>CM061223.1:8533493-9133493 GCA_030844895.1 Ambrosia x helenae
CGCATTTCAAACACGGGTCCCATGAGTGCCACACGGCGCTTCATGGCCCTCTTCCACCCTCCCCCCCCAACCCTAACCACTCCGTTTGAAATTCCTTGTCTAAATTGTTTTTGTAAAAACATTCATGCAAATAAGTAACTTTATTAAGACTGTCCGTTGTGGGGCGGGGAAAGGGGCGGGAAGGGGGGGGCACTGTTGCCGGTGGAGCGTGGAGAGGGGGCGGGAAGGGGGAGGCAGGGAGAAGAGGCATGGCGTGGGGGCACCTTCTTTTGGTTGTGATTGGCTGATTTTTTTTTTTAACGTCAACATACATATAATAAGAGTAAATTGCCAAAATGACCCCTCAGGTTTGGCCCAAATTGCTTGTTTAGTCACTTTTTTGAATTTTCTGCCAAAACCACCCCTCACATATCGAAAATTGCCAAAATGGTCTATATTTAACTGAGTTTTTAACTGAGTATTGAAAGTCAGTTAAGTCTCGGGGCAATTTCGTCATTTCATCTCACTCCTTCTTCCTCATCATCTTCTCAACCCAATCTTCTTCTTCAACCCAGAACACAACACTTTCAACTTCCCAAGGCTTGCATCATTCCTAACTTAATTGAACATATATCAGCTGCCAATTTAAGAAATCAAGAAAACGCTAAAAAAACATAACACCACCACACACACACACACATCTGTGTGTTTATATTATACATCACACACACACCACACATTGCATCATAGAGAGAGAGAGTGAGCAGGAGAAAGAGGGAGACCGGAGGGTCTCCTCCGCCGGCGGTGGTGCTCCGGCGGCCGGCGAACTCAACACAACTACACCCCCACCTCCAAACCACTACATGATTATTATTTAGAGAGAGAGACGCGGAGATAGAGAGAGAAGATGCAGAAGTCTAGAGAGGAGGAAATAGAGAGACACGCAGAACGAGGAGAAAGAAGGAAGAAGACGACGGTGGTGGTTCGGGTGGGTTCTGATCCGGGTCAGATCTGACTTCAAGGTAAAGATCCCCAAACTCACCTTTCCTCTTTAATAATAACCTGTGGTTGTGGTGGTGTTGAAGCTGCGGTGGTGGTTCGGTTCAGTTCCAGGGTTAATGGTGGCTCATAGAAGTGGTGGTTGAGTGGTGGTTAGCCGGCGGTGTTAGTGGTGAGGGTTTGGTGGTTACAGGGGGCGGTGGTCAGTGGTTTGGGTTTATTTATAGGTGATGGTGTGGTTGTGTTGTCGGCTGCAGGAGCTCCGCCGCGGGTGGAGGAGACCACTGGTCTCCATCTCTCTCTCTAGATTAGTCTCTCTCTCTCTCTCTCTATAGATGTGTGTGTAGAGGATGAAATGAAAATGTACAGACATATGTGTGTGTTTTATTTTTATAAAAGAAGTCAAGGGAGGTTGGAGAAGATGGACATATGAAAGGACGAAATTGCCCCTGAGACTTAACTGACTTTTCATACTCAGTTAAAAACTCAGTTAAATATGGACCATTTTGGCAATTTTGATCTTGTGAGGGGTTGGTTTTGGCAGAAAAATTCAAAAAAGTGACCAAACAAGCAAATGTAATAATTTTCCTTCCCCACCTTCCACTCCCCACAATTTTCATCCCCTCCACGTGGGACCCAAAAGTGCCACATGTCGCTTCATCCCCCTCTTCGCCCCCCCCCCCCCACCACCAACCACTCCTTATAGTCTAAGTGAACTGTTTGGTTTTTTGTTCTAGAGTTCATGCATATGAGCAAGAAACTGAATGGCTTCATGGTTCTTGCATGTTTCACTCTTAAATTTAAATCTCATGCCTATGTATCTCAATTTGTAAACCAATCTACAAAGTACAAACTGTCCACGGTCCTAACGAAACCGCAATGCTTCTAACTTTCGCAATCATTTGCTTAGTGCAACCACATCATTCAGCCTGCTAATTGTTGATGCAACACCCTATTTTCAAGAGTAATATGAAAAAAAAACGTTTGTGAGGCGGCTGACCCAACCACCCTATTATCAAGATTACTTATTACTCAAGCAGCCCTGCTATGATGGCCATTGGTGCCATACCTGCACTTAATCCAAATGCACACATTGCAGGAATCTTAACAGCCCGTGAAATCGAATATGCTGCTACCAGTTTTGTCATAATAAAAAACAGTTGATCAGAAACCATAGCAATCATCCAAGCATATACGGTGTGTCTTGAATCTTATTTACCTTTTCAAATAAACCAATAGCGCTAGGCTTTGAGGGCTTTAGAGCATTTCGCACCTCCGGTATGAATAATGTCAGTGCCTTATGTATCAAAAGCTCAGTCAGCTAACTGTATAAAGTGTGTAAGGTTTATTACTTGACTAGGGAGGCTCAACGGCTATGGATAGTGTCACCCATGAAAGAATTCTTCGTGTCTCCATTGTTAAGTTTACTATCTACAGACTGAACACGAGACCAAAGTTCAAACAAAGGCCTTCATCAATGTGAACTACTAATCAATTGACCAAACCACACAATAAACTGTAATAAAAAGTGTTGTAGAAACTAGTGTTTAGGCATGATTTTGTTGTTGGGAGTTCTTATGATCAGATGTTCAAGTGTTTGACAAAATGTATTTTATTGGCAGAAGATGTCTTTTTATACACAATCAACAAAAAATTGCCATCTGGATTTATTTACAAACCTGCTCATGTGAAAAAAATGATGCCCGTGTCATAAAATGAATCATAGTTCCCTATCACCACTTGCATACAACATATATTTTGTATACTGTCTAGGTGTTCAATTTATGCAAGAATGAACAAACTAAGGGGGGACGGGGCGCCTACCGAATTGTCCACGGGTACCAACTACCAGCACGGTAACACCGTCGCCACCCACGCTGGTAGTGGTCCCGTGGACCATTTTGCTGGTTATGTTTACCGTGCTGGTACCGGTTATTTTGTTGGTTTTTATAAAATGCAAAATTTTCAATTTACCCCCGTGTGTTTTAGTGTTTTTTATTTTTACCGTCTGTTTTATATGTTTACCGTTTAATAAATAAAAAAACATTTCATTAAAACATAAATATTAAAAATACATAAAACAAAGAAAAATAAACTTAAGGTTGGCGCAACAAGCGCCATGTCTCGACATTGTCGGATTCTTGCCGTATCGAGCCTCATATTCATAGTTTGTGAAGCCGATAGCCAACTCGTCATCGAGGTCCGGATCGTCCCTCATCGTTTGCTCGTAGAGGGTGGTCCACCTCGCACACTTGATATTGAAATCGTCCCACTTGAACTGGAGGTCTTGGATGGTCTTGGTGGTGTTGGTGTCCACGTGTTGCATGAAGTCGCTAAACACGTGAGCCCAAAACACATTCGGGGGTAGGCTTCGCCTTCGTCCGTAGGTAGTTCTTGAATTTCGGGGTCGTTTGTGACGTACTTGTGGCACACCACTAGTGCCATCTCTTCTTCTTCGGTCCACGGATTCATCTTGGTGGTGGGTTGGGTTTTTTTTTTACGGGTTTTTTTTGTGGGTTTTAACCCCACGGTTTGTTCTATTTATATCCAAAATTTTGAACGGTCTACTGTTAAAATTAAATTTTACTGACCGTTTTAGTTGGCCTCAATTCAATTCAGACGACGGTTTCCAAGAATTAACACTAAAATTTGCTGACCGTTTGGTGGGACGGTTGTAACAGTATGAAATTCAATATTATTAACCGGTTTAAAAGTTTAAACCATGTGAAATGTTAAAAAAAAAGTTTGGGTATTTAAATGAAAATATAAATGAAAGAATCAGTGGAGTGTTGCCTCCAAATAAGTGTTTCAGTGAAGTAAATCAGTAAAGTGATGTGCCATTGCAGGATTGGTTAAAGGGAATCATTCCTCTCTAAATAAAAAGAAGCTAGTTCTCTTGATAGAGCTTTCACGTCTGCGCATAGAATTTTTTTCCTTTCCATTCCGTTCTTACCATATCATGGGCAGTTGGGTTGGAATCCGTGTGATGGTTCGAAAGTGCTTTCAAAGATTCTTCGCATCCCCAGAGAGATACATTGTTTCCATTGTGACTTGGTCGTCAAAAGGGGCACTACTAGTGTTGTGTACTTTTCATTGGAGCACACCTTTCGCTAGGAAGGGATTAGTTACGAGTACGAAATGCTTTTCACATACAAGTCGGATAACGCGATAAGACAGTTACAACTCCTCCGCCTGGCATTCCAGTTCAAATACTAGTGAGGTAGACAACCTCATGTCATGCGTGAAAATAGTAAGGACATTGCCTACGGGCTCATTTCGACACTCAAGTACGAAGGAATTCTCCACTTCATTAAGGAAGGTTTCAGAGACAGAGGATCAAAGCAAGGGAACGAGGCGACCGGAGGGAGGGTTTGGTATAGTAGTGAGACCAATAGGGAAACATAATAAATAGGGAGTCTGTGAAAGATCCATTGACACACGAAGGTAGAAGTCAGGTGTGTATTAAATAGCATAGCTACTGAATTCGCAAAGACTCCTTCCTCTTTTAAGTTAAGTGAGGAACTCGCCCGAGGGAAAGGGACTGCGACCTTCAACTCCCAAGATATATCATATAATATAGCATGTTGCCCTGAAGAAGGATTGGAGTGATTTTCCTTCGGTCCATAAACGCAAGAATCGCGAGACGGCAGACATCGGCCGATGAGGCTAGTAGGCCCTAGTCCTGTAACCGGGCAATGAGATTTCCTAACTGAGAAGTCACCACGAGCATAACAATCTTATTGGAACTTGAAAGAGAAGTGAATTTGTGAATGCCTAGCTGAACGTTCAAGATTGGATTCAGAAGCGGAGGCGACCGGAGGGAGGCGAGCGAAGTGAGGCGTCCAGAATTTCATAGAGATAAACGGTTCAGCTCCCTTCTAAGCCTTTAGAGGATTAGAGGAATCATCGATGAAAGTGTTACTTACTTACTTACGAAGATCGACTGGATAACCTTCTACTGACAGAGTGGTGGGTGCTACTGTCTTATCTTATCCCTTCTTCTTTTACGAAAAAAAAAACAAAGTCTACAAGGGCCCATTTCCTTGTAAAATATCAAAGAGTTAAAGTAACTAATCAACCTTGAGTGTTGTTTCTTTCGTGGAATGATTTCTCTTTTTTATGGCAATATCTGTAATGTGGGTATGAGTCAAAATCATCATATATACATATGTAAAAGACAATGAAAGATATTACTCCTGGCAGGGCGAAGCTTGGTTATCGAATCGGAGGGGGCCGAACTCAAATTTTTTCGCTCGGGTAGTGGCAAATCGGCGGGGGCCGGACTCAACACGGACTCAATTTAACTTCGAAAATCACAAATTTCCATTACTGCGCCAAAAAACAGGGGGGCCAGGGCCACTCCTGGCCCTTATATATGCTTCGCCTCTGACTCCTGGTATATAATCGGGTAAACTTTATTGGGTAAAACTGGTATATCAAAAAACCCCATACTCGACCCGAACCCACAATTTTTTTTAATAATACTATACCTGGTAACCCGAGCCACACATGTCCCAAGCTGACTGAGCTTTGGATACAAGAAGGCCCCGACATTATTCAGATCAGAGGCGGACAATGCTCTAACAACAAAATATATGTCCCAAGTGATAATTAAACTCTGTTTGTGAAAAACCATTTCATAACAACAAAATACATTATTGAAAACAAGAAAAAAAAAGTAATAATTAGATATGATAAAAGGAATAATAAACCTAAAGGGTAGTGACGCAGCCAATGACGGATTTAGAAATTAATTTCAATAGTAACGTTTTTCATTTTAGTGGTAACGTTTTCCAAATATCGTAAAAAAAAAAAACAAATTGTCCACTAATTTTCAACTACACGCACGAAGTTGAGTAGCAACGGACGCGGCACCTAGCTTCAAGCTAGGTCCGCCCCTAGGCGCAGCTTGTGGCCCGTTCACCTGCGTGTCAATTGTAATTGGTTGTTTTTGTTTATATATATATAAAAAAGTTTAATATTCAAAAAAAAAAAAAAAAAAACTAAAAACTTTTAAGCAAACACGAATTAAACAATCATGAATCGTTTGTATCAATCCTAAAATACTTCCGTTAAAAAAAAATTCTAAACTTGGGCCTTGTTGTAATATATGAATAAAAAGGAACTTTAAGCGTTTCAACTTCCCGCCCAGTCCACTTCCACTTCTTCGTTACACGCATTTATAAATACTGTTTGGCTAATGGCTTAACTCTACAAAATCACACTCAAACAATCAAAATGGTGAGCACCAGAGCCCAATCCAAGAAAGCACATATCTGCTTCTCGCTGGAGGATTCTGATCATCAATCGACTGAGTCTGGAGCTTTGATTGGGTCCAACGATGACCTCTTAACCCAGATCCTTATCCGTCTCCCTGCTGCCTCCATCCTTCGCTTCAAATCTGTTTCCAAACACTGGCTTTGGCTTTTGAGTGACAGACATTTTACCCAAAGGTATGATAAGCTTTTAAAATCTCCTGGTCTTATTATTCGCGATACGTATGTTCCGTTTGATGTTGAAAACCCCAGCACTCCTCCTTTTCGTAGTCTTGATACTTACTTTGATCGTCCGCGTGTTGAAATCGTGCAATCTTGTAATGGGTTACTACTTTGCTCTACCAATCGAGGGCCCAACGGCCACTCAGGTGCTCTTAGGTACTATGTCTTTAATCCCACCACCAAGCAATTGGCACTCATCCCACCCGTCCCTGGAGGTCTGAAAGCTTGTAAAATTATCCGTTCAATGGGTTTTGTGGGTCTCGCATTTCATCACACAGATTGTGTTCACTACAAAGTTATTTGTATTTGTCCTGTATTGTCTGGTGTGGATTTGTATCAGATTCATATCTACTCGTCTGACGCAAGGAAATGGAGGATATCTATCCAGTCTTTCTCTGAGCCTATTAGCTTCCTCCGCCAGAGGGTTTACTGGAATGGAGCTATTTATTGGGCTTCACTTTACAAAAATAGCAGTTACGTGTACTTCAAAATAGATGTTGAACAGCTGCAAACGTTACCCTTGCCTGTTGGCTTGATGTCTTCTGAAACAGTGACAAAGTACCTTGGAGAATCTAGAGGTCATCTACATCTTATAGCATATAACACTCACCAAGAAAACAAGTTACGCCTCAATGTCTATGAGTTGTTGAGCGATCATTCGGGGTGGTTTGTCAAGTATCAACTACAGCTTGATGTGCTTCTCGGTTCTTTCCCAGATATGATATATAACTACTATGTTTCTGGGTATGATTTCAAAGTCATCGATGTGGTTAGAGGCGAAGAAGAAGAAGATACATTCCTTGTGCTGAAGACTCCCAAAAACATTATAAGATACAATGTTCATGACAAGAGTTTTAAACAGATATTTGGTTTCCCGGAGTGCCACTATGATATTTGGAGTGTAGATTTTCATTGTTACACCGAAACCTTGTCTTCTTTCTAAAAGACAAATCGGTTTGTTTATATTTGGTACTAGATTGCTGATCAAACTGGAAGGTTTAGTCATGTTTTATGTTTGTTGAAAGCTTTGTTTATCAAGAAATGCAAATTTGTTTACTTGCAGATTTATATTTAGTTTGATTTGGATCAAACTGGAAGGTTAAGTCAACCTAGAGATCCCCATGTATTTCAGATCAATCTAAACAAGTATCCACAGTCTCAAACTTTTGTTTTCTAGCTCACTTTCCATGTCAATCGACAGCCCTAATGAATTAGCAATGCTAACATTGTTCAGCGCTAACTCATTTAACACCCTAGTTTCAAACGTAATATATTTTAATACTCTTGCAGCCCTGCTGTGATGGCCATTGGTTTGATAACTGCGCTTAATTCATATGCACACATCGCAGGTCAACAACCTATTAAACTACACATGCTGCTGCAAATGTTGGCCTTACATATGTTTTGTCATAACCTTAATCAGAAACCATATCAATCATTTAAGCAAATCATGTTCTTGATGGAGGGTAATGGGATTATGGGTCAAGGTGGGGTTCAATTAAACAAAAAAACACCGGGTTTTGACAGGTTAGAGCATCTGCTGCCTTCAGTCTAATTGACCAATCTGGTCCAGGTTGTAGGATTCTAGCATGTTTGGAAAATTTTCAAAGCAAATTATAAAGTTGAGAAATTAGATTTTGGTTAAGCTGTTTTGATATCCTACTAGGTTTACTTGATTGTTTTTGTACTTTAATTCAGATTCACTGGAGGCGTTATTATAGGTCGTTTTTTTTGTTGAAAACTTTGTTTATCAAGAAATGGAGTTTCATTTACTTGCAAATTTATATTTTGGATGATCAGCATCGAGTATGTGGCTCATGTTTTGGTTGTGTTTGTTAATCACTGACCCAGCACCCTATCATCAAAGAGTATTATGAAAAACGTTAAAACATGCAAGTCAACTGGGGCGGGGGTTCCCCAAATTTACAAAGACCACCTTCAAAATATGTACTTCTGCAGCCCCTTGCTGTGACGGCCATTGGTGCGATAACTGCACTTATTCCATATGCATACATCAAGGAAATCTTAACAATCTGTGAAATCGAATATGCAGCTGCCACATTGGACATGCTAAGTTTTGTCATGATTATAAGTATTTAGTCTGAAACCATAGCAATCATTCATGCATATCATGTTCCTGATGGTGGGTAATGGGATTATTGGTCAAAATAGTGAATACCTTTCAGTTAAACTGAGAAAACCGGGCTTTGACAGGTTAGAGCATTTGTTACCTTCACCTGAATCATGTCAGCACCTTATTGTTCCTAACGCTCAAGCCAGCTTGGCCTATAAATTTTTGAATTATATAAATTGTGTAGAGTTCATTACTTGATCATGAAATCTTAGCGTGTGAGGCACGGGAGAATGTCAACAATGTGATAATTCTTTGTGTCTATTGTTGGTTTAGCATCTAAAGGAAAAAAAAATTAGGAGACTAGGGTTCAATTAAAAGCTTTCATCAATGTGATTCCATAACCGGATGCTATAAAAACTTATCAGGGTGTAAAACGATGCCCACGTCATTTCACATCAATTTGGTAGCCTTCAAACATGTGAGTTGGTCTAGGTCGGTGAGTAGGTCTAGAGATGTAAGGTAATCCGAATAGATGAGTAACTCCGTATATGTAAGCTAATATAGCGAAGTAGAACCATGTAAAGTAGTTAGAAGGTAATCTCTTTCGTCATTAAGCTAGTGTCCAAGACTTATGAAATCATTATTTTGAAATTGGCTTGTGATTGGCCCTTAAATAAAATCTCCCCACAATTTTCACCCTTGAAAAATGGATCTCACATGTCCCACATGACGCATCATAACCCTCTTCACCCCTTCACTCCCCGTAGTCTAAGCTTCAACAAATACATAATTAATTACAAATACGCATATTATGATTTAAATCAACTAAATAACTACTTTTATAAACGGCTGATACACATACCATTTGATTCTCCTTTTGAGAATATACAAATTTATTTACCACGAAACTTGAAACTTCTAACTTCATGGAAAAGGACATTTTTTTAAATAGCCAGGCTTCCATTTGATAATTAACTACCTACTTAAAAACCACAACTCTAATAAAACCTATAAACTTTTGTGTATAAAACTCTTTAATTTTTAAAATTGTGGAATATACCTAAAATAGTTTCTTACCATGTGCTACGTGTCGGGACGTATCCAACACCACCGTTCCCCAACCAAAAAACTCAACCCAACCAAAAAACTCAACCCAACCAAAAAAGCGCTCTCTTACGCCTTGATAAGCCTATAACCACTACACACCATCGTCATTGACCAGCTTAGGAGTTGTCGTCACTGATTTACTGTCAATTTAAAATCGTCGCCGCACCGTTTCTACCACCACTGACGAAACACAACAGCCCACAAAACCACTTGCATGCTTATCATACTGACTGTTCTGGCCTTGCGAGAAGCAAATCATGAGGAGAGTGAGACGACACAAACAAACAAAGAAGAAAGAAGTGCCTTGTGGCTTGCTTCGTGTTTTAATTTTAGGAAAAATAGGCATGGGCTTTTGCATGTTTATAGATCCATGAATTCATCAAATCCATCTCTACACTTGTGCTATTCTGTTAGGTCAGCAAAGATAACAACCACAACCACCTTACCTAGTAAATCCCATAATTAGCCACCTTACCCAGTAAATCCCATAATTAACGAGGCTAAGAGTAGAGTTTGGAGATTAAGTCAACAAAGATGAAGGATCAAAATCAATGGAAGAAAACCCTCGTATCACGTAATGGCAATGTGGCAATTTGGGAAGAAAATAAACAATTATGAACCGCCCATAACAAAAAAAGAACTAAGCACCCAAAAATACAAAACCGAACCAAGTAACCGAAACTCAATTAACCAAAAATACAAAAAGAACTAAGAACTAAGAACTGAACTGAAAGCAAACGAAAACTCAAATTAACTTAAAAGTGGTTATTGTTTTTTATACACTTAGTTCACCAAAATTAACCAAACCGAAATAGAATCATTCATATAATCATATATTTTTAGCTTTGATACCTCTATTTCACATATTTTTACCTCCGTTTCATATACTTCTAGACAAAAAAATTTAGCCAAAGTTTGGTTTTTGTTATTGACCAAAATTAACTAAACCGGGCTAAAAATCGGTAATCTAACCATAAAAACCGAACCAAGTAACCGATTGCTTAATAAAATCGATTAACTAATGACTTTGGTCTTAGTTTTGGTTGGGGCTAATAATTGAATTGAACCGAATCATACACACCTTTATAAATGTCCGTGTTTTCCGCTGCATCGCGCGGACAGCCTACTAGTTTATATACTATATAAATTCGGATTTGTTTATATTTTTAGTTATTTGTTTGAATGTGTGTATAAAAAAATAGTTTTGAAGTTATGTGATTTGGGTAATATATTGTTAATATGCGGTCTAAAGTGTAGGCCTTAACAGGTTTTGTATCTAAACAGGTTAAAGACCTGATAACATGTTAAGCACTCATTAAGACACGTTAATCATTTTATTTAAAAAAGTTATATAAGGGGTGTGAGTATGCTTTATACATATGCGGATTAAAGATCTAGGAACCATAATTTTCATTTTTCAAATAACAAAGTACGGAGATATACACCGCTCGTTCATCCCTCATCTTCCTTCTCAACTCCACCGTCCTCGTTACCTGTCCACCGTTCGCGTCCGTTGTCACTCATCACTCGTCCTCCTTCTCAACCCGGCGCCACTCAGTCTTTCATTAATTGGTTTGTGGATAAGTTTTTAAGGTTAATGTTTATAAACAAGTTCTTGTCTTATCGTGTCTTTTCGTGTTTTATCGTGTTGACATGTTATAAACAGTTTTGTGTTCGTGTATAAAAAAAATGACATGATAAGTTATCGTGTCTTAATAGGTCGTGTCTGACACAATATGTTAGCCCTACCGATAATGGACCGGGAGCGGTGTGGGGCGTGTCACGGAGGAACCAAAACGACCCGGAGATGAGCCCCACAGCCTAACTTCAAGGCCTTTCAACTTCGAACCGGCCCACTTCATTCCACGAATCTCTTGCATCTTTACTGTTTGGCTTCTCCTACAAAACCTAGAATGGTGAGCACATACAACAACAATCCTTAAGTCTACAAAATGGTGAGCACCAGAGCCCAAACCAAGAAACCCCATATCTGCTTCTCGCTGGAGGATTCCGATCATCAATCGACTGAGGCTGGAGCAATTATTGGTTCAAACGACGACCTTTTAACCCTTATCCTTCTCCGGCTCCCTGCTACCTCCATCCTTCGCTTCAAATCTGTTTCCAAACACTGGCGTTTGCTTTTGAGTCACAAACATTTCACCCAAAGGTATGATAACCTTTTAAAATCCCCTGGTCTTATTGCTCGCAATACGTATAGGGATCGCAATACGTATGCTCCCTTTGATGTTGAGAACCCCAGCACTCCTCCTTTTCGTAGTCTTGATACTTACTTTGATCGTCCGGGTGTTAAAATCGTGCAATCTTGTAATGGGTTACTCCTTTGCTCTACCGATCGAGGGCCCAATGGCTGCAGAGGTGCCTTAGGTATTACGTATTTAATCCCACCACCAAGCAATTGGCACTCATCCCACCCGTCCCTGGAGGTGTGAAAGCTTGTAGATTTATCAGTTTACTGGGTTTTGTGGGTCTCGCATTTCATCACACAGATTGTGTTCACTACAAAGTTATTTGTATTTGTCCTGCAGTGTCTGGTGGGAATTTGTATCAGATTCGTATCTACTCGTCTGATGCAAGGAAATGGACGATATCTATCCAATCTTTCTCTGAGCCTATACGCCTCCTCCACCAGGGGGTTTACTGGAATGGAGCTCTTTATTGGGCTCCACTTTACAAAAATAGCAATTACTTGTACTTCAAAATAGATGTTGAACAGCTGCAAACGTTACCCTTGCCTGTTGGCTTGATGTCTTCTGAAATAGTGACAAAGTACCTTGGAGAATCTAGAGGTCATCTACATCTTATAGCATACAACAATCGCCAAGAAAATAAGTTACACCTCAATGTCTATGAGTTGTTGAGCGATCATTCGGGGTGGTTTGTCAAGTATCAACTACAGCTTGATGCGCTTCCCGGTTCTTTCCCAGATATGATATCTAAGTACCATGTTTCCGGTTATGCTTTCGGCGTCATCGATGTGGTTAGAGGCGAAGAAGAAGATACATTCCTTGTGCTGAAGACTCCCAAAAACATTATAAGATACAATGTTCATGACAAGAGTTTTAAACATATATTTGGTTTCCAGGGGTGCTACTATGATATTTGGAGTTCAATTTTTCATCGTTACACCGAAACCTTGTCTTCTCTCTAAAAGACAAATCGGTTTGTTTATATTTGGTACTAGATTGATGATCAAACTGGAAGGTTTAGTCATGTTTTATGTTTGTTGAAAGCTTTGTTTATCAAGAAATGCAAATTCGTTTACTTGCAGATTTATATTTTGGTTGATTTGGATCGAACTGTAAGGTTCAACCAATAGATCCCTATGTATTTCAGACCAATCTAAACAACTATCCACAGTCTCAAACTTTTGTTTGCTAGCTCACTTCCCATGTCAATCGACAGCCCTAATGAATCAGAAACCATAGCAAATGTTGGCCTTACCTATGGCTATGTATTGTGATAACCCTAATCAGAAACCATAGCAATCATTTAAGCATATCATGTTCTTGATGGAGGGTAATGGGATTATGGGTCAAGGCGGGGTTCAATTAAACAAAAAACACCAGGTTTTGACAGGTTATAGCATCTGCTGCCTTTAGTCTGATTGATGTCAACACCTTCTTGTTCCAAAAGCTCAGCTAGCTTGGCCTATAAACGTTAGTTTATGGCTATAAGATCAGTTTAACTGTGACCTAAAACACGTTTGTGAAGAATAAGTATAAAACTAAGACAGGTTATGCAATCAACTCGTGAACTCGTCAGGTAAACATGGATTTAATCCGTTTAGCTAACGTGTTAACGGGGTCGACTTTACTTGGATTTATATCTTCTCATGTCTTTATAATAAAAAACTGTTAATCAAGTTGTTGCCTTCTAGTAAGACCGTAAGGAGTGAGGCGTGGAAATGGGCATAAAACCCGGCCCCCTTCAAGCCCTCTACACCACCCCTCAAGGGCATGAAGATTGGGCGTGAAAGACTTCACAGGCGGGGGTGGGGCATGGAAAGAGGTTTTTTTTTTTTTTTTTTTTTTTAATATTACACGCAATAATATCCCCCCCCATTTCCCCCCTTCCACTCCCCACAATTTTCACACTTACAAAATGGTCTCCACATGTGCCACATGGCGCATCATGCCCCTTTTTCCCGCCCCTCCACTCCTTATGGTCTAAAGGTAGTAAAGTACAAAAAAAATATTGTATTTTTTCATTTTTTTACAAGAATACATGAAGGTGCTACTACAACTCCATACCTTCACAATTTAAACTCATGAAAACAATTTAAACAATTATATATTACACAATCCACCTAAAGAGAAGGGCCCATTTTAAAGTTACTAATCAACTACTAATCAATTAAGCAAAATAGATAATAAACTGTGATAAAGCATGTTGTAGAAACTAGTGTTTGGGCGTGCTTATGTTCTTGGAGTTATGATAATAGAATTTTTTTGCATAAATAGGCACTTTGCTTGGTGTAAGAGTGTTTCTAGGTAGAGTGGTGGATAAAAAGCAAAAATAGGTAAGTCATCAAATAGGTTGGCGACATTGAAACAAGATTTTTGAAAGTATGATATTCATTTGGCGACATTCAATAATAATTTGAAGATAACCAACCCATTTGGCGACAATGAATATTAAATATTGAATGTTGCTAAGTGGTTGGCGACATTCATTTGAATTATTTAAATGGGTTGGCGTCCAAAAATAATTAAGTCAACAACGGCGAGCAAATATCTTTTACATTAAATGTTCTAGCTAACTCTCATTTAAAAAAATTGTAAGGTACATGCAAAAAGTGAAACTTAACTTATGGGGACGGGGCGTCTACCGAATTGTCCATGGGTACCAACTACCAGCACGGTAACATCGCCGCCACCCACGCTGGTAGTGGTCCCGTGGACCGTTTTGCTGGTTATGGTTACTGTGCTGGTACCGGTTGGTTTGTTGGTTTTTATAAAATGCAAATTTTTCAATTTACCCCGTGTGTTTTAGTGTTATTTAATTTTACCGTTTGTTTCATATGTTTACTGTTTAAATAAATCAAAAACATAAAGGACATTTCATTAAAACATAAAAAATTAAAATTACATAAACCAAAGAAAAATAAACTTAAGGTTGGCGCAACAAGCGACATGCCTCAACATTGTCGAATTGTTGGCCGTAAAGAGCCGCATACTCATAACTTGTGAAGCCGATAGCCAACTCGTCATCGAGGTCCGGATCGTCCCTCATCGTTTGCTCGTAGAGGGTGTCCACCTCGCACACTTGATATTGAGATTCTCCCACTTGACTTGGAGGTCTCGAATGGTCTTGATGGTGTTGGTGCCCACGTGTTGGATGAAGTCGCTAAACACGTGAGCCCAAAACACATCCGGGGGTAGTCTTCGCCTTCGTCCCCCGTAGTTCTTGAATTTCGGGGTCGTTTGTGGCGTCTTTGTGGCAAACCACAAGGGCCATTTCTTCCTCTACGGTCCACGGATTCATTTTTTGTGTGTTTGGTTTTTTAAACTGTGGTAAGTTGTGGTTTTTAACCCCACGGTTTGATCACTTTATATACCACGACGGTGGCACTGTTAAATTTAATTCACTGACCGTTTGGTGGAACGGTTGAAATAGTAGAAATAAATGTAAAAAACCGTGTAAAAATGTAAAAAATAAAAAGTTTAGGTATTTAAATGGAAATAAATAAAAGAATCAGTGGAGTGCTGCCTACAAAAACGTGTTTCAGTGAAATAAATCCGTGAAGTGATGTGGCAAAGCATGATTGGTTAAAATCAGTTAAATGAAAAAATTATTCATTGAGCACCCCTCTTGGCCTTATATACCCTAGCTACCCTAGATTAGCTATATTAATTATAATTTTATTAAGCATACCCTAATTAAACATGGATAAATGTTCTCCAAATGAGATAATTTACATTCTCTATTCCACGTGTCGTCCCCGGCTGATATAACTGCCCCGTCGGAAATTCGGTCGTCAACCGACAGCCCATGACCCGGTACGGCAGGTCACAAAAAGGCCCGGAGGTCATTTTATGTAAAAAATTTTTTGTTGAAAGTGGCCAGGGAGCCCTTTTGGGCACCCGTATCCGTCTCCCGGGCCGGTCTCTACGGCCACCGAAGCCTCGGACGTGCCGTCCCCGGCTGATATAACTGCCCCGTTGGAAATTCGGCCGTCAACCGACAGCCCGTGACCCGGTACGGCAAGTCACAAAAAGGCCGGAAGGTCATTTAATGTAGTTTCTTTGGATTATGTCATTTGTATATGTCATTTGAATCAATGTCACTAGTTAGGTTGGCAACATTCAAATTTATAATAAAAATTCAATCAATGTCGCCAACTAAGTTGGCAACATCCAAAATTTTGAATCAATGTCACTAGTTCATTTGGCAACATTCAAATTTATAATAAAAATACAATCAATGTCGCCAAATGAATATCATACTTTCAAAAATCTTGTTTCAATGTCGCCAACCCAGTTGGTGACTTACCTATTTTTGCTTTTTACCCACCACTCTACCTAGAAACACTCTCACACCAAGCAAAGTGCCTATTTATGCAAAAAATTCATGATAATAAGATGTTTAAGTGTTTGACAAAGAGGTTTTTTATTCGAAAAATTTAACTAACAAATGCTATGTGAATTTATTTACAAACCTGCTCAGATGAAAAAAGGATGCTCGCATAAATGAATCATAGTTCTCGATTTCCACTTGCATACATTATGAACCACACATACAGTCTAGTTCTTCAATTTTGCAAGAATGAACCCACTAAAATATCCAAGAGTTAAGTAAACGTTGAGGGGACAACATTGAAGCTCTAGCTTGTATGGCAACTAGAACTAGACAAACACAAATGTATGATTCAAAAAACAAACTTAAAAGAAAGAAGGTGATGAAGAAGAAATTAAAATACAACTTCATAAAAAGTCAAATCTGGAAGAATTTTTGTTTATCAAACCA
Organism: Ambrosia x helenae; assembly: GCA_030844895.1. Classification (NCBI taxonomy): domain Eukaryota; kingdom Viridiplantae; phylum Streptophyta; class Magnoliopsida; order Asterales; family Asteraceae; genus Ambrosia; species Ambrosia x helenae. The sequence goes on from CM061223.1 coordinate 8,550,138, forward strand.
CCTTTGAGCCTAAGTAGTTAACTCGACCAATATATCAGTGATATATCACCGATATCTCAGTTATCGGTCATCAACCGATATATCGTTACCGATATTTTGACCGATATTTTGTACCGATATTATCGGCGATATTGACCGATATTTGACCGATATCTTACCGATATTTGACTGATATATCACCGATATTCCCGATATCAGTATCTTTTCTTATTAGTTCTTCTATTTGTCTTGCTTCTTATTGATGTTGCTAGTGTTTTAAGTCTTAATTGTTAATTGTCAGTGTTAAATATTAGTGTTTAAAGTCTTAATAAGTTCCCACTTGCTACAACTGTTATTGTTTTGCACGTTGCAAGAGGTCAATGTGTTAATTGTAGGAGATTATATTTAATTGTTAGCGTTAAACTTCTATATATATGGATTTTGCATGATATAAAAATTACCGATATCCCACCGATATATCACCGCGATAACCTATATCTCAAATATCACTCCTTGACCGATATCCGATATTTTACCGCATTAACTGCTTAGCTTTGAGCCGAGTCAAGCTGGTGACTATGTTGACCGAATGTGTGTCACAAACTCACAAACTAAATCCTGTTTTGAACTGTTTACTCAAATAAACGCCAAATCAGCTTAGGACCATGGACAAAACTAGTAGCAACCATTAACACACGATGCCACATGTTCCCACCGTTCTTAACGCATAAAGAGATCACCAAACGCGTAAGGATGGTACCTTATGGGTAACAAAAACAAAGACACTCTTCATTTATAAGTCAAAACTCAAAACAATATCCCGTCCATCACCATTCGTAAGCCGCATACAAAAGTTCATCTTTTTGAGTAAGCATTATATAAAACTAATATTATTAGCTTATTATTCTTACTATTTTCATAATCATGCATTCATGTGTGTGTGTTGCTTTACTTTATTGAAAAAGGAAGCTTCACCATACTAAGGGTGTATGTGTAGTGGTAGATAGTTATGTGGGGGTTATAGGATTAAAATATTAAAAAGTAATAGAAAAGGGGTTATGTTGGGGTTATGGAAAAAGAGGGTGTAGTGGGAAGGGGGGTTATGTGGGGGTTATAAATGATTGGTAATGATTGGTTAATTATTGTTTTTTATTTAAATAAGAATATTTAATAGTTAATAGTATTTCATTAAAAATAAAAATAATAATAAAAATAAAAATTTAAATTGAAAGTTTATTAAATTAATAAAATAATAAAAAAATTATTTAGTATTAAAAAATAAAATTTAATAAAAAAAATTTTGAATTTCAAACGGTTACTGTTCCAAACCGTTTGAATTTCAAACAGTTTCCCTCCTACTTCAAAGTTTGAATTTCAAACTTTCCCCCCCCCCCCCCAAACGTTTAAATTTCAAAGTTTGAATTTCAAAGTTTCCCCCCCCCCCCACCAAATCTCAGTCACACCTATAAATACCCCCTCCTCCCAAATCTCAGTCACACCTCTTCCCTCTTCCTCATCCTTTCCTCATCCTGAACACAATGAATAATATGGGCAGTTTTCAACCAGGAGCTGCCGGACCTTCTAATGTCCGGCAGTACGCTCGCCGGGTCCGGGAACGGGGCCGGCCCCGGAGACTACCATTCACCTCCTCTCCTCCTCCTCCACAACCTTCTCTTCCTCCTCCTCCTCCACAACATTGGTTATATCACCCTTCTCCTCCTGCTGCGGCACCACCAACCTTTCCTCATCCTGAAGTCGATGATGACTTCACGGATGAAGAATGGGCCTGGGCCATGGATTATACCATGGCTATTAATGAAATGGACCGACTGAGGGTGTCGGCCCCCACCCCCCGAATTGCTGCTGCTATCCCCTCCCCCCACCACCAACCTATCCCCATCCCCCAGAATACCCCCACCCACCACCACCAACCTATCCCCACCCCCCATAATACTTGCCCACTCCACCACCACCAACCTATCCCCACCCCACCCCGTGAATATGGGGACCCAACTCCTGAGGACTTGGAAGCCCTCAGGGAACTTGAGGAGGAGGAGCGCCTTTGGAGCATGCCTTCCCCTCGTCGGGAGAACTACTACTTCCCCTCGGATGCAAGGTCCGATGGGAGGGACAGCTCACGTTCCCTATCCCCCGAGTACTACACACTCGAGGACTGGGACAACTACTCTCCGTAGTGGGAGGTTTAGGTTTTAATAAGTAATTTAGGATTATATTATGTCTTTATGTAATGTGTTTATGTAACGTTTTAATAAGTAGTTTAGGATTAGGAACTCTGTTTGTAATAAGTAATTTAGGATTGTAATTTTATGTGTTTATGTATTATGTGTTAATGTAATGGTTTAAATTTAAAATATTATGTAATCTTTTAAAATAAACTAACATTAAACACAAAACCAAATAAAACTTTAAAAACTAAAACATTAAACATTACAAATACAACACTAAACATAAAACGTAACATTAAACATAAAGCCTAAACATTAAAAATTAAACATAGTGAAAACGCATCAGAGACCACGACAAAAGATTGGTGATTGAGAAGTCGCTATCGTATTGTTGACGATAGGCGTCGTGTGTCAACTGAATTGCCATCTGTTCGCTAACCCCAGGGTGCGCCTGCATCGTCGCTGAATAGACTCCATGCCATCTGTTAACGTAATTTTGTATAGAATGCCACTTACTGTTGATCTGGTCAACGTTACGGTGGTTCGTTCCCGTGATTTGGTTGAACTCAACCAACACATCGTGCCAAAAAGCCCGCCTATTGGTTGACGGGATCTCCTTAACGTTTATCCACGCCCGCACTAACTCCAGTTGCTCTTGATTCGTCCAGGCTGCCATAGGTTTGGTTTTTGGTTTGTATTTGGTTTTGGTTTGTAAGAGTGTGTGTATTTGTGGTTAATTTGTGTGTGGTATATGTATATATATAGATAGATTTTATTGTTTAAAAAAAAAAAATAAATAAATAAAGGAAATGACCGTTTGACAACAGTCAAAATATTAAAATCATCAATTTCTGCACCACAACGCTCGTTATCCTCACAATCCTCTCCACTCAAAACGCCCTATAGCGCCTGGGGGGGCGGTGTTCCCCGGCGCTATAGGGGCTTATAACGCCACATAACTCCACCACTACACACACTCTAAACTGTGTTCAGGCCATTTGTTCTGTTCTTAGGAACCCATTGACAAGTATTGAGGTGGTTATATGTTGGTGACATATTTAGTTACACATAGTGCTGCAGTAGAACATAATCATCAATTTATAATTCTTGACATGATTTAGTGTTTTAATCATCTATGGTACAATAAGCATTTATAAGTTCACATTTTGAGCAGAAAGCATTGTGGGTCACTAGTCCACCACCAAAATCACCTAGGCAGTTTGTTGCAATTTTAGTCAGTGAATAGAACCTGGAACAATTATTAAAGTTGTTGCTGCACAGTCTTGATTAGGTGGTAGCGAAAATCAACGGTCGTAGGTTGTGTTGACCCATTATTTGTTTGCAAGTTTTATAAGGAAACTTTGCGTTGTGTTTAACTCAAACGAGTCAAATAAACTTTGGGTTGTGCTTTTATCTCAAATGGGTCAAATAAACTTTGTGTTGTGCTTTATCGTAAACAGCTCAAATAAACTTTAGGTTGTGCTTTTATCTCAAACAGGTCAAATAAACCTTGGGTTGCGTTTTATCTCAAACGGGTCAAATGTTGTTTTAGGGCTGTTTCTGTGCTCATTTGATGACGCTTTTGGTTATATTTTCATGTTTGGACGTCACTTGTAAAGTTTGATTTGTGTTAAACTCAAACGGTTCAAATAAATTTCGGCGGAGGATGATGATTTCTTGTAATTTGGGTATGAAGAAGGGAGAGACATTCCATTGTGTATATAAAAAAAATACAATGTAAGTATTAAATTAACTTCGTTAAGAAATACAACTTTAACTTGAAATAATATCCTCACGAGTACCAAAAACTGTTTCAAAAAAATACAATAAGATAAAAAGAATTTATAATTAGACATGATAAAGAATGAATAAATCTAAATACTTTCAGGTCTAAGTGAAGTAGTAAACCAAATGAAATTATTTAATCTTAAATCTCAACGTTACGAGTGGAATGGCTTCTAAAACTAAAAATAACTTAGTTTGCCACTGTTCATAATTGTGAGCGGAATAGCTCTTATTTGCAATTTAAAATTAAAAGATTTGTAGACTAGCGGTATTCAACGGTGAGGTAACTACCAATGTTGTAAGAATCGCTAGGTGATAGTTGGTCGGTGAGGTACCGACTAGCGATAAATCGGGATTAAACTTGATTAAACGGATTGGGATTTTATGTGTTTCAACCCTTCCTAGACCCACATCTTTAAGCGTATAAAATTAATTGTCAGAATTTACATGTTTTGGTCGGAATCCAACTGAATTTTACAGATTTTGGCCGAAATTTGTCTAGGGTCACTAAACAGCCACCGACTAACGATCAATCAGTGTTTACTCGATGAGAATCCGGCTAGCGATTAATCGAAGAATAGAACGGATTTTTACAACCACAGTGACTACTGACTAGTCGTATAAATTTGAAGGGCTAGTAGGAAGTTTTGAAGGCCTTTCATATTAGTCTAGGTCATGTCCACTTTTTTTCTTTACGAAGTCCATTATATGAAACCCTAGCCAGGCAAAATCAAGAAGACAGCTTAGATACACATCTTGTTCAACACTCTCAATCAAATGGCGAACACCAGACCCAAAAACAAGAAAACCCTCAAAGCCTGCTTCTCCCAAGCTGCCTTGGTTGGTTCTAACCGAAATCCTCTTAACCGAAATCCTCAAAGCGGCCCGGGACCGCCAGAAAAGCTACGCTGATATAAGGCGAAAGCCTTTAGAGTTTCAAGTCGAAGACAGGGTCCTATTGAAAGTGTCACCTTGGAAAGGTGTCGCGCGCTTTGGGAAGCGCGGAAAGCTGAACCCACGATATATTGGACCGTTCAAAGTCTTGTCGAGGGTAGGCACAGTGGCATACAAGCTCGAGTTGCCTCAAGAGCTTAGTGGAATACACGACACGTTTCATGTGTCGAACTTGAAAAAGTGCCTATCCGACGAAACTCTCATTATTCCTGCTGACGAGATCCAGATTGACGACAAGTTACATTTTGTGGAAGAACCAATCGAGGTAACTGATTGGAAGGTCCAAAAATTAAGGCGCAGCAAGATCAGGTTGGTCAAAGTGCGCTGGAATGCCAAGCGTGGACCGGAGTTCACGTGGGAAAGGCTGGACCGGATAAAACAAAAATACCCCGCCCTATTCGAGAAGACACCTGTACCGGAGAACTCGAAGTGAATTCCGGGACGGAATTCTCTTAACGGGGGAGAATGTAACAACCGGCAAAAATAAGGTAATTCCGTACAATTAATTAATATATGATTAACGTAATTAAATGCAATTATGTATGATTTAATTATCAAGGCCTTAGGGAATAGCAATTTCCAAATAGTGCATAGGAATGCATACGTTTAATGGGAAAGCATGATTGGATCATGTGCGAATAAGCTATCCGGTATGGAAGTTGGCAATTACCCGGTAATAATTAAATAAACGAAACGAATCCCGGACACCCAGGATATAAAATAAAGGGTATTTTCATAAGATATAATGAGTTTTGGAACTCCAAAACCATAAATGAAAACGTCTTGTACAAATCTCCCGGTGACGAATAAAGTGCGCGTATCGCACCCGATACGCGTATAACTCATAATTTCACCCGGTAAAGGCCTAAATAACCAATCAACGCTTAAAATAGACTATATTTAAGGGTTATTAAAGGTATATTTAATGTCCGGATAACGCGTGATTAAAACCCGAAAAATACCCGAACGACGCCCGAACGACGGGGGATTAAACTTAACAAACAATGGGTATTTATTTGAAGTTGTGGACCCCACATAGACCCACTTGGGGCCGGCCTAATGGCCTTATTACAACCACATCTTGTAAATATTAATCATAACCTAGAAAGCTAAAAAGATTAAGCATGCATGAAAGGCCAAAAGTGTGTAAGTGAAACACTAGTACAAAAGTGGCTCAAGTCTTGTCCCCTCCTTACAAATTTTCGGCCATAGGCCACTACAATCCAAGACAAGACTCAACTAAGGATACACTAAGCATGCACACATGCTTGTATAAGATCTAATGCAAGATCATAATGAGATTACAACCCTTTGGAAAGATTAGCAAGCAATCTCCTAACCATACATACATACATACGGCTCAACCTACACACACACATATCCTCATTTCAAAAATCTCCCAAGTACACTCATAATCTTCCATAAGATCTCCTAAATCTTTAGCATCATTACATGAGTTGGTTATATAATAACACATGTTAGAAGATTGAATCACCAAGCAAAACAAAACTCTTTCTTCTCCCCCTCTTGGCCGTAAGTTTGCATACACCCACACACATTGTTCTTTCAAGTTTTTACATCTCCAAAATACTTAAAATCATCCATCATCCAAACCCCTTTTGTGTGTTTCAAGAGCTTGGAGCTAAACCACTAGGAAGAACACACTAAACCCCTCTCAAATTCAAGGTTTTTGTCTTCCCTAGCCTTGTGCTAGTAGTAAGCTTCTTAATCTTGTTTTTGATTGTTATTATTCATGTATGTGTTCCTAGTAGCAAGTTGTACATGAAGGGTTTAAAAATGGTTTTGAACATAATCTTTAATAGGTTTTCATGTGTAAAATGGAAGATTAAAGATATGAAAATAAACCATGGATTTGTTGATGATGATGTATTAGTCTTGAAAATATATGAAGTTTACATATAAGACTAAGTAGGATGATGTTTTGGTTAAGATTTTGAAATGAACTTGAATATGTTAAAACTAACTTTAATTCATCTTATTAGGATCATTTAAGTTATAATATGTGGTAAAACATGTTAGAAGTTCATAAATGAATAAGATGGAAAATTAAAGTTAACTCACTTGGATGAATGAAATTTTGATAAAATGGACAAATACATAAAACACACATATAATTAGTCTTTCATATGGAATATAAGACTAACATAAGTGTTTTGATACAAAAATAACTTACCAATAAAAAGTTGAATCTTCAAAGTTAACTATTTTGAGTGAAAAATGCTAACTTTGGAAGTTAGAGTGGAAAAATGCAACTTTTGTAAGTTAAGGGACTAAAGTTGTAACTTTGGAAGTTAAGGGACTAAAATGGACATTTTAGAAACTATTAGTCCAAAAATACAAGTATGGAAAGTTTGGTGTCAAAAATGCAAGTAATAAAGTCTAAGGATGATTTTCGTAAATACTAGTAGAAATACTTGGGTATTTTGTATAAAAGTGTATTTTTGAAAGTTATAAAAATATAAAGGGTTTTAACATAAGGATTTTTATAAAATAGAGATTTTATAAAAATATTAAACAAACTTGGGAAACTTATACAAAAATGAATACTTTTATATAAATGGGAATATAAAAGTGTTGGAAACATTTTTGTAGTTAAGTTGACAAGTTGGGTTAAAAATACATAAGTATTTTAACCATCCAAGTAACATGTGAAAATAGGAAGAAATATGGAAAATATTTCTATAAAATACATGTTGGGAAAAACTTGGAAAAATTAACTAATCGAGTTAAGATATCGAACTAAAACGCGTTAACGAACCATAACCGGACAAAATGTGAGAAAAATGCCATTGCGGCAAGATAAGAAAAATATATATTTTAAGAGGTAAAATATATATATATACTTTGGGTGAAAATAAATAAACACTTTCCTAAGTGTTGGAGGATAAATTCGTGGGAGAAACACATGACACAAACGAATAAGACGTTAAAACAAACGTATATACTTAACAAGAAAAATTACACATTTATATATATTTGTACGCTCGTCTCGGCAAAATTCTAGTATATCTACTTAATGGGAAAGTAGATATGCGGGAAGGGAAGCCGCGACGAGAAGACAAGGATATATACATGTGTAGGTCGTACCAACGAAATCCTAGTATATTTATTTGAATGGGAAAATAAATATACGGTGTGGTGAGTTGAATCGGACGTTAAGAATATACGATCGAACGACAAAATCTTAGCATATTTGTTTAAATGGGAAAACAAATGTGTGGCAAAGTGAGTCGGGTCGAGGATTGAAATATATATTATATCGAGCGATGCGATCTTAAGTATAATTATTTAAATGGGAAAATAATTATATGTTAAGTGAAGTCGAGTCGATGATAATAAGATACAAGTTATGGAAATATTAACAAGAGTAATATATAACTTGTAACACAAAGGGTAATGTAACGCCAACGAAACCTAGGATACGCGCTTAATTAAACGGGATTTGGAACAACTTGTGGTCGGGAGTTGGGTGTACAACTTGCCAAGGCACATGCACTATAGGAATAGTGACTTATACGTTTAGGACGTTTATAGGTGCAAGACCACCCCTTGCTATTCACCTTATTGAGCCAGACGCAGTTACAGGTGAGTTTCACGGCCCCATTTTAAACTATTTTTACGTTTTCCGGGGGAAAGATATGTTAGGGATAGTGTTTGACGGATTTAATACTTGAGGTGTGACCGCCACTCGGGGTTGAGTCCTCGCCTCTATAATCATTTGTTCAGGGAATTGAAACCGGAGGAATATTCGAATAGTACTATTGGTGCCTGACAAGGCCCACCCCTAATCGATAGCGTCGATTATGCATTAGGTTATGCCTGGGGTGCAAATATTCTAAACTTAAGTCGTGGGAAACCGAGTAACGACTTGGAGCGGGGCACAATTATTATATGTCTTGGTTTGATTATAGTCTCAAGTAGATTTATAGGAATTTGCAACTCCTATATATTGTCATAACATGGTATTCCCAAGTATTCAAGTTTTAGAAACTAAAAACCTGTGAACTCACCAATATATTTATATTGACGAAACTTTTTAAAACATATCTTTCAGGTAACTAGAAGATGAAAGATCAGGCAAGCAGGGTCGGGGAATCTCCAATACGACGTCGGGCTTTTGTGGGGTTTCACTTTTATTTCCCAAGGCATTTGGGATATATATGAGAAACCTCTATGTTATTTCAAAAACAATTAACTTTTGTGTAATGTTTGAAACAGATTTGACGTCATAATAAATGACCCATTTTCTTAAATTACTTGTGTTTAGCCATAACCTTGACTTTATGCTTTTGAACCGTCGCGCCACGTGTTTCCGCCTTTGTCGTGGTGTGACAGAACGTGGTATCAGAGCCAAGGTTATAGCGAACTAGAGTATTTTCTTTAAAAACTAGACTATAACCGGATTTGGTTCTAAAGATAAAGTTTTCAAAAGAAAATGTACATGGTTTTAAATAAAAGTAATTTTCAAGAAGCATTGGGCATGAGGAGATTCCGACCAAGCCAGCCATGGGTATTGTTATGCATTAGCGTGAAATTAGAAGTTAGGAAGGTTACTGATAACGTATGCCATAACTATCTAATTTAAATAAATCATATATACATGTACGGTTCTTTTGCCAGGATGTCCGACGCAGGAAGTATAGCGCCTAGTGTTGATAGCAGTATCCAGATTATACCTGCACCTCCGCCGGAGCCAGTCGAGCTGGTTGTACTCGATGCGGAAGAAGACGACGTAGAGATGGACGTCGCAGGAGGGTCAGACGACGATTCGGACGAGACAGATCCTAGCGAGGATCCTGACTGGGCACCGGCCGTGATCGACGCGCCACTGCCCGTCGTACCGGCCGCACCTTTGGCCGTACGCCCCATTCGAGCCATCAGGGATTTCCCTGACGGCTGTGCCGGTCCTTCGCGACCAGTTCCCGCCCAGTCAGACGCGGCGGAGTCTCCTTTCCGCCGACAGGCTCACGCCGAGCACGAGCCGGCACCGGTACCCCACATTCACGTACCTGCAGGTATGAGACTCCTACCCATTCCCCGTGGAAGGAACGGATGGATATCCGACGACTCCGATGACGAGTCTGTGGGTTCAGTAGGGCACATGTTGGTGCCAGAGATTCAGGCTGACCAGGAGGAGCCAGTGGCTCCAATGCTAGAGGACGCCCCAGCCGACCCCATAGCTCCACCAGCACCCGAGCCCATACCCCAGGAGGAGCCAGCACCAGCAGCTCTTATACATGAGGGTAGTCCCGCCCGTAGCTCTGAGCTACATAGGGCAGGCATGGAGGCCTTCGCCACTGCGAGCCCTCCCACACCCCCTGTAGTGGTGTCCACTCCAGAGTGGGCCACTGTCTCTGAGCCGTTGGTAGCCCCACTAGCTGAGCCTATGCCACCACCCACCATTGCCATGACTACACCCATCCCCACCATACCCAGCATGACACCTGCACCATACCCTCTAGGTGCAGGGGACCCTTATCTGATGCCACGCCACTTTTCCATCAGGCCACCCAGTTTCTTACTGCCCCACATACCAGTACCATTCCCCTTCGGGCCCTTCCCATCCACACACCCTGATGTACCCGGACCATCCCACCTTCCCAGGATGACACCCCCTGGACCCGCCCAGACCTCGACCATCACCTTAGAGCAGGATTTTCAGACTCTAGTCAACACGGTGCAGCGCACCGTGAATCAGGTTGAACAGCAGACGAGGTTGATGTGGGCTAGGATGATTGACACTCGTGATGCCTTGGCGCATTACGCAGAGGAGCTCTTGCGCATGGATGCGCAGAGCGGGATTACTGGGGATGCACACTGGGCACATCGACAGTTTTTGTACGAGCGCATCTCAGAGATCAGCATGACGATTAGCATGTATGCGCCGCAGTACCAGTATCCACCGCCACCGCCACAGTAGGATGTATCGGGGATGCACTGAAGACACACCAGCTTATGTACATACTAGCAGCATTATGGTAGTACAGCACGGGTTATGACACTCGTCTGCATTTTGCCCAGCCGTACGGGTATTACGGCGTATGATATGATGTTTTATTATTTCAAAAGCAATGTATTGTATGAGAAATGTATTCTCCATTTTGTATTATGAACAAGCATTGTACTGATATTATTGAAATTAATGAAAAATCTTATTATTATGGTGAAATATGTTGTTGTCTATGATTATTATTGCTTACTCCATATGTTGTGGTTTGTATATTTGTGTGGTGATGTTATGTCGATTTCTATTTATATTTCTGTATGATGTGTTGGTATGTTGTGTGATGATATGGTGTTGATTATTGTGTTCATGCTTTGGTTTGTTATTTATGCTTTGTATTGTATAAATGTTTGCCAAATTAACCTTTGATAATTATTATTGAAGAAAAATGGCACCTGCCACCCGAAGCAACAGTGGAGCAGACGGACTGCCCACAACACCGGCCGAGCTTGAAACTATGATATCTGAACGCATAGCTCGTGCCATCGCTGAACACGAAGCCGCACGCTCGGAACACTCCCATGACAGGACAGGGAGTGAGCGACGAGAGACCTCCCCCAGTGGTAAGAGGTTTAAAAATAAATGAAAAAGCGATGGGAGAATAGTTCACAAACTCCTATCCCATAATAACATACTATGTTACTATTACAGGGACAGCCTCGGGAGAGCGCGGCTGCACTTTCAAGGCTTTCTTGGACTGTAAGCCACTAAACTTCAGCGGCACTGAGGGTTCCATAGGCCTGGTCAAATGGTTCGAAAAGACCGAGGCAGTTATCCGCATCAGCGGGTGTACCCCGCGACAGTCTGTCATGTACGCCACCAATCTGTTTCTAGATCAAGCCCTAACTTGGTGGAACGGCCAAGTACAGTCTTTAGGAGATGATGTGGCATACTCTCTATCATGGGCGGCACTGAAGGAACTAATGACTGCCGAATACCGCCCGGCAAGCGAAGTGCAGAAGTTGGAAACCGAGTTCTGGAACCTCACCATGGTAGGAGCAGACGTCACTGGGTATACGTCAAGATTTCATGACCTCGCACGACTGGTACCTCGTCTGGTTACACCGGAGAAGAACAAAGTGGAACGTTACCTATTCGGGCTAGCACCACAGATTCGCAGCATGGTCACCTCTTCCAAACCCACGACCATGCGCGAGGCAATTGATCTGGCACTAAGTCTGACTGAGGATGCTATCCGCATGGGTACCCTAATCCGCCAAGTTTCTGGGTTAAAAATTTCTGAAGCAAGTAGTGTTGAGGCCAAGAAACAGGGATCAAGTTCAGCGGTTGCAACTAATGATCAGGGTAACGGGCAGAGGTTTGGGAAAAGGAAGAGAGATGAGGGAAGAAGGGATCGAGCGTCGGGTAGCTCGAACAAGAAAGGAAAGGGTTATGCCGCCACAGGACGTGGTAACAATAACAAACAGGGAAACCAGGGGAGAAACAATGGATTAACTTGCGGGAAGTGCCACCGCACCGGGCACAAGACTGAAGAGTGCCGATCTGGAGCACCAAAGAATGGAGGGGCCAGACCCTGTTTTGCATGCGGGTCATTGGACCATTGGAAGAAAGATTGCCCCAAAGTCAACAATCAGGCCCGTGGCCGGGCATTTGTGATTGGAGCCGGTGACGCACGGCAAGACCCCAATGTGGTCACTGGTACGTTTCCTCTAAATGGTCATTTTGCCTCTGTATTATTTGATACCGGTGCTGACTTTAGCTTCGTATCCATTGAGTTTAAAAGACTGCTTGGTTTAAAAACTAGCAAACTAGATACACCCTACTCTATAGAACTGGCTAATGGTAAAACTATTGAAACGAGAGAGGTAGCTAAAGATTGTAAGTTAGAACTCTGTGGGCACGAGTTTGGGATTGATCTATTACCGGTTGTATTGGGAAGTTTTGACATCGTTGTTGGCATGGACTGGTTGTCCGCGCACCGTGCCATTGTGGTTTGCAACGATAAGGTTATTCAAGTTCCCCTCGCAAGCGGTGAAACTCTCTCAATTCAAGGGGAAAGACACGGGACGCCACTAAGGATTATTTCAAGCATGAAGGCTCGTAAGTGTCTAAGAAAAGGGCTTGTCGCATTCTTGGCACACGTAGTGGACAAGAAGGCCGACGAGCGAAAGTTGGAAGACATTCCAGTCGCCAGAGATTTTCCGGATGTATTTCCGGAAGATTTGCCGGGGTTGCCACCACCTCGACAAGTCGAGTTCCGCATCGACCTCGTTCCTGGAGCAGCTCCTGTGGCACGATCGCCATACCGCCTAGCTCCATCAGAGATGCAGGAACTGTCCAGCCAGCTACAAGAATTATTGGACAAAGGTTTTATAAGACCGAGTTTCTCACCTTGGGGAGCTCCCGTCTTATTTGTGAAGAAGAAGGATGGCACATTTCGCATGTGCATCGACTATCGAGAGCTGAACAAACTAACCATCAAGAATCGCTATCCTCTCCCCAGGATCGACGATTTATTTGATCAGCTCCAAGGTTCCAGCTATTACTCCAAGATCGACTTGAGGTCAGGCTATCACCAGTTGCGTATACAAGAAGAAGATGTACCAAAAACGGCCTTCAGAACCCGGTATGGACACTATGAATTTTTGGTGATGCCGTTCGGCTTGACCAACGCACCAGCAGTTTTCATGGATCTAATGAACCGCGTATGTAAACCATACCTGGATAAATTCGTCATCGTCTTCATTGACGATATTTTGATCTATTCACGTACGAAAGAAGACCACGAGAATCACCTTCGGTTAATTCTTGAAGTATTACGCAAAGAGAAGCTCTATGCTAAATTCTCGAAATGTGACTTTTGGATTCGGGAAGTTCACTTTTTAGGTCACGTGGTAAACGAGAAGGGCATACACGTTGATCCCGCCAAGATCGAGGCGATTAAAAATTGGGAAGCACCTCGAACTCCTACCGAAGTACGACAATTTCTAGGCCTCGCGGGTTATTACAGAAGGTTCATCGAGAACTTTTCAAAGATAGCACAAGCTTTAACTATGCTAACCCAGAAGGACAAGGAATTTGAGTGGACGGAAAAGCAAGAGGCAGCATTCCAATTGTTAAAAGACAAGTTATGTGGCGCTCCGATACTGTCACTTCCAGACGGTACGGAAGATTTTGTGGTTTACTGTGATGCCTCGCATCAAGGTTTGGGTTGTGTATTGATGCAGCGAGAAAAAGTAATAGCTTATGCTTCCAGGCAACTGAAAATCCATGAGAAGAACTACACTACACACGATTTGGAATTAGGTGCAGTGGTGTTCGCTCTCAAGATATGGAGGCACTATTTGTACGGAACCAAGTGCACGATTTTCACTGATCACAAGAGTTTACAGCACATCTTCGATCAGAAGGATTTGAATATGCGACAACGGCGATGGGTTGAATTATTAAACGATTACGATTGTGAGATAAAGTACCATCCCGGTAAGGCGAATGTCGTAGCCGACGCCTTGAGTCGCAAGGAACGGGTTAAACCATTGCGTGTTCGAGCTTTGGGATTGACTATCCACACGAATATGACTGAACGAATTCGTGAAGCTCAAGTGAACGCCCTCAAACCTGAGAATGTCAAAGGTGAAAGGTTACGAAAGATGGTTGATTCACTGGAACCAAAAGCGGACCAGACACTGTATTTCATGAATAGAATTTGGGTTCCAGTATATGGTGGATTGCGTGAGCTAGTATTGGCCGAAGCTCACAGTTCTAGATATTCGGTTCACCCGGGTGCAGACAAGATGTTCCACGATTTGAAGGAACTTTATTGGTGGCCGAATTTCAAAAGGGATATAGCAGCCTATGTTGCGCGATGTTTGACTTGCGCAAAGGTCAAGGCTGAGCACCAGAGACCTTCCGGTTTGCTCCAGCAACCGGAAATACCGGAATGGAAATGGGAACGAATCACCATGGATTTCATTACCAAGTTACCTAAGACAACAAGCGGCCATGACATGATCTGGGTAATCGTAGATCGATTGACGAAATCTGCACACTTCCTCCCGATTCGCGAAACGGACAGATTGGAGAAACTGACCCGTTTGTACATTAAGGAGGTGGTATCTAAACACGGTGTACCTGTTTCTATCATCTCCGATCGAGATAGTCGTTTCACGTCCAGATTTTGGGAAAGTTTGAACGAAGCCCTCGGTACTCGCCTCGACATGAGCACCGCATATCACCCCCAAACGGATGGTCAAAGTGAACGAACCATCCAGACCTTGGAAGATATGTTACGGGCATGCGCGATAGATTTCGGAGGTAATTGGGATACGCACTTGCCATTGGTGGAATTTTCTTATAACAACAGTTATCATACGAGCATTCAAGCCGCACCGTTTGAAGCTTTATATGGACGCAAGTGCCGATCGCCACTATGTTGGGCGGAAGTTGGGGAAAAGCAACTCACCGGGCCCGAAATTGTTCAAGAGACCACGGATAAGGTCTTTTTGATAAAGGAACGCCTCAAAGCGGCCCGGGACCGCCAGAAAAGCTACGCTGATATAAGGCGAAAGCCTTTAGAGTTTCAAGTCGAAGACAGGGTCCTATTGAAAGTGTCACCTTGGAAAGGTGTCGCGCGCTTTGGGAAGCGCGGAAAGCTGAACCCACGATATATTGGACCGTTCAAAGTCTTGTCGAGGGTAGGCACAGTGGCATACAAGCTCGAGTTGCCTCAAGAGCTTAGTGGAATACACGACACGTTTCATGTGTCGAACTTGAAAAAGTGCCTATCCGACGAAACTCTCATTATTCCTGCTGACGAGATCCAGATTGACGACAAGTTACATTTTGTGGAAGAACCAATCGAGGTAACTGATTGGAAGGTCCAAAAATTAAGGCGCAGCAAGATCAGGTTGGTCAAAGTGCGCTGGAATGCCAAGCGTGGACCGGAGTTCACGTGGGAAAGGCTGGACCGGATAAAACAAAAATACCCCGCCCTATTCGAGAAGACACCTGTACCGGAGAACTCGAAGTGAATTCCGGGACGGAATTCTCTTAACGGGGGGAGAATGTAACAACCGGCAAAAATAAGGTAATTCCGTACAATTAATTAATATATGATTAACGTAATTAAATGCAATTATGTATGATTTAATTATCAAGGCCTTAGGGAATAGCAATTTCCAAATAGTGCATAGGAATGCATACGTTTAATGGGAAAGCATGATTGGATCATGTGCGAATAAGCTATCCGGTATGGAAGTTGGCAATTACCCGGTAATAATTAAATAAACGAAACGAATCCCGGACACCCAGGATATAAAATAAAGGGTATTTTCATAAGATATAATGAGTTTTGGAACTCCAAAACCATAAATGAAAACGTCTTGTACAAATCTCCCGGTGACGAATAAAGTGCGCGTATCGCACCCGATACGCGTATAACTCATAATTTCACCCGGTAAAGGCCTAAATAACCAATCAACGCTTAAAATAGACTATATTTAAGGGTTATTAAAGGTATATTTAATGTCCGGATAACGCGTGATTAAAACCCGAAAAATACCCGAACGACGCCCGAACGACGGGGGATTAAACTTAACAAACAATGGGTATTTATTTGAAGTTGTGGACCCCACATAGACCCACTTGGGGCCGGCCTAATGGCCTTATTACAACCACATCTTGTAAATATTAATCATAACCTAGAAAGCTAAAAAGATTAAGCATGCATGAAAGGCCAAAAGTGTGTAAGTGAAACACTAGTACAAAAGTGGCTCAAGTCTTGTCCCCTCCTTACAAATTTTCGGCCATAGGCCACTACAATCCAAGACAAGACTCAACTAAGGATACACTAAGCATGCACACATGCTTGTATAAGATCTAATGCAAGATCATAATGAGATTACAACCCTTTGGAAAGATTAGCAAGCAATCTCCTAACCATACATACATACATACGGCTCAACCTACACACACACATATCCTCATTTCAAAAATCTCCCAAGTACACTCATAATCTTCCATAAGATCTCCTAAATCTTTAGCATCATTACATGAGTTGGTTATATAATAACACATGTTAGAAGATTGAATCACCAAGCAAAACAAAACTCTTTCTTCTCCCCCTCTTGGCCGTAAGTTTGCATACACCCACACACATTGTTCTTTCAAGTTTTTACATCTCCAAAATACTTAAAATCATCCATCATCCAAACCCCTTTTGTGTGTTTCAAGAGCTTGGAGCTAAACCACTAGGAAGAACACACTAAACCCCTCTCAAATTCAAGGTTTTTGTCTTCCCTAGCCTTGTGCTAGTAGTAAGCTTCTTAATCTTGTTTTTGATTGTTATTATTCATGTATGTGTTCCTAGTAGCAAGTTGTACATGAAGGGTTTAAAAATGGTTTTGAACATAATCTTTAATAGGTTTTCATGTGTAAAATGGAAGATTAAAGATATGAAAATAAACCATGGATTTGTTGATGATGATGTATTAGTCTTGAAAATATATGAAGTTTACATATAAGACTAAGTAGGATGATGTTTTGGTTAAGATTTTGAAATGAACTTGAATATGTTAAAACTAACTTTAATTCATCTTATTAGGATCATTTAAGTTATAATATGTGGTAAAACATGTTAGAAGTTCATAAATGAATAAGATGGAAAATTAAAGTTAACTCACTTGGATGAATGAAATTTTGATAAAATGGACAAATACATAAAACACACATATAATTAGTCTTTCATATGGAATATAAGACTAACATAAGTGTTTTGATACAAAAATAACTTACCAATAAAAAGTTGAATCTTCAAAGTTAACTATTTTGAGTGAAAAATGCTAACTTTGGAAGTTAGAGTGGAAAAATGCAACTTTTGTAAGTTAAGGGACTAAAGTTGTAACTTTGGAAGTTAAGGGACTAAAATGGACATTTTAGAAACTATTAGTCCAAAAATACAAGTATGGAAAGTTTGGTGTCAAAAATGCAAGTAATAAAGTCTAAGGATGATTTTCGTAAATACTAGTAGAAATACTTGGGTATTTTGTATAAAAGTGTATTTTTGAAAGTTATAAAAATATAAAGGGTTTTAACATAAGGATTTTTATAAAATAGAGATTTTATAAAAATATTAAACAAACTTGGGAAACTTATACAAAAATGAATACTTTTATATAAATGGGAATATAAAAGTGTTGGAAACATTTTTGTAGTTAAGTTGACAAGTTGGGTTAAAAATACATAAGTATTTTAACCATCCAAGTAACATGTGAAAATAGGAAGAAATATGGAAAATATTTCTATAAAATACATGTTGGGAAAAACTTGGAAAAATTAACTAATCGAGTTAAGATATCGAACTAAAACGCGTTAACGAACCATAACCGACAAAATGTGAGAAAAATGCCATTGCGGCAAGATAAGAAAAATATATATTTTAAGAGGTAAAATATATATATATACTTTGGGTGAAAATAAATAAACACTTTCCTAAGTGTTGGAGGATAAATTCGTGGGAGAAACACATGACACAAACGAATAAGACGTTAAAACAAACGTATATACTTAACAAGAAAAATTACACATTTATATATATTTGTACGCTCGTCTCGGCAAAATTCTAGTATATCTACTTAATGGGAAAGTAGATATGCGGGAAGGGAAGCCGCGACGAGAAGACAAGGATATATACATGTGTAGGTCGTACCAACGAAATCCTAGTATATTTATTTGAATGGGAAAATAAATATACGGTGTGGTGAGTTGAATCGGACGTTAAGAATATACGATCGAACGACAAAATCTTAGCATATTTGTTTAAATGGGAAAACAAATGTGTGGCAAAGTGAGTCGGGTCGAGGATTGAAATATATATTATATCGAGCGATGCGATCTTAAGTATAATTATTTAAATGGGAAAATAATTATATGTTAAGTGAAGTCGAGTCGATGATAATAAGATACAAGTTATGGAAATATTAACAAGAGTAATATATAACTTGTAACACAAAGGGTAATGTAACGCCAACGAAACCTAGGATACGCGCTTAATTAAACGGGATTTGGAACAACTTGTGGTCGGGAGTTGGGTGTACAACTTGCCAAGGCACATGCACTATAGGAATAGTGACTTATACGTTTAGGACGTTTATAGGTGCAAGACCACCCCTTGCTATTCACCTTATTGAGCCAGACGCAGTTACAGGTGAGTTTCACGGCCCCATTTTAAACTATTTTTACGTTTTCCGGGGGAAAGATATGTTAGGGATAGTGTTTGACGGATTTAATACTTGAGGTGTGACCGCCACTCGGGGTTGAGTCCTCGCCTCTATAATCATTTGTTCAGGGAATTGAAACCGGAGGAATATTCGAATAGTACTATTGGTGCCTGACAAGGCCCACCCCTAATCGATAGCGTCGATTATGCATTAGGTTATGCCTGGGGTGCAAATATTCTAAACTTAAGTCGTGGGAAACCGAGTAACGACCTGGAGCGGGGCACAATTATTATATGTCTTGGTTTGATTATAGTCTCAAGTAGATTTATAGGAATTTGCAACTCCTATATATTGTCATAACATGGTATTCCCAAGTATTCAAGTTTTAGAAACTAAAAACCTGTGAACTCACCAATATATTTATATTGACGAAACTTTTTAAAACATATCTTTCAGGTAACTAGAAGATGAAAGATCAGGCAAGCAGGGTCGGGGAATCTCCAATACGACGTCGGGCTTTTGTGGGGTTTCACTTTTATTTCCCAAGGCATTTGGGATATATATGAGAAACCTCTATGTTATTTCAAAAACAATTAACTTTTGTGTAATGTTTGAAACAGATTTGACGTCATAATAAATGACCCATTTTCTTAAATTACTTGTGTTTAGCCATAACCTTGACTTTATGCTTTTGAACCGTCGCGCCACGTGTTTCCGCCTTTGTCGTGGTGTGACAGTGTCGTAACTGCACATAATCCAAATGCACACATCGCAGGAATCTTAACAGCCCGTGAAATTGAATACGTTGCTAATGTTGGACTCACCTAAGTTTTGTCATAGTTATATGTAGTTAATCAGAAACCATAGCAACCATCCAGGCATGTATAGTGTGTGTTGAATCTTGTTTACCTTTTCAATTAAGCCAATAACCCTGGGCTTTGAGCATTTTCCGCCTTTCGTCAAGATCAGCCTTGTTGGCTGTAAAAGTTAGTTTCTATTGTGTATTTATTTATTTTATAATTTTACTTTTTGAATTGCATACGTGTATAGGGCTTATGACTTGATCAGGTTGGTTTAGAGGTAACGGATAATGTCATCATCAATAGAACAATTCTTCGTGTCCATTTTTTAGTTTCTACAAAAAGAACACGAGACTAGAATTCAATTAAAAGCTTTCATCAATGTGAACTATTTATCAACTAAGCAAATTAGATAATAAACTGCAAAAAAATGTGTTGTAGATACTAGTGTTTGGGCGTGCTTCTGTTGTTAGGACTTCTCATAAACAGATGATTAAGTGTTTGACTAAGGGGTTGTTTGGTTGATTAAGTGCTGAATCATTAAGATGTCTGAATGGTTAAGAGATTGAATGATTAAGTGCTGAATGGTTGAGCTATGCACCAAGTCTGAATGCTTCAGCTCTTAACCATTCCATTCAGAGCATTTTTTAGGTTGAAACAAACAGTCTGAATGTTGAACTATTCAGAGTTAAATGGTTCAGAGCCTCATTAAGAGGCTACCAAACAGGCCCTAAGGTTTTTTATTTAGAATTTTAAAGACAAATGCGATATGAATTTATTTACAAACACGCTCAGAGGAAGAAAGGATGCATATATCATAAAGTTGCCAAACTCCTCGGGATAACTTAGTGCTATATAAAAAACAAAAAAAAAATGACTTTTTGTGGGTTTTTGTTCATATGGGAAAAAAACACAATGTGTTCAGGTTGGATCATATATATTTTTTTTTACCATTTGAACCGTGTTTGTATTATTTAACACGCTATCAAAAGAAATAGACAATAATTTTATCTTGTTTTTTTTTGAACGGCAAGTGGTGCAACCGGTGGAGCTCCGGCTAACATCCTGGGTCAGCCTGTACTGATTACCCATTTCACCTGGATTGGGGATCTCTCCAGGTGGAACCCCCACATGTGGTAAATATGGCTTCAACAAGAATCGAACCCTCAACCTCCACATGACCTCCACTCTAGCTCCCCCAATTTTCACCAATTGAGCTAGGCTGACCCGGGATGTTAGCCGGAGCTCCACCGGTCTAAAATATAAAATATATTTCCCTTAAACGTGGTTGTATGTTTCTATCATTTGCCATGAATTGGGATCGAACCAATGTGCGGTAACACAAATATAAGAATCCGTTAAACCATGACGTTGGAAGTTAAATTAACACCGATATTTAAATCTTGAAAACCTTTAATTATTTTTATTTTAGCTTTTTCCCACATTTTAAACAACCTTGTCTAAGTGTCGAACGACTTACATGGATGTGATGAGGTTGAAGCGTTTGTTGAATCATCGTTGTCAAAGGTGAATAGGCAAACCATCTCCGGGTCAAATTTCTGAATACCCCGCCAAGAAGTGTTTTGACAAATGTGATCTCAAAGTAGAGTTGGATGCGGCGGGCAAGAAACGTACCACAATTCTTGCACCCAGTTTTTTTTACTACCGGTCGTCATTTTGCATAAGTCTAAAAATGGAAATGGAAATAGAATTGGATTCCTTGTCGTTTTTAGGATCCTCTTCCTGCTTACATGATCTGAGGAACCACCAACGCCACTTGAAACATGAGCTCGAGCTAGCCATTTCAAACTTATGAAACTTGGCTTATTTTTTGCTATAGTTAATTTCTTATGTATTTTTTTAGCTTGGAAAAGTATGTGACTAACACAATACGTAACACACACATAATTACATGTTATGGGGTGAAAATGATTAAGAAAACCGATGTAACCGCTCTATAACGGCTATAAAGACGTTTTCTAACGGCATTTCAACAGTCTTCAATGTTCGGGTTAAAAAGATTGACTGGTTAACCGCTTACTCCTAAAAGATTAAACATCAGTTACTCCTCTATCAATTTTTTTTTGAACGACCAACAAACATTGAATTGCCAAGAAACTCCGTACGAGGTGACCCTATGGCAAAAGGCCACCGCCAGTTGGCCTAACCCAGACGTACAAAGCCTTTAAGCGCACCAAGTTATCTCCAGTTTCAGGGAAAGCCCACCAGCCCGAAAGGCCACTGGTGGTAAAACCCGGATGCTCTCAGGATCGAACTGAAGATCAGAAAGATCCCAGTCTTCCTTCACTGAGCCACCATGCCCCCTCCAAAAGTGTTGCTAATGAAAATCTAACCTGAATCTCAAATAGAGAACTGAGGCTTCCTATCACTACACCACGATGGAAGTTGCAACTAAGGGTGCAAACGAGCCGAGCTTGAGCCTAAAACAAAACTTGTGTATTTATCGAGCCCGAGTCTGGCATGTGAAGCTCGTTAGGCTCGTCGAGCCTTATCGATCCTAGTGTAATATTAGTTTTTTTAATATTTAATAATATTTACCACTCATTTAAAGTTGTTTAGTAAACGAGCTTCGAGCTCGAGCTTCACTTATCGAGCTCACGGGCCTAAACAAACTATTATTTATATTATTTTTATTTAATATATAACTAATTGATAATAAACAAGCCGAGCTCGAGTTTGAGAAATTGCGAACAGGCTGAGCTCGAGCTCATATAAGTTAATCGAGCTCGAGCTCGGGCTCGGCTTGTTTGCACCCTTAGTTGCAACCATTTTACAACCATTTTATGGCCATGTTTAAATTTATGAGGGCTTTCATCTTGGGGCCAGCCCAGCCCATTTTCTTACTCTTCATTCCACGAAACTAGTATTTTTACTCCTCATTATTGAAACCCTACTGTGAGCTAAAATTAAGAACACACGTTCGACACTCAAAATCACCCCAAAGAAAATGTTGAACACCAGACCCAAAATCAATAAAACCCTTGAAACCTGCTTCCCGCAAGCATCCTTGGATAATTCCGATCAACAATCGACTGAGTCTGGAGCAATTATAGGGTCCAACGATGACCTTTTAATCGAAATCCTTCTCCGTCTCCCTGTTGCTTCCATCTTTCGGTTCAAATCTGTATCCAAACACTGGCATTTGCTATTGAGTGACAGACATTTCACACAAAGGTATGATAGCCTTTTAAAATCCCCTGGTCTTTTTGCTGGCGATATATATGTTCCCTTTGATGTTGAAAACCAAACATAATCACTCCTTTTCGTAGTCTTGATTCATATTTTGATCGTTCGGGTTTTAGTATCCTGCAATCTTGTAATGGGCTACTCCTTTGCTCTACCGATCGAGGGCCCAAAGGCTTTAGAAGTTCTCTTAGGTATTACGTGTTTAATCCCACCACCAAGCAATTGGAACTCGTCCCGTTCGTCCCAGGCGGTCGGAAAGTCCATAACACTATCCGTTTTATGGGTCTGGCATTTCACCCAACAGATTGTCCTCTCTACAAAGTTGTTTGCATTCGTTCTTTAGAATCTGATGATCCGGAGTTGTTTCAGATTCAATTATATTCATCTGATACACGGAAATGGAAGATTTCTGTCGAATCTTTCTCTATGTATAGACCAGTCTTCTTCCGCGACGGGGTTTACTGGAATGGAGCTGTTTTTTGGGCTCCTTTATTTTACAATTACCTGTATTTCAAACTAGATGTTGAATAGTTGCAAATGATGCCGTTGCCTGAGGGGATGATGTCCTCGAAAATAAGTACAAAGTACTTTGGAGAATCTAGAGGTCATCTACATTTAGTAGTAGAAAAGCATCGCAGAGATGATGTTTTACAACTGAACGTGTATGAGATGTTGAGCGATCATTCTGGTTGGTTTGTCAAGTATCAACTACAGCTTCATGAACTTTTGGGTCCTTTTCCGGAGATACAGAATGGTTATGGTTTCTCAGTGCTCGATGTGGTTAGAGGCGAAGATGAAGAAGATACATTCATCGTGCTGAAAATTCCTGAAAAGTTTGTAACATATAATGTTCATGACAAGAGTTATAAGAAAATATATAGTTTAACCAGGGAGATGTATTATTACCGTATTTATAGGTTTTATCGTTACACCGAAAGCTTGTCATCATCATCATCATCATCATCATACTCAGTTAATCCCACCTATACACCGAAAGCTTGTCTTCCTTCTAAAAGACAATTCAGGTTGTTTATATTTTCATTATCAGGGTGTTTGAATGTGTGTTTTAAAAAAATGTTTATAAGTTATGTAAGATATTATTTATTTCAGTAGTCTATTCTTACTAGGCTTTTATTTGTGCATCTATCTTTACTTGGGTTTATGTTGTGTTTTTAGCGGAATAAAAATCTATTTAATTCGTGTCATTATCCATGTGATGTGAGTGTTTCTTTTGGATGATATGGTTTTGGAGCTTACATTGGCTGTTGATGTGGTATGATTGCGGGATAACCTGAAAATAGACCTTGGTCTATGTTATTATTTTGATCTTTTAACTCAGAACCTTATTTGTGCAGAGATCTAATTGGGTTGGGAGTTCAGAGATTTCTAATCTCTTGGTGTGAGTGAGTCTTCGTGATAGTCTTTATTCCACTGGGTGGGGTTAAGTGTGAGTATTGGCGTGTGTGAGGCATTGGGATAGAACACTTCAATTTGTGTTGTTTTTTCGTGTGGTGAGTTTCTTTTGGCCGTGTTTGTTGGGTAAATCCTACACATATTTGGTTCTGTTGCAGGCTCAGTTGTTATAGTGAAAAGTTCATGAGTTCACACATACTTTGTGAATAAAACTGTGGTGTAAAGAAAAGAGAGCAGTCCTTGGTATACTCTTTTGTAAGATCACACAGGAAAGAAGGAAGAAAGGATCCAGAAACACTTCATCTTTGGTCGCATGGTGCGTTTGCGTAATCTTCATGACCCTTCTTCGTGTTCAATGTTGGCACCGCTTCTGCTATTCAAATTCAAAGATAGAAAGACCATTCAGAGCCTTTTTCTAATGCTTGTTCGTTTAGTATTAAATTTGTAACGAGCACATTAAACGAAAATTATTGTTTGTGTTCGTTCATTAAGGAAGCATATACCATTTTAAAGAAACAAAAAACAACATTCTTAATCCCAAAATGCAAATAATTCATTTTACAAGCAAGTTGTCTTGCTTCATGGTTCTTTGACAACATTGACTCTTGAAAGTCAAAGTCAACAGATCGTATAATTCAAGCCAAACTAAGCTATCTATGCTAGTAGAACTACACATGATAAAACAAGGAATAAACCTAAGAAGTTTTCACTAGAAGCGAACCAAATGAAATTATCAAATCTTGAATATCCGAAATCGTTGAATACTAACGTTAATCCTAAACTAAAACTAAAGGTAACTAAATTTGACACTCTCCATGAATTTGAGCGGGAGTGGCTCCTGTTCGTGATTTTAGACTAAAAAACTTGTAGTTTAGCGATATCTAGGTATGTAGCAAAAATTAAAAGACTTGTATATTTTTTTTTTGAAAGGCCAACTAATACTTCTGCCTGACTACTCAGGGGGATTCCCACACTATGGACAGACCCCTATGACCACCCAGTGGAGGGCCCATATGTACCTCGAACAGTTGGGTAGCCAAGGCCCGCCCATGTAGTTTCCGAATCGGGGAAAACCCAACCCGTCCACCCGTCCGAAGGCACGACGGTGAAGGATTGGTAAAACCCGGGCGAGATCAGGACTTGAACTCGTGACAATAAGCCAGGAGTCATCCTTCATTTCTCATTATGTCCCTCGTAGGAATTGAACCCAGGACACCCAAAAGGAAGCCCGGTTCAATCACTAACTAAGCTATCCGTGAAGGACGGGCGAGGGGCGTATTGAAAAACCAATCACTACTGGTCCTTTTCGTAGTGTTAACATTCGTGCAATCTTGTAATGGGTTACTCCTTTGCTCTACCGATCGAGGGCCCAATGGCTGCAGAGGTGCCCTTAGGTATTACGTATTTAATCCCACCACCAAGCAATTGGCACTCATCCCACCCGTCCCCAGACGTATGAAAGAAAGTAAATCTTCATGTTTTATGGCTCTCGCATATCATCCAACTGTCTGTCTTCACTACAAAGCTGTTCGTGTTACTTCTTTAGATCGTAATGGGACGTTGTTTCAAGTTCAAATCTACTCGTCTGATACAAGGAAATGGAAGATTTCTATCCAATCTTTCTCTGCGCCTTGGAACTGCTATCACGAGGTAGCTTATTGGAATGGAGCTGTTCATTGGGCTCCCTATCATGACAAATTCTTTTACTTCAAAATCGATGTTGAACAGATGCAAACGTTGCCCTTTCCTGTGGAATGGATGCCTTCTCAAGTCTTGGCAAAGTACTTAGGAGAATCAAGAGGTCATCTACATTTAATAGCATATATGACTTGCCAAGAAACTAACTTATGCCTGAATGTGTATGAGATGTTTAGCGATCATTCGGGTTGGTTTGTCAAGTATCATGTACAGCTTGACGCACTGCCCGGTGCTTTCCCAGATATGATCTCTAGGTTTCATGACAAGTATTGTTTCGAAGTCGTTGATGTGGTTAGAGGCGAAGAAGAAGAAGATACATTCCTGGTGCTGAACACTCCCAAAAGTTTTATAACATACAATGTTCATGACAAGAGTTTTAAACAGATATCTAGTTACCCCATGTCCTTCCGTGAAGGTTGTTTAGATTTTCATCGTTACACCGAAACCTTGTCTTCTTTTTAAAAGTTTTCGTTGTTAGGGTGTTTAAATGTGTGCTTTTAAAAACTAGTTTTATGTAAATCTAGTCTATTGCTTAATATGCTCTTGTTTGTATATGTATATAGTTTTTATATGACTCTATGGATTGTTATATAAGTATTTACGAGTTTAAAATTACGTGGCTAAAACTTATTCCATAAGAAAATGAAGCAGATAAATAACATTAGCAACTAGCAAGCAAATTGTCTGCCTTTTGCTCTAGTGTTTTATAGAGTCTTGACTTTGCCCATATGAGCAAGAAGCTGAAAGGCTTCATGGTTCTGTTACATGTTTGACTCTTAAAGTCAAAAGTCAAACAGAAGATACCATATACTTTGTATTTCAATTTTCAAACCAATCTTAACTACCGTCCATAGTCTCAAACTTCTGTTTTCTAGTGATGTCAATCAACAGCCCTAATGAATCAACAATGCTTCTAACTTCTACAACCACATCATCCTTCAACTTGTTAATCGCTGACCCACATCATCGTTCAGCTTGGTATATTTGGTCGCGATAAATATGTTCCCTTTGATGTTGAAAACCCAAAACCTCCTCCTTTTCGTAGTGATTATTTCTACGACCTTGATCGTCCGTGTGGCGTTGAAAACAGAAGCACTCTTCCTTTCCGTAGTCTTAAATTCTACTTTGATCGTTCTGGTGTTGAAAACAGGAGCACTCCTCCTTTTCGTAGTGATTATTTCTACGACCTTGTAATGTTTGACTCTTAAAGTCAAAAGTCAAAACACACATACCATGTTTCAATTTTAAACCAATCTTAACAACTGTCCACGGTCTCGAACTTGTGTTTTCTAGCTGACTTCCCCTATCAATCAACAGCCCTAATGTATCAGCAATGCTTCTAACTTCTACAACCACATCATTCAGCTTGTTAATCGCCGACCCAACACTCTATTTTCAAAGAGTAATATGAAAAAGTCAAAAGATGTAAGTCAACTGAGGGAGGTTTCACAAATTTTCTAAGTCCACCTTCACATGGAGCCCCTGCTGTGATGGCCATTGGTGTCGTAGCTGCACTTAATCTAGAATCTAGATGCACACATCACGGGATCTTAACCAGTGAAATCAGAAACAGTAATCATCCAAGCATATATTGTGCGTGATAAATCTTGTTCCCTTTTTAATTAAGCCACTAATACAGGGCTTTGAGGGGTTAAGAGCATTTTCCGCCTTCAGTCTAAATGATGTCAACGCCTTCTTGTTTCAAAGGATCACCCATCTCAGCATGTAAAAGTGTTACGATACAAATGGTGATCAAAGGAACAGCTAAAGAATTAGAGAAGAACACAAGAGAGGAGAGGATTAATCCAAATCAATAGCTACTATTATTCACCCTCATTACATGTATTTATACACAATCCACATATTACCAACTACCTAACTATATGACAATTACAGTCTAGTCCTTATACTATTTGATACCTAACATTACACCCCCCTTAAAAGACTTTTGTCCTCAAAAGTCAGATTCTAAAAAAAATTTGTCTAGTTGAAAGTATCAAAACCGAATTGTGAGAGGGTGACTTCTGCAAATTTCCCACTCTTCAAAGTAAAGACCATCTGTGCAGCCTTCGAAACCAATTCCTTGGAAGCTCTAACTTATGCCTGAATGTGTATGAGATGTTTAGCGATCATTCTAGGTGGTTTATCAAGTATCAAGTACAGCTTGACGCACTTCCTGGTGTTTTCCCCAATGTGATCTCTAGGTTTGATGACAAGTATTGTTTCGAAGTCATCGATGTTGTTAGAGGCGAAGAAGAAGAAGAAGATACATTCCTGGTGCTGAACACTCCCAAAAGTTTTATAACATACAATGTTCATGACAAGAGTTTTAAACAGATATTTAGTTACCCCATGTCCTTCCGTGAAGGTTGTTTAGATTTTCATCGTTACACCGAAACCTTGTCTTCTTTTTAAAAGTCAATTCAGTCTGTTTATATCATTTTTCGTTGTTAGGGTGTTTAAATGTGTGCTTTTAAAAACTAGTTTTATGTAAATCTAGTCTATTCCTTGTGCTGCAAACTCAATCTCGCAAAAAATTTATAACATACAATGTTCATGACAAGAGTTTCAAACAGAGATGATATCTCAAGTTTTCATCGTTACACCGAAACTTTGTCTTCTTTCTAAATGACATGTAGGTTTGTTTATGTTTTTCATTCTTCAGGTGTTTGAATGTTAGTTTTAAATATAATAGTTTATAGTATATGTAAAGTGTTGTTAATTAGCTTTTGTTTGGTGCATCTAACCATAGCCAAACACTATAATATCTAAGCAGCCTAAATATACATGGTTTAGCTTTAATTGAGTATAAATCATAATGCAAAGCTATCACATTGTTTTATACATTCTTTCTAAAAGATAGGATTAATGTGGATGCTATAAGGCTCATGCCAAATTTTTATCTGTTTTGAGTAATTTTTATTTAAATTGTTATTTTTAGCTTATTCTTATTATTATGTTTATCATCATAGTTTTATTAATATTGTTGATATTTTGGTATTATTGTTATGGTTACATCTCTATTTTGTTATTTTACAAACAGGGAAGTAAAGCCAAAACACTGTTCCCCCTGCATCCCTGTATCTTGGTTGGTGATTTGATTACCTGTTCAAAACACACATACAAACACTCCCTTAGAAGATAAATTTAAATCAAATTGTCTCACTTGTAACATGTTTTGTACTTTAATTCAGATTCACCTGTAGTTTAGAAGCGGCATTTGGTTGCACTGTTTATTTTTTTTTTCCGCTGCTTGAACTCCTGTCAACCACCGTGTGAGCATTAAGATTGCCCAACTGAAAGTTAACAGTCAACCAACAGTTCCTATGTATTTCAGACCAAGCTAAACAACTGTCCGCAGTCTCAAAATCTGTTTTCTAGCTCACTTCCCGTGACAATCGACGGCCCCCTACCAATCAGCAATACATCTAACTTCCGTAATTGCAACCAAATCGTTCAGCTTGTTAATCAATGACCCAAGACCTTATTTATAGAAGTAATATATACATAATACTCCTGCAGCCCCTGCTGAGACGGCCATTGGTCCAGGTAGGCAACTCTAGACTTAAGGTAATTCGTATATACGAGTAGCCCCATATATATAAGGTAGCCCATATAAGCAAGTAGATCCATGTAAAGTAGTTTGTAGGTGACATCTTTAGTGATTAAACAAGTGTCCATAACACATGATATCATTATTTTCAAAATTTAAACGATCGCATATTGTTTATTTGGCTTCATCTTTAGTTGCTTTGATATGGCTTCGAAAGAGCTTAGGACACGTAAAGTGTGAGCCATGGATTCACATCTTATTCTGCCTTATTACACTATCACCTTGCGATAAACCTGTTACAAAGGGGCTCTAAAGTGGCTCTCAGAGCCCTCCTTCAACTCCCTAGATTATGGAGTACATAAATCATAACCAAGGCATATAAACAAGATGAAGTTAACAAAAAGAGCTATTTTTGTTTGGCCCTTACTAAGGGTGGAGGGTGTGGATGCTTGTACCACTCTCGGGTAGGTGGTACCTGAGCGGCTACACCACCTCTTCACCTTTGGATACTAAAATTGGGTAACGGCCACCAATGGTTTGGATGTTGTGGTACAAAATTCAAATGGTAAAATCTTGTTTTGATTGTTACTTCTAACATTGGAAATTCTGATGGTACACGGTCAAGCATAGTGAATGTAATTTGTGTATTATATTTAATTTTATGTATTTGAATTCAATGGGGAGTGGTTTTTTCAGTACTTTTTTTATTAATGTAAGTTTGTATTTATTTTAATGAATTTTAGTGTTTGTTTAGTTAAATTAAAATGTTTCTTGTGTTTTCAAATTTTAAAAAAAAAAAAGTGTTTAGGGTAGTTTTTGACTTTTCGTACTTGTGTTAGGGTAGTAAGGTGCAAATATGATGTGAGAGACTATGATTGGATAGTGTTAGTATATTCTTGTTCCACGCCCTCCACCCTAAAGATTGATGAATGAATGCTTTCAAGTCTAAACTAGAATTATCATTTAGATGGATTTTTATAAAATAACAAAAACCATAAACTTGTTTCTTTTATGGCTTTAAAGCTTGTTGCACCGAGATGAACTCAGAGGAATCGGGAAATTAAGCGAAACCCACACTTACCACCAAACGGTCTTGGCAACATTGCACATAGCTAGAATATGATCTTCATTTTCCAATGTGAGCCCACAACACGGACATAAAACAGACCGGAGGGGGATCCCCCCGCTACCAAGACCATCCCTTGTTGGAATTCTACCCAAAACGGCTTTCCAAACAAACGCTTTGATCTTCGGAACTATTTCAGTAGAACTCCGTTCCTTGTTAAGAGGATCCAGAGTTCATTGTTGGGAATCATGGTATCGTATACACAGCGGAAGCGGTTTATATTTATTAGATAAATCGATTATACACATTATATAATATTAGCTGATTTATATGTATAAATATATATTTGATCTTATTAATCCGATTAATAAAATATTCCCAATCAGGATCTCAGTTAAACGCGTATAAACAAATAAATAATAAACAACCATATGGGGTTTAGTAATCAACCTTTGACGACTACACCGGAATTGTAACACGCGGGTTACAACGAATCCTCGCTAGTAGGA
Organism: Ambrosia x helenae; assembly: GCA_030844895.1. Classification (NCBI taxonomy): domain Eukaryota; kingdom Viridiplantae; phylum Streptophyta; class Magnoliopsida; order Asterales; family Asteraceae; genus Ambrosia; species Ambrosia x helenae. The sequence goes on from CM061223.1 coordinate 8,581,490, forward strand.
AGTTCACACCGTGCACGAACCAACCGGGAAACAACACTTGCAAGAAGAAGGTGGTGGTTTGTGGTGGTTGATGGCCGGACCAAAAGAAAGAAGGCGGCGGCCCTTTCTTTAAGGGTGGCGGCCGCATGTTTCTTAGAGAGGAGGCAAGGGTAGGTTGTTTTGATAAAAGGTGTGATTAGGGTTTGCTCCTTAACCCTCCTTTTATAAGACAACAACTTGCAATAAACCCCTTGCTGAATATCTTAATACTCCTTAATATTAATCTTATTAATATTAAGTCCCTCAAGACTAAAACAATTATTATTTCATAAATAATAATCCACCAACGCGTGAACTTATCTGAGTCGTGTACCAACGTGTAATTCTTCGGATCGTACCGGGTCGGGTTACGTTGACCTCGACTTTTAATTACATCGGACATACCATATGTCCAACAATCTCCCACTTGGACGATTTTAATTAAATGAGTCAACGTGCGCAGAGTTGGACGCCTAGCTGCATCGCATTGCACCCAAACCAGTATGACACTTTACAGTCGTCAACTAGTTCTTTGAGTTCAAGTAACGCTTTACTTAACCAAATACTATAGCCCTGATAATTATATCAATAAGTCCCTTCTGTATAGACATCCGTTGATCATAAGGCATGGATCATTCATTCTTATATAGTGATCAACTATTCTCTATTCTCGTCTCTAATTCATTCTTATGAGTCTTGTCAAGCATTGGTGTAGTATTAGTTTTATTAATATTTTATAATATTTACCCCTTATTAAAAGTTGTGAGTAAACGAGCCGAGCCGATATTTTCACTTATCGAGCTCGCGAGCATAAACAAGCCTATTATTTATATTATTAGCTAATAAATACTAAATGACCTGAGCTCAAGCTGTAAAAACAAAGCTCGAATCGCTCGACTCGTGTGCACCCCTACCCATGCCCAGACATTGTTTCCTGGGTAACCTATTGCTTCTGTAGAACATGAAATAACTCGAAAAGCTCAACCATTTCATCATCAGTTTGAAGAAGCTTCCTCCATCTCCAATCCTAACATGGCGGAAAACCGACCCCTATGTAGCATTCGTTAACCTTGACAAGAGAGTAAAGCCCAGGAAACTAGTTATGTTACACAACGGACCTCCCTGAATCTATGAATCCTGACCTAGCCTAGGAATCTGCGTATGATCAACAATCAAATTGTATTTAGCAAACTCATCATCGGCATTTGCTATGTTTTGCCAAACACCCGGCTTAGACCTCAAGACCGGGATTATGTTACACCTGTTAAGATATTACAGCGTTTGATTATGCTTAGATGTACAAATAAAACAAACTAGCGGGGTTCCCGCGCGCGTTGCCGCGCTTTCATTGTCATTATCGTTTTGGTTTATGAGGATACCAATGCGACAATGTTAGCCTAAACGACCATAAAAAAAATCTAGATACCAAGTCTCGAACCTCGGACCACCCCTTAGGGGATTGCACCTCAAACCACTACACCAACAACCCAATTTGTGTTCTTTTCTGAAACCAATTATATTTAACATGAAATACTATTTGCCCGAAAATAAAAACATGTACACCTTGCCTCAAACCTAGTCTTGAACATGTGACCTCCCATTAGGGAAATGTTAGTACATGATGTCCCTAGGCTAGTATATCAGTTGTTTGGACGTGTTTCGGGGTGTTTGGAGACGTTTGTACGCGTTTTGGAGTGTTCGGGATGCTACAGGCGAGTAGCAAACAGGTGACACGCGATTAGGGCCTAATCGCGTTACTGTTCACGCGACTGGGCAATGTTTACACGCGATTAGCACTGATCGCTAGACATGCTCTGGCTGATCGCGTATAGGCTGCTGTTCGTACCCGGGAGGTATAAATAGGCCCAATCATTGCCCTAATCATTAGTTCTTGCCTCACACACTCTCCAAACACCCTCCCATGGTCTGTAAGGTCTGATTTGATCTCTGTAAACACTCGTGCTCTGTTTTTAGTGATTAATCGATAATCTTTTGACCCGTGTGTGTGTTGTGATTACTCGTTTGTCTTAGTTTCATTCTCGTATCTGTTGTTGAAGCATATTAGAGGGATTCCGCACCTCTAGTATAAACCCCGTGATTGTTGGATTTAGCGTTATTCGATCCTACAAGTGGTATCAGAGCAGAGGCTCTTATCACGGGTGTTTTAATAACAAAAACGAGCAAAAACAGGTTGTTTTTGGTGTAAAAGTTCAGATTTTTAAGCAAAAACCTGTTCTTATTTTTGAAACTTTGAGTTTTTGTCAAAAACTCATCTTTTTCAACATCTTGGTGTGTGTTTACGGTTAAAAACAAGTGTTTTTGATTAGGGTTTGCTCTAAAACTGTTTTGGTAACTTGTCTAATCATTTGGGATCAAAATACAATGTTTTAGATAAGATTTTGAGGCAAAATAGGTGATTTTTGAGCAAAAGTGCGGCAACAGATCAGATCAGGCGATTACGCAGTCCAAATCGCACAAAACTTTCATACGATTAGGGTTTTAGTAGCGATCAGCCCAAATCGTTACACTGTTCATGCGATCAATCACATACTCGCTAGTTCTGACACACGATTAGGCCTAATTGCTTACAAGCGATTAGCCCTAATCGCGTCCCATACTCTTGTCTGTTTAAAACCCTAATCGCGTATAAGAACTAGCGATTAGGTCCAATCGCCACACTATTCACACGATCTGCCTCTAATCGCGTATAAGACTCCCAAATTATAAACCAAATCGCCTATAAAGGTCTGGAACATAAAATTTGACTAAGTATCGGACTATTATCATACCTTAACATATGGCGAACCCGTGGGGACATCTGAGTCAACCGAGATCTCAGTATAATCAACAAATGAACAATCAATCTAACGTACCCACGAACCCTTGGCAGTATTCAGCAGAACGTAACGCGCAACGGATGCAGCAATCGCAAATGCAAGCGAATGTTGCCGGAATCAATCCGTGGGCGCTAGCTGCTCAACAGCAAATGGTGAACACGAATCCATGGGCACTCGCGGCTGCTGCAAACTCTCAGACAAACCATCTGTCTTCCGTACTCATGAGCGACTTAGAGACGGGTAGTTCTAACAGGGCACCGAAGCTGCAATACATGTCCGACTACCACGGTTGGAAGGGCAGATTTCAGACTTATGTCGAGGGCATCGATGGTCTTGTATGGTCAGCTATCGAGACAGGGTACAGTCGGCCTTTAGTTGAGAACTCCACTACTCCGATCTCTATTGAAGACATGAATGAAGATCAGAGAAAGAAATACAACTATGAGAAGAAGGCGATGGCAGCATTGAAGCAAGCTCTTCCAAAGGACATCCTCCATCAATTCGCTCAGTGCACAACATCTCAGATGCTTTGGTTAGCATTGGCTGAGCGAAATGAGGGTAATATGAAGACAAGAAAGGTCAAAATGGATCAGCTGAAGAAGGAGTTCGAGAACTTCAATGCTATAGGGAACGAATCACTGAGGGATTTGACGGCGAGATACTACCATCTGATGTCAGAAATGTATCAGTACGGGGTCTTATATTCATCTGCGGACCTTGTGGAAAGATTTGCTGAGGCGCTACCTCCTCACTGGCATCAATGGTTGGATATTCTAAAGTCAAATAATGCATATCAGACTCTCTCCATCAATGAGTTCATCACCGAGCTGGAGAACAAGGAGATAGAGGAGATCAGGAGAGCAAACAAGGCGCTCATCCCACAGAATCCCAGCATCTATTATGGGAATCCTCTTCAGGACACCAGTGTGGGTGGAACCAAACCACAAACTGCTTTTGTGGTTAACCCGGACCCAGTCTATGCATTCGACAACTATGGTCCCCCAACTGATGTTCCTCCTCCTACATATCCTTTTGGACCAAACCCGTATCCTTTGAATTATAATGCTAACCAGTTTGGTGTTAACCCGTTTTCTCATCTTGCAGCACCAGCGCAGGCAACTGCAAACTTTAGTGGACCCTCTTCTGCAGGTTTTGGCGGAGCTCCAACTACAAGTTATGGTGGATATGGAGGTGCTTCGAGTTCTAATCAAGGTGGCTATCAGACCAACACAGTCCCAGAGCAGCTGAACACTGCGGGTTTAGGAAAGGTGACTATAGAGCTAGCTCAAGAACACATGGCTCTATTGTCGACTTTGGTGAACTCCTATAGTGGATTGGTGGCTGGACAGATCGGGAATCCTCATCTTACACAGGAGGATTACTCGCAGATTGATAAGGACGACATGGATCTGATCGACATTCAATGGCACTTCGCGAGCGTGGTGAGAAGGGCAAAGGATTACATGGAAAGGACGGGAAGGAGAGATGTCTTGATCAACAATAACACCAAGTTTGGGTTTGACAAAACAAAGGTCACATGCTACAACTGTGGCACAAAAGGGCATTTTGCAAGGGAATGTGACCGACCAAAGCAGCAAGGAAATCAGAATCCCTTCAACAACAATAGAGCCAATCAAAATCAGAGGCAGCAAGCTCAGGGTCAACCTAATACTGAGCGTGCCATTGTCCCAGTTAACAACCAGAATCAGAACCAGAGGCCGCCTGCAAACAACAATCAAGGTCAAGCCATGGTTATTCAAGCTGATGAAGGCTATAACTGGAACCATCTGATACTTGGAGATGAAGCTCCTCAAGGTGGTGCAGCCTGTTTCGCTCAACAAGCATCTGAAGCACCAGCCGAAGTTGAAGAAACTTCGAGTCAGTCTGACATCATCACTTCTGAAACCGAGGTGTCTGACTGTGACTCGGAGTGCGATTCTGATAGTGGAGAAGATTTGGAGGAGTTGTTAGCTGAAGCAGATGCACTGATCAGCAAAAGATCATTTCTTGTGGATGCTGACTGCACAGAGAAGAACTACGGCGAATTCTTTGGAGCTCAGAAGACAGCAGCTCACTATGCATTGATGGCCATCACTGAATCGTCGAACAAGGTAAGTTCTTCTTCTGATTCAAAGATAGATTGTGTAGAGTGTAATCAGCTGAAATTCAGAATTAAAGAATTAACTGAAGAAAATCTGAATTTAAAAGCTGATGTTGGTCCGTTGCAAAGGTCAATTGATTCCTTGAGACAAAAGGAGAAAAATTTTCTAAGTACAATTGAAAATTATAAAAAGGATGTTTCTGAACTGTCCAAAACCTTAGCTAACAAACAGATTGCTATAAATAATTACATCAATGAGGTCGAAGACACTAAGAAACAATTGGCCATTGTTAACTGTGACTATGAAAAGATCAGGAAAAAGCTTGAGAGTTATTTAAACTGCAAGTATGTCCTTGATCACATAGTTGAACACTCTGACAAGGAAGGTTTCTCCACCAGTCCCAAATACTCTCAGTGTCCACCTCCGGTGAGATTCGAAAATCACAATTTTGATGTCTTGCCGAAGGAGGAACTTGTGGACGTGGCAGCCGAGGCAGCAAAAGCTGCAGAGGCGGCCAAGGTTACTGAAGCAGCTAAACCTGCTGAAGTCTCTAAGGTTGCTACTCCTGCTAAAGCTGTCAATTTGTGTGAGAAACCTGATGATATCAGTGTATATGACACTGACACTTCGGATGATGAGCTCGATGAACCTCCTAGGTATGCACCGGTTAAAACTATAGATGTTCCTCTTGCGAATCATATCATTACAACTGAAACCTTGAGTGAACTGCAACCAAAAGTGCAGACCGAGGATGGGAGGAGGATTAAGGTGTTCTATAAGTTAAAAGGGTCTGAAAAGGTGCATGCTGATGAGGAAGTCCCTCTCAGATGTATCGCCCCTGGTCTTGTTGCCAAAATTTGGCAAGAATCTGTCATTACCATAGAAAAGGAAACCTGGAGTAAAAACAAGGGTAAGGGTAAGGGTAGAAAGGATCAGGGAAATCAGTCAAATGAAAACAATAAGAAAAATCAAAAGTCGAACACCGTTAATCCTCAAAATCAAGCTCAAAGAAACGGTCCGAAAAAGCATGTGACTGAGTTTATTAGATCGAGCGGCACTGAAAGAAATGACGATCCTCAAGTCGATCAGCAAAGAAGATGTCTTGAGGATCTAAAACATAAAAACTCATTTGCCGTTCCATCTAACAAAAGGAACAAAAAGGAGACCAAACCCGAATCTCCTAAGTTTGAAGAATATAGATCCTGTCACAAGTGCGGGGAACGTGGGCATTTAGTTGCTGCGTGCCCTGAATTGAGACGAGAAAGGATCAAAGTGGATGATCATCCGAGTTCTAGCAAATCCAAGCAACCTGTTTCCCCTAAACTCTCAGAGAAACAAAAGGGAAAACAGGTCGTTTATGATAACCGCAACAAGATTGCTATGAACCAAAAGCCAGTTGATGGCAGGGGTCCACAGCTGAGGGGGAGCATTGTTCCTCCAAAGGTTGAAGCAGCGCCTAAGCCACCAGCAAAGGCTGCAGCTAAACCGCAGGGCAACCCCAAAGCTGCTCCACGCACAGTTAATTCTGAAGTGGATCCAAAATCTGTTCCTCCAAAGGAATCCAAGGCTGGACCTTCTAGCCCACAGGCAAAGAAGAATCCCAAGCCAAAGAAACCTGAACAGATTTGGAGACCCAAGTCACCAACCAAAGAAGGAGAATCATCTGCTGGAAAAGGCAGTGCGGTACCATCGGAAACAACTCCAACACCAAATGGGAAATGGGTTGACTTTCCGATGTTAGATGAAGTTGGTAGACCCAAGACCGTGAAGGCTTGGGTCCCCCTTAACCACTGAACTTTGAATGTTTGTGCAGGGAGTTCCACAGGGCCTTATCAGCAGCCTATGGATTGTTGATAGTGGAGCTTCAGGGCACATGACGGGCGATTTATCCCTGCTTTTTGACATAAAGAATATCAATGGGGGGTATGTTGCCTTTGCTGGTAATAAAGGGGGTTATATAACAAAGGAAGGAAGTATGAGCAACGGCATAGTAAGCTTTGAAAAGATAAGCTTTGTTAAACAGATAGACCACAACCTGCTGAGTGTTTCACAGATATGTGACAAGAAGTTCACTGTATTCTTTGATGACAACGCATGTTTCATTCTGAAGCCTGGATTCAAAATACCGAAAGAGTGGGTCATGATCTCAGCTCCCAGGGTCAACAACTTATACGTCCTGGATATGAGCCGAGCTATGACTGCAAAAGGTCAAGTCACTTATTTTCTGTCAAAGGCGACAGAGAAGGAATCGATAATGTGGCACAGAAGAATGGGGCACATCCACTTGAGGAAAATGAACCATTTGGTCCAGAACCAACTAGTGGAAGGTGTTTCTGTTAAAAATTTTCATTTAAACGATGTCTGTGTCTCATGTAAGAAAGGGAAGCAGAAAAGAAAGTCTCACAAGCCTAAGAAGACAAACTCAGTTAGTCTACCACTCGAACGACTGCACATGGACCTGTTTGGCCCAGTCAATCGAAAGAGCAAGAATGGTGACTCATACTGCTTAGTGGTTACGGATGATTATTCTAGGTTTTCTTGGGTTGTGTGCATGAAGCACAAGAGTGAAACTTTTGATTACTTGAAGAATCTGTTTACTAAATTGGAAAATATATATCAGCTAAAGATCCGTAGGATCAGAAGCGATAACGGAACAGAGTTCAAGAATCACACTATGGAGGCGTTATGTGCAGAAAAGGGTATTCATCATGAATTCACAGCGCCATACACTCCTCAGCAAAACGGGGTTGCAGAAAGAAAGAATCGGACTCTTATTGAGGCAGCCAGAACTATGCTCGCAGACTCGAACTTGCCTGTGATCTTCTGAAACGAGGCAGTTCACTGCGCGTGTTATACTCTGAATAGGGTTCTAACGGTAAAGAAGCTTGGAAAAACCTCTTACGAGCTTCTGAACCGAAGGAAACCGAACTTAGAGTTTCTGGAACCTTTCGGAGCTCCATGCACCATGATACATCCCGATGGGAAGTTTGGTGCAAAGGCAGAAGAAGGTTTCTTTGTTGGTTACAGCACTCCCAACAAAAGAGTGTACAACAAAAGAACCAACAACGTTGAAGATTGGCTTAATGTCGATGTTCAGCGTTATACTGCCAATGCACCTGGTGTTGGACCTGATTGGTTGTTCGACTATAAGGGTCTATTTGATTCGTTCAACGTGGAGAATTTGGTGGATGATGCTGTAGCGCAAATGTATTACGAATGTGAAAACGCAGCTAGCTCTCCGCTAATGCGTCCGATCGTGGTTAATGCACCTGCGCCTGCTCCATCTGATGCCTCTGCATCCACGGGTCCCCCTGATAAAACCGCAGCAGCAGAAGTTGAGGAAGTTTTTCAGGAAGCGTCAGCAGAGGTTCTCGAATCTTCATCTTCCGACGACGATTTTGCAGAGTCTCATGAAACTCTCACTGAGGAACAAGCTGGAAATGGTGAATCTACCACTACAGCTCCAGTTAATCCGACAGGAAACAATCAAGCTGGTCCTTCTTCTTCAGCAGCTCCAGGGATAGGTCTTCGGATTGATCTCTCCGGTTTTAATATGCAACCCGCTGCTCCCTCTAGTTCAAGCGCAGCTGAGACAAATATATCTCAAGGTTTGGAGAACCTAAATTTGCATTCGGATGATCCAGTGCCGGCACATCCGGAATCTCGGATTCACGACACTCATCCGATGCAAAATGTGATTGGTAATCCGACTAGCAGAGTCATGACGCGCAGTCAGCTCAGAAATGCTAGTTCAAGTGACAATGCAGGTACTCTGGCACTCTATTCGGAAATCAGAAAAGCAGGTCATCAGAACGATTGGTCCTTCGCCTTATATGTTTCTCAAACTGAACCAAGAACTGTGCAAGAGGCACTAAGGGAAGAACCATGGATTGAAGCAATGCAAGCCGAACTTCAGCAGTTCCAAAAGCTAGGAGTGTGGGACTTAGTTGACTTACCTCCAGGCTCGAAAAAGATTGGAACAAAGTGGGTCTACAAGTGTAAACGGGATGACCGCGGGGTGATTATAAGAAACAAGGCTCGATTAGTTGTCCTCGGCTTCCGTCAAATCGAAGGAATAGATTACAACGAAGTATACGCTCCAGTTGCGCGCCTTGAAGCTATCCGGATGTTCTTAGCTTACGCTTCGTACAAACGGTTTAAGGTGTATCAAATGGACGTGAAAAGTGCTTTTCTGTATGGTGTCGTGAAGGAAGAGGTGTATGTTGCTCAGCCACCGGGGTTTGAGGATCCGCTGCATCGCGAAAAAGTCTACAAATTGAACAAAGCGTTGTACGGACTCCATCAGGCACCGCGTGAATGGTACCAAATGCTTAGCAACTATCTGATATCCAACGGGTTCAAACGCGGACTCGTGGACTGCACCTTATTCACCAAGGAAAAGGGTGGTGATCGTCTTCTGGTACAGTTTATGTTGATGATATTATTTTTGGGTCTACTAATGATGTCATGTGCAGGGAATTCGAAAAGCTTATGCAGGACAAATTTGAGATGAGCTCGATGGGGGAGATGCAATTCTTCCTCGGTCTACAAGTAGAACAACAAGAGTCGGGGATCTTCATCCACCAGACAAAATACGTTGCTGACATCTTGAGCCGGTTCCAGATGGAAGACTCTACTCCAGTAGGCACACCGATTCAGACCAATCACGGGATTGGGCCTGACGAGAAAGGACAAACCGTTGATCCTTTTCTCTATCGAGCTATGATAGGCTCACTCATGTACCTCACTGCATCAAGACCTGACATAATGTTCGCGACATGCTTACTATCAAGATACCAGTCAAGGCCGAAACAGTCACACCTGGTTGCTGTGAAGAGGATCTTACGTTATCTAAAGGGTTGTCCGACCAAAGGTCTTTGGTACCCTAATGACGATAAGTTTGACCTCATCGCATTTAGTGATGCTGACTATGGCGGATGCAAGACAGACTTAAAATCCACATCAGCTGGATGCCAGTTTTTGGGACCAAGACTAGTCTCGTGGCAGTGCAAGAAGCAAGCCTCAGTCGCCTTATCCACCTGCGAGTCGGAATATGTAGCAGCATCGAGCTGTTGCTCCCAGGTTCTTTGGATACAGCAACAAATGAGAGACTACGGTTTGAAATTTCTTAATACTCCCATTCACTGTGATAATGAGTCCGCTATAGCTCTTGCTAAAGACTCAGTTAACCATTCCAAGGCGAAACATATCTTGGTTAAGTATCATTTCATACGCGATTGCTATGAAAAGAAACTTATCGATATGGTAAAAATCCACACAGACTACCAACGTGCCGATTTATTCACCAAAGCTTTTGACGGTCCTCGTTTTGAGTACCTGTTAATCTTAAACGGCATTAAAGTTAAGCAGGATTAGATCCTCATCGGTAATCGTTTTTGTAAATATTTTTCTTTCAAAAATCAGAAAAATCCAAAAATATTGTCTTTTCGCAAATTTTTAGATTTTTAGGGGGAGAAAATTTCAGAAAAATACAAAAACATTCAGAAAATGCAAAAATAAAAAAAAAATGAGAAAATTCCAAAATCAAAAAAAAAAAATTGAAAAATGCAAAAATGAGTTTCTTTGGTGAAAATGGGAAGATGATATTAACCAATCAGTCGGACTGTCTGGATCCTTATCATCTTAAAAATATTGGAACTGATAGGTAGCCTCTACAATGATGTGTCGGTAGGCTCAAAATCATTTCCAAGTTCGGCACGGTGATATAAACATAAATCATCTGAATCATGTGTGGATCAACGTGCGTTGGCATATGGTCTTGGTACCGAAATCTCGTTTGATAGCATGCCAAAATCCGAGGTTTCATGGTCTTTAAGAGGTTGGTTCATCCGGGGTGAACTGGACGTCTCTCAGAATAAATAGGAGTGGCACACGTGTCGTACGTTGGGGTAGCAGCCTGCGACTGAGACACCCCTATGTCATTTCCTGAAAAAAACAAAACAAAAAAAATAGAATAAATTCTGATCAGGAGACGTCCGGGAATCCTAAAAGAGCAAAAAGATTCATATATGCCAAAACCCTATTCTCAATGAGAATTCGCTCTAAGGTATCAAATCATATACCTAAAGCATCGTACCGTGAAAAATCAAATATACGGTATTTGACTTGTACCCTGGTTTGGATCTCACTGGTCTCTCTGTTGCAGCGTTTCTGCAGACCTGATCACCACTGAGTCCACTCCTTGTAAAATACGGATGACAACAGCTTACTCACCGGTTACGAGGAAGCTTTGTGCATGACTTGATACGGGAATGTGTCGCGTGGCGGGGAACACCTTGTATCTCAGCCTTAATATTACCTTAAACGTATCTAAAGTGCCTTGCGATAAAACTTGATTTTGAGTTTAGGTGGACAACAATATCGACAGTTGTTGTAGGATGCTTATTGGTAATTTAAGCGAAAACTGAAAATATAAGGGTTCTAGTAATGTCCGTACACTGATATGATTCCCTAACCGTTGAAACTCGCAAAAATATGCTAGTGTACAGTTACTTGATCTCCCGTTTTATTTTATTTATGCTTAGTTTAGCTTAGTTAATCATTCTTGATTGCCGATGTTGGAATCCTAATCCATTGTAATCTTACTTCTTCAAAAATAAAACGCCGAAAAATAAAATGGACAACTATTTGGAAACTTGTGTTTTGCCGGGTCAAAACCGTATTTTTGTCAAGTACAAGGGTGGAAAATGGAATATTTTCAAGTATCTGAGTCATCATCTGAGTTGCGTGTCAAATCGGGTTGAAAAACGCATGTTTTGAACCTTAACGAGTCAAAAATGCACGATTTGGTGCTGCAGGGGCAATTTGGTAATTTGTGGAAAGTGGATATGCAATTAGTGAGCTGATCGCCTATGCATATTGGCGAGTAGCTCCTAATCGTGTATGTTTATACGCGATTATGTCCCACTCGTGTGTAATGATAAGCGATTAGCCATATTGTCTTATTAAACTACCCTATCACACGATCAGACCATACTCGTGTCTTGATACACGCGATTAGCACTACTAGTGTCTCACTTCACGCGATTGGTCCTCTACTCGTGTGGTTAGAGAGGCGATCAGCAGCGGGTATATAAACAACACTTAGTTTCTTTCTTCTCATATTTCAAACACACACACTGTTTTACTCGTTTCCCTCTCAACCCGGTGCTTAAACAAACTCTTGCAAAATTTATTTTGATCCTAGTTTATTGTTCCTAATCATAAAGGTAACAATATCTTAAACTTTCAGATCCAAATAACATCGTTTATGGGGTCTAATCTGCTGTTCTTGAGCCGTAACCCTAACTTTTGAGTTCTTAATTGTTTGGGTCAAATACTTGTTTATTTTGGATGTTTCTTGATGGGGGTTTGATGATCGGCTTATGTAGGATCTGTTTGTACCAAATATTGATCCCTAACACTTTTGAATCAAAAGCCCCAATTTTAAAAGGCATAAGAACCCTAGTTTTCAAAACCTTCAATTAACCCTTGATTCTGCCTTAATAATGTAATAATCTATAGGGGTTTTGTTTTTGGGTTGTTTTAGGATTCAATGCACCAAAAATCCAGACACAAATCAAGTTATTTCAAATTTTGGCAAATTTAGTAATGGTATCATACTGTCACGCGATTAGGCCTCCTAATCGTGTGTACAGTAGCACGATTTGCCCTTCTTGTCTGCTAATCGCGTGAACAGTAATGCGATCAGTAGTCTAATCGTGTGATGAAATATACTAATCGCATGAAATGTCTCCTAATCGCCCTTATGCATCAGTTGACCAATATTAGTCAAACCTGATTCATTTTTGTCCGTTTTTCATATCCTTGATCTGTCTTTGATGTTTAATGGTGTGTTTATCTTGCAGAATCATGCAATACGGTACTTCGGCCAAGCACAACTGTCTTGCATTCCTCGGACCGGTAAAGAAGCAGGAGTGCAGACGTTTTGAAGGCATCATCGAGTACTTGAAGCGCTCGAAGATACACTATGCCATATCTACAGACTATGCGGCCTACAAGAACATTCTCCAGGAATTCTATCAGAATGCGAGTGTCGATGTCAGCACAGTCCCAGCTACTATCAGAAGCACGGTGCAACGAAAGGAGGTTCTTATTACTGAAGATATGATTCGCGAGATTCTTAGATTTGGTGATGATAAAGATGATCCAATCGTCTTCGACTCTATTTTGATACGAGGTGGATTCCTTCGGATGAAGTATACGGGTGATGTGCGTGCGCAGGAGATGTTACAAAAGGGTTGTCTTCCTCCTGAAATGAAGTATCTGACGCACGTGGTGCTAAAGTGTCTCGGACCTCGCAGAGGAACATTCGATGCTATCAAAGACATTTTGGCATCGGCGATTGTAGCATTGACGTTGAACAAACCGTTCAACTTCTCTGGAATGATTATGCATCACCTCAAGGAAGTGATTCTGCGAAAGCCGAAAGATCCCTTTATTGTTTATCCTCGCTTTCTGCAGATGATCCTTGACAATCAGATCCCGAACATGGTGAAACGGGTGGAAGAGCTGATTAACATAAGGAAGATTGATGAGGTTGAGATGAAGAGAATGTTGCAGTATACGAACAAGCCTAAGTCTGAATATCCTCCTAGTCGTAGACTGTTTGCTTTCCTGATGAGAAACGACTATGTGGCACCTCCTGGTAATAGATGGAGGCATGATGACAGTGATTCAGAGGATGATATCCAGATTCATAGACAGGTATTCAAGGATGATGATAACATTGGGAGACCCACAGTTGCTTTGGGACCCAATGAACCGGGCAATATGGGTGATACGGGAGCAAGACTAGATGATGATATGCTTGATCCTGATTTGCTGAACATAGATGAACCTTCAAGCTCAGGCAAAGGCAAAGCCAAGATTGATGAGGGCCCGGTTAACATTGAAGATGTTGATGAAGATGATGATGACTCAGAGCGTACCGAAGATGAATCACCTGATGTATTGACACTTGAGGAGGATAGAGCCCGCGCGGCTGCGGCAAGAGAGCTCGCAAAAGATCCCACTTTCACTCCTGTCAGTGATGATCTTGTTGCGGATATTGATGCTGAACTTAGTACGCCGCCTCCTCAGAAGAGACAAAAGACGAAAGCGACGAAGGTTAGCAGGGGTCAAAAGAGAATGTCTGATAAGGCAGCTGCGACTGAGAGAACGCCTAAGAAAATGAGGGGAAGGCGTATGAATCTCCCAGAGACTTTTGGACTACCTGCTTCTTCTTCTGTATCAGCAACAACAACAGCAGCAACAGAAACAACAACAGCAGCTACATCGACTGTCCCACTCTCTTCCAGTGCAGCTATGCCTGCGAGTGCGACAATGTCAATGCCTTCATCGGTAATCTTCACTGAGCCAGTCTCAGTTACCGTTGAAGCGACAGGTTCACAGTTGGCTGCTAATCCGATAGGAGACAGAATACGGATGATGAAAGAAGCAGCAAGAACGTCAGCTGCTAGGCCTTCGACCCAATCCTCATCCTCGACTCCAACAACCAACGAACAGCTTCAGCGCCAAGTCAAAGAGCTTACTGCTTTAGTGGCCGCCCAAGCACGGGAAATGGCCGAAATGAAGAGCAAAAACGCCAACATTGAAGAAAATGAGACGGCGATGTTGGAACTGATTGGAGATACTATCACAGCTAACACTGAGCTGAGAGCCACTGTCGACGCACTTACTTTATCTAATCAGCAAGTTTTGGAGTCGAACAGGCAGATTATGGAAACACAACAGCAGCTCATGGAATCACATCAGCAGCTAATTCAGTCTAATCGTGATCTCCAGCTCGCAAATGTGAACAACGAGCGACGAATCACCAAGTATAGGAAGCAAAACATAAGGCTAAGGACTAGGTTGAATGCGCTGACTGGAACTCAACCTAGACTTACTGGTGGTTCGGAAGCTGGAGCAAGTACTGCTGGTGATGATGATGATGAGGATAGTGAAGAGGATGATGATGATGAAGAAGAGGATGATGAGTCTGATGACGATGATGACAACGATGGTAAGGGTGATGGTGGTGATCCCGGAGCCACAGGCGGTGGTGGATCTACAGGTGGGTCTGCGTCGGGACGAACAAAGAAAAGTCACGATCGCAGTGGCAAGGATCCCAAGGCAGGTTCTTCTGCTCAGGGGGAGCCAGCACCGATGATAAGCAAGATTCAAGAACTTCGCGATAAAGTAAGGAAGAAAGCGATAGTTCTTGTTGAAGATGTGGAGCCTTTGAATTGCTACTTTGCATATGATGACGAAGGCAACTTGCTTCCACCCCCTGCCATGCCTGAGTACGATCTGGAAGAAGGAGAGATTCCACCAGAGATGACATCGGAGGACATGACCAAAGTATATGGCTTTGCATCTGGAGAATCTTCCAATGCAAGCCAAAGCGTTCCTCCTGAGATGCATCCAGAATGCAACGAAGTGGATCTCGAAGAAGGAACCAGCGTGCCGACCCCTGAGTATGTTGTAAATGACTCGGGCGCTGGAATTCCTAATATTGATGAAGAGATGATGCGTGAGGCTGAAGAAAAGTTGAAAGCCGACTCTACTGAAGTTCCTGATGCTGTTAAGATTCGACATGACAAGATCAGAGAGCGGTATCCCCAATGGTTTAAACCTGAAGAGAAGAAAAAGGCTGTTGAGCGAGCTTCCATCTTCAAGAAGCGTCTGTCGAAGATGTCTGGGAATGTGATCAGCTGGGCGTATGTGAGCCAGACCAGAATGCTCGGGGTTAAATGGCAGGAAGGCGTATTGTACTTTGAGAATTTCAAAGACATTCTGAGCCTGCCGTTCTGGTACATTCGCGACTTAGTTCGTCTCAACTATCCGTTATATGAAGAGAAATCTGCTCCTCTTAAGGGTTTTTACACGAAGCTGAAGCGAGAGAGCTCAGAGGGATGGAACGAGTTGATGCCTCAGTATCCCAGATCGTATCAGACAGACAAGATTCATCCTTTCACCTTAAAGCCTATCTGGGAGCACAAGATCAAGCCGCCAAAATGTGTTTCAAGGATTCCCATTATCCCAGTTGAACAAGACTTTTCTTCGAAGCTGTATTACTGGCACTATGATGCAGCAACCACTGAAGCAGTGATAGTCTTGAGCAACAGTCCAAATCCGTGCAGAAAGATAAGGATTTGGGATCCTATGTGGTTGATAAATTGCTCAGAGAAGGACGTAGAGACGTTGTACCAACATCCGATCATGCACTTACCAGCCGAAGCCGATCAAGCCATGAAGTTTCAAAGGGTGATCCAGTTTTGCTATGCCAACAAAGTTCATGCAGGATGTGATTGGTCAAGAATCTCAAGGGTCAAGACAACGTCACGCTAAAGTTGAAGACGGATGATGCTGCTTGTTATTTTGCTTAAGTTGTATTTGTTTATGTTTATCAGTCTGTAAAGTTGTTTTGCTGTTGATATAAACGATGTCTTTTGATCAAGTCTGTACGTATACTAGCCTGGTCCAAGGGGGAGTCTGTTAGTACATGATGTCCCTAGGCTAGTATATCAGTTGTTTGGACGTGTTTCGGGGTGTTTGGAGACGTTTGTACGCGTTTTGGAGTGTTCGGGATGCTACAGGCGAGTAGCAAACAGGTGACACGCGATTAGGGCCTAATCGCGTTACTGTTCACGCGACTGGGCAATGTTTACACGCGATTAGCACTGATCGCTAGACATGCTCTGGCTGATCGCGTATAGGCTGCTGTTCGTACCCGGGAGGTATAAATAGGCCCAATCATTGCCCTAATCATTAGTTCTTGCCTCACACACTCTCCAAACACCCTCCCATGGTCTGTAAGGTCTGATTTGATCTCTGTAAACACTCGTGCTCTGTTTTTAGTGATTAATCGATAATCTTTTGACCCGTGTGTGTGTTGTGATTACTCGTTTGTCTTAGTTTCATTCTCGTATCTGTTGTTGAAGCATATTAGAGGGATTCCGCACCTCTAGTATAAACCCCGTGATTGTTGGATTTAGCGTTATTCGATCCTACAGGAAATGCACCTCAAACCATCACCAACCCAACTTGTGTTTTATTTCCATCCCAATTATGGTAAACATCAAATACTACTATGAAAAAAAAATATAAAATGCCCGTGTCCGGTCTCAAACTTGTGACCTCCCCATAAGGGAATGCACCCCAAACCACTACACCACCAACCAAATTTGTGTTTTATTCCCAACCCAATTATATTTAACATCAAATACTAAACCAATCTATATGACATGTAGTTAATTATGTTTTGCAGAATCAATTTACTAATTTACAGTTGGAAAAATGAATGAACCAAATGACAAATTAAATGTACCTAACTCACTTGTTTATATAGATAGATATTTAGTCTGTAGGTAAACATTTGTGGTGTATGAATGTATCGGCGAGTCGACCATTTAAAGGTTGGGATCCAATGGCGTATAACACACTGTATACTAAATCTCAAATGCAACAATGTATCATGAAATGCTACAGCCAAAATTGACACAAAAACGCAAGCACATTTACATAGGTATGATAACTCGATCATTTAAAAAAAGACAAATGAATACCTGCAGAAACAACCCGAAACTAATCCAGACCTATAGCGAAATCGAAAAGTAAAAAGATGACTCCTGCAAAATAAAAACAAAGAGAAATCAAGCAACAATTATGTAAACTATCAATTAAGGCATTTAGAACTTTCACGTTATAGTTATCAAAGCAGGCTACCGCAATACCACATGATGTTATCAGTAAGGACAACAAAAAAGATAGGGCTTAATACATTTTAACAGTAGGAAAATTACATGAAATCAATTAAAAATACACATATCCAAGATCAACCTTAAAACATGAGTAAACAACAATAAAGAATAAAGATACACCGAAATCAATTTAAGGCTTACCACTATTCAATGCTTTCCAAATTTGATGACGAACCGATGTGATGATCTGTTCTGCCTTATCACTGATCAACACCACCTTTGACTACCGAGTTTCGGGCATCGCCAAAGATCATCATCTCCAACTGCCGGTTATAGCCAAAGTTAACCATCGCTTCTAAGCATCCAAAAAAAAAAAAAAAAAACTTAACCAATCAAGTTATTCAATGAATTTAATGCATATTCAAGCTGTAGAAATAGTAGATTAGGTTATGCAAAAAAAAACATATATGTACCTTGAGATGAAAAGGTTCGACAATTTCGAAAGCTTCATTGTAAATTAATGGTTGGCCTCTCTTAGAACTGGCACAACTTGTGTTTGGTTGACTCTCTTGCTTTAACAGGAAATGAATCATCCTCAGAGTAATAAGCAATAAAATTAGATAACAAATGACAAGGAAGGTTGACCACACCTTCAAGAGTTGCATAGAGGAAATAAGCTGAATATTGGATGTGATATCCACCTTCTTGCACAACCAAGGTTCACCCGTTGCTGTGATTATCTTCTAGACTATGAATTATCTTCCCAATATCTCTATCACCCTCCATTGCCAAATATTGTCGTCTAGTTTGATCAAACTACAAATATTAGTTAATAAACCCATGTTAATATATAAATAGCAAAAAGCTGATCGCTACAAAACATTCATAACAGTCAACAATTTAGGAGTTTGATATCTGACCTCAAAAATTCGAATAGCAAACCAAATTGATATCAAATCTTGTCCTCTTTTGGTTTTAATAAGATTCGAATCGTTGGTTTAACAAAACCCATAAAAATCAAACGCTATCCTACAACAACTTCATTAGCAACCGAAGTTAAGAAACAGTTACTTAAAATATAAAAGAAATAATTTTGAATCAAATTGAAAAAACCAAATTAGGAACCAAGCTATAATTATAATTGACGCACCCGTCGAGGATATTTATAGACAAAAGTGAGCAATCTCAACAGCCAACGCATTAACCACTTGTGTCACAGTCGCCTCTTCAAACTCATCTACCGACATAAAGAGCCTCCATCGTCATTTTAAGCTCCTCACTCTCCTTCCTACCATCAACGGCGGGATCACACAACTCGCCACTATAGATTCCACCACCACACCCAATCCTAACTTTCCATTTCACATATTATCGTGAATTTCTTAAATATTAGTGTTAATCCTTTCCTTTTCTCTCTATATCGTGTATTGTTGAGGCTGTCAAGCAGGAGCGAAGTATGCTTGGGGACAGGGTTGGCCCGGGCCCCCCTGTTTTTTGGCGCAGCAATGGAAATTTACGATTTTCATAGGTAAATTGAGTCCGGGTTAAGTCCGGCCCCCGCCGATTTTCCACTACCGATTGAAAAAATGGAGTTCGGCCCTCACCGATTCCGAAACTAAGCTTCGCCACTGCTGTCAAGGTCAGAACTTCAAACCAATATGATCGGAGGATAACACATGCAAACCCATGGCACTCTACGCATAACAGATTGTACAACCTATGGACAGTAAGTTTTCTCTCACAAATTAAGTTCAGCAAATGTTAATATATAAATAACATAATATTGGTTAGTTTGATGGAAGTAGATACCTTTAGTCAACTGAGGATGATGATGCCCTTTTGGTCTTCAATTATAACCTTTTGTGTTCCAAATCATGAAATAATTTATTTAACATATATCATGAAGTGAAACATTCAATAGTATATATCTCCTACTTTAAAAACTCATGTGAACATATTCCTCTGCAATTGATTCTTTTACACCAAACATGATTAAATTCGTAGATACAAAATTGTATTAAGCTTCTATTATCATAACGAAAATAACATTCTTAGTCTTTCAAAAACCCCTAATTTAACATAAGAACCCTAAAATTCAAATATCAAATCTTACTATTTAGCACATCACACAATTTTTGCACAAAAACCGCATCTAATAACATATTTAGCCCATAACTACCAACATTTCATCTCAAGATCCCATGCATTAGATTTCTACCCTCACTTAGATGGTTATCAAACACCCAGTTGAGGGTGTTCTTGAACATACAAGAATCCACACAAAATCCTTAAATGGTGACGAATCCGAAGGATTAAAATTTACCAAACAAAATTTCAAGTTTTCTTTAAAGCCTCATCTCTATCATCACCTTCAGGGCATAAACCCTAACCGTCGCTTGTCTGGGGTGTCAACTGAACCACCATCGCCTTGTAAGCATTTGGTTGGTATGGAGATAATCTCTGTCGGTCGTCTCGAAGGAAAGCATGAGGTGAAAGACTGATGAAAGCGGTGATGTTGATGTTTATCAGAAGAAAAGGGGCAGCGGTGGTAGGTCTGGAGAGCTGGCACGTGGCAATTGATGTTTTTTTATAAAAAAAAAATGGCACTATTCATCTTTATTACACTGTTCATCTCAAGTTTCAATTTATACATAGTATAATATTAACAATAGACTTAATCTTTTTTAAAACACACATTCAAATACCTTAATAATTTAATATTAATATAAACAATCCAAATTGTCATTCAGAAGGAAGACACGGTTTCAATGTAACGATGACAGATTAAAGTTCTGTCATAGGAGAAGCTTGTGAAACTAGATAACTGCTTGAAACTCTTGTAATGAACATTGTATATTACAATCTTATGCCTGACCAATCAAATCATGCCACGTCACCCACCAAAATGCCCCACGCCAGTGAAGCTGCCCCCGCCCTCTCCTTCCTGCCCCTTCCACGCCAGCCTTGGCGGCGGTGTTCCCGCCCTTGAAAGCCCCACGCCACCTCTATTCTCGCCCCACTCCGGGCAGCCTTAGCAGGTAAACAAAAAAGTCAATAGCATTCCTCCCTTTTGTTACTAGGGCTGCAAACGAACCGAACGAACACGAACTTTGTTAAGGAAATTATGTGTTCACGAACAGTTCATGAACACTTACCGAACAAGATTTTCTATTCATGTTCGTTTGTTAATTTTGTTCATGAAAGCACACGAACACAAACGGACAGTAATGAACACAAACAAGTGTTCATGAACGGAAACAAACACAAACGGACATATATTAAATTTTGAATAAAATCGAATTCACATACATTAAGACATTATTTAGATCCACTTAAAATATAACCTAATTCTCCAAACATACTTAGTACTGGAGATGGGCGTTGGAGGTGGACGACATCAACGCTGGAACATAGAAACTTATATTAGATACAAAAAGTAGGTGGATGGCATCTCTCTCGCTCTCATTCTCTCTCTCCCTCGCTTTCTCTCTCGCGTGCGCTATCTCTCTCCCTCTCCCTTCCCCTCTCTTCCTATCTCTCTCCCTCCCTCTCGCGCTCTCTGTCGCTCTCTCTCGCCCCCCCCCCTCTCTCTCTCTCTCGCTCGCTCTCTCTCTCTCTCTATCCCTCTCTCTCATCTCTCCCTCTATCCCCCTCCCTCTCTCTCCCTCTCTCTTCTATCTCCCCCTCTCACCCCCCCTCTCTCTCTCTCTCTCGCTCCCTCTCTCTCCTTATCCCTCTCTTATCCCTCTCTTTCTCCCCCACCCATGATTTTCACCAAGCCCCCACCATGCGCTTTTAATGGTCCCCACGTAGCAATGTACGCGCCCTGAAGTCCCTGCCACTTCCTCTCAACCGCCCCCCGTAATGATGCACGTGCCCCAAAGATGTGGCACCCTTGGTCCCCCTTAGGTTAGATGGAATCCATCCTCACAATCTTTTAAAACACATCAATGTCGCATTACCATTTTCGATCATATCGTTTGATCCCAAACCATGGAAATGAATCATCACCTCCCCGAACCATTGGGGGGGGGGGATGGTGACTCTTGACTTTGGATGGTTTTGTCCGGTATCACACACTTGTGGGACAATGTTGCGCTCAGTTTTCAACCTCCATATCATCCCCACCATGTTCTACGTCCATTCTGAGCAACATTACCTTGTAAACTTAACAATGAAATCCTTATTTTTCTCTAGGTTAAAAGATAAATGGATGGGGGGATTAACATTGGTGGCCTCTAAATTTAGATGATTTTTTTCGTTACCACACCCTATGGGACGGTGTTGCACTTGGTACCCAACCTCCAATATCATCATTCCGACCAACATTACCTTGTAAACTTAACAATGAAATTGTAACATTACGCATTTAAACTTGTACGTTACACGACTATTATTAATAAAACGTCAAGTTTTACCTATATTATTCGCATTAATTATTTTTGTCGCATTATTGAAACCCTAATACTATATATATATATATTATATGTGTTGTGTGATAATTATATCAAAAAAAATATAATATGCTCGAGCCGGGGTTCGAACCCGCACCCAAGCCCAAACCACATCAAGCATTAACCAGCTGGGCTAAGCCAGCAACCTTGATTAAACCCGGCGCGCTTTAATCTTATACACACTTGAACTCTTGACAGTTGACTTGAGAAAGTCAACTGCCTTGACGCGTGATGAAGAATCAATCACAATAACTTGTGATTGATCCATATATGGCAACGATGCCTGTTTATCGGCCCTGTATGACTCGGATACACATCAATTAACCATCAATCATTGACCAATTTGAATCCTATACGCGTATAGACTTTAATAATTAGTCAAACTTTCCAATTAACCCATCCATCGATCCCCAGTATAAATTGACCTTCTACGGATCATTGCAACTCGCTCATACTCTCTTCTCAATCTTCAATTCTTTTCCAAACACTCTGATAATTAGCATTCTGATCGTTGTTTGACTTTTGGCTTTGACCGGGCAATCGAACACAAATCAACACTGTGAGTTTAATTTTTTGTGTGGGTTATGTTCATCGGCAATCACACATCAATAGCCCTATGATTAATTAGGCTATTGATCAATTGCAGAATCTAGGGTTCGTGCATTTGATTTGGGGATAAACTCTGTTTGACATAACGTATATAATTATTTTTAATCGGGGATCATCACAACCACTGGCCTAGGCCAAGTGGTTGTGACCATGGCTCATCACCAAAGGCACCCGGGTTCGAGTCCCGGCTGTGGCCTTCCATTCTTTTCTTTTTCATTTTTAAAACAACAAATCATTATTATATATATTATACATTTAAACCTTATAAATTCATTTTTAAATATTAAAACCTTTTTATAAATTCTAAAAAATTATATTTATTAAATCTGAGTTAAAAGTTTTATTTACAATTTTTATTTTTCTAAAATTCATTTATTTAATATTTATAATAATTAAATCAATTTTATACTATTATATTTATAAAAAATCCATTAAAATATCAAAACAGTTTTATTAAATTCTACAAAAATTATCCTGAGTTTGTATAAAGTTAAACTTTACTGAAATGATTTTTAATTCTGAAAAATCATTTATTTTATATTTTTAATCAATTTTTGTTAGATTTAATCATAATAAATTCAATTTTCATTATTTTTGCACCAAAATTTTATACAATTTATTTTAAAATATTTAGAACAGAAATATGATTTTTAAAATAATAATACTTTAATTTTAGTATTTTTAGATATTAAAGTTAATTGTTGGCAATTTGTAATAAATAGATTTAAAAATCTATTTTAAAGGAAATAATTTTATAAAAATTATTTTATACTTCAAACACATTATGGTGAGCATTCTGAATTCAAATTTTATAAAAAGACTTTCTTTTATTTAATTATCAAATTTCCCTTTATTTAATTAACATTTTATTTTAAATTCAACAATTGAGATCTCGTCGAAGTTCTAGATTTTAATAACGAACACGTGCAATCTGGAAGGGTGAACGCCTGTATTCTGAGTCTTCTGTCTAGGCTGGCATTGCGCATATATCCCAATCAGACGAGGGACCCGGATGCCTACCTGGGAATTCTCGGGATGTGTGTTCACTTATAGGCTAAAGCATGTCTTCATATGTTATTAGAATTTAGAATCTTTGATAAGTCAACGTTTTCGTTTATTCGTTTTAATTAATGAATAAATGATTACATTCCTTATGTAATCTCATTCATTTCATTGTGTCTATTACAGATCATGCCTCCTCGTCGCAGCACTCGCAACAGCAATGGTGAGAACCACGAAGAAGGTGGTGATAACCATAACCATGACCAAGTTCCTAACCACAACAACAATGGTGTCGATGCTCAACTGGCTGCGATCATTTCTCAACAAATGGCACAGCAAATCGCAACTCTGGTTCCCAATTTACTCGCTCAGGTCATCCAACTGAACGGCAACGGGAATGGTCACGGCAACGGGAACGGGAACGGGAACGGCAATGGCAATGGTAATGGACCCCCAGCCTGCACCCTTAAGCATTTCAACTCTTGTAACCCTCCAAAGTTTAGTGGTGAAGAAGGAGCTACAGGACTCCTCCAATGGTTTGAGGGTATTGAGAATACCTTCATCAACAGTGAATGCCCCGACAACTTCAAGGTTCGTTACGCCATGAGTGTTCTCCATAAACGAGCACTCACTTGGTGGAATGAAGAAAAGCGTACTCGTGGGGCCGAAGTTGCTATTGCTATGACATGGAACCAAGTCAAGGAGGTCATGAAGGAAGAGTTTTGTCCTCGCAATGAAGTTAAGAAGCTTGAGGATGAGTTCCACACCTTAGCTCAAGATAGTGGGGAAAATCTTGCCTACAACACCCGCTTTCATGAGCTTAGCTTATTGTTGCCTCACAAAGTTACTCCTCTGCCGGTAGCCATCGAGAAGTACATCGGTGGTCTGCCCATGCAAATCCAGGACACCGTTTGGGGTAGGAATCCTGCAACTTTGGAAGAGGCCAAACGTCTAGCGGCCACTCTTACTGATAATCACGTGAAGAATGGTACTCTCTTCCGCAAGGGCACTAAGAAGACGGTTGCCAAAGACACTCCACAGCCTGCAATTGAAGTCAAGCTTGAGACCTCAAGCAACAAAAAGCGCAAGGCTAGAAACTATATGGTTGCTGCTACTCCACCTGCTGCCCAGAATCCAGCCAAGAAACCATACACCGGACCTCACCCTTTGTGCAACACTTGCAAGTACCATCATCCAGCACAGGTGCCATGTCGTTTTTGTACTAAGTGTCAAAGATATGGTCACCTGGTGAATGTCTGTCGAGCCCCTCCTACTACCCAAGACAACAATAACCCAGCTCCCAACCAACAAAACAACAGGCCTGCTCGTGGTCAATGCTACGAGTGTGGCAGCCCTAATCACTACATCAACAACTGCCCTAATCGTAACCAAAACCAAAACCGAAACCAAAACCAAAACCAGAACCGCAACCAGAACCAAGGTGCTCGAGGTCGCGCCTACAATCTCAACGCTAACCAGGCTCGTGACAACAACGAAGTGGTGAATGGTACGTTCCTCATTAATAACCACTATGCATCCATATTATTTGATTCGGGAGCTGATAAGTCATTTGTGTCACTGAAGTTTGAACCTTTACTTAACTTACCCCACACTAATCTAGAAGAACCTTTAGTGGTAGAGGTAGCTAACGGGAAGTCTATTTCGATCAACTCTATTATTCGTAACTGCTTGTTGAACCTCGACGATCATACTTTCTCTATCGATCTCATCCCCATGCATCTTGGAAGTTTTGATGTTATAGTAGGCATGGACTGGTTGTCAACTCATCGTGCCGAAATTCTGTGCTTCGAAAAAGTCATACGCATTCCTCTCGAATCTGGTGAGATTTTGAAGATCTATGGTGAGAAACCCTGTAGCGAGCTTAAGCTTATGTCTTGTACTACTGCCCAAAAGTACTTACGAAAGGGGTATACAGCCTTCTTAGCTAACGTGATAGAGAAGAAGGACTAAGGCAAAAGTATCCAAGACATTCCTATTATTCGAGACTATCCTGAAGTCTTTCCAGAGGATTTACCTGGTTTGCCTCCTGCTCGACAAGTGGAATTTCGAATTGATCTTGTTCCTGGTGCTAATCCTGTCGCTAAAGCTCCTTATCGTCTTGCACCCTCTGAGATGCAAGAACTTGCCAGTCAATTACAGGAACTTTCTGATAAAGGGTTCATTCGCCCTAGTTCTTCTCCATGGGGAGCCCCTGTCTTGTTCGTTAAAAAGAAGGATGGTTCTCTTAGAATGTGTATTGACTACCGTGAACTCAACAAACTCACCATCAAGAATCGTTATCCACTTCCTAGGATTGACGATCTATTCGATCAACTTCAAGGAGCAACCCACTTCTCGAAGATTGATCTCCGTTCTGGTTATCATCAGCTTAGAGTCCACGATGAAGATATTCCCAAGACAGCTTTTCGCACACGCTATGGTCACTATGAATTCATGGTTATGCCTTTTGGGTTGACCAATGCTCCCGCAGTATTTATGGATTTGATGAATCGGGTTTGTAGACCCTATCTCGACAAATTCGTGATCGTTTTCATCGATGATATTTTGATTTACTCTAAATCAAAATCCGATCACGAGCAACATCTTCACTCCATCTTGAGTCTCCTAAAGAAAGAACAACTGTACGCCAAGTTCTCAAAATGTGAATTTTGGCTCAAGGAAGTTCAATTTTTGGGACATGTCATCGATATGAACGGAATTCATGTTGATCCTGCAAAGATCGAAGCTGTGAAGAATTGGAGTGTTCCTACCACTCTAACGGAAGTCCGTTCTTTCCTTGGTTTGGCTGGTTATTATCGTCGATTCATCGCCAATTTCTCCAAGATCGTTGTTCCTCTCACTACCTTAACTCACAAGGGTAAACCCTATGAGTGGGGACCTAAGCAAGAGGAAGCATTCGAAACTCTTAAGCTGAAACTTTGTGAAGCTCCGATCTTGTCTCTACCTGATGGTAATGATGATTTCGTGGTCTACTGTGATGCATCGAACCAGGGTCTTGGTTGTGTTCTCATGCAACGAGGAAAGGTTATTGCTTATGCGTCTCGACAACTCAAGACTCACGAAAAGAATTATACCACCCATGATCTTGAATTGGGCGCTGTTGTCTTTGCACTCAAGATTTGGAGACATTATCTTTATGGGACCAAATGTGTGGTGTTCACGGACCACAAAAGTCTTCAACATGTCTTCGACCAAAAGAATCTTAACATGAGACAACGACGTTGGGTTGAATTACTCAACGACTATGATTGCGAAATTCGCTACCATCCTGGCAAAGCGAATGTTGTGGCTGACGCACTAGTCGTAAAGAGCGTATCAAACTCCAATGTGCGAGAGTTCGTACTGACCTTCAAGATCGCATTCTCCAGGCTCAACACACATCAGTCACCCAAGGTAACATGTACGATGAAATGTCTTGTGGTGCTGAAAATCAACTTGAAACCAAACCCGATGGTCTCCTTTATTTCCTTAATCGACTGTGGATTCCCGACCGTGATGATCTTCGTACTTTTCTCATGAACGAGGCTCATAAGTCTCGTTATTCTATTCATCCTGGAGCTGACAAGATGTACCAAGATCTTCGTTATTCTTATTGGTGGCCTGGTATGAAGAAAGACATTGCTCTCTTCGTTGCAAAATGCCTCACTTGTTCCAAGGTCAAGGCTGAACATCAACGACCATCTGGTATGCTTGAACAACCAGAGATTCCTGTCTGGAAATGGGAGAGCATAGCTATGGATTTCATCACCAAACTCCCTCGTACACCCAAAGGTTTTGACAGTATTTGGGTAATCGTCGATCGTTTGACCAAGTCAGCTCACTTCCTACCTATTCGTGAGAAGTATTCTGTGGAAAGGTTGGCAAAGATGTACGTAAGTGAAATCGCATGTCGTCACGGTATGCCTTTGGACATTATTTCTGATCGCGATGGGCATTTCACCTCTCACTTTTGGGAATCTCTACAAGATGCTTTGGGTACCAAGTTGAACCTGAGCACTGCTTATCACCCTCAAACTGATGGTCAGACTGAACGAACCATCCAGACACTTGAGGATATGCTCAGGGCATGTGTCATCGATTTTGGTGGCGCATGGGATTCTCATCTTCCTTTGGTTGAGTTTTCATACAACAACAGTTATCACGCCAGCATTAACATGGCTCCTTTCGAGGCACTCTATGGTCGGAAATGTCGTTCACCTGTCTGTTGAACTGAGGTTGGTGAAGCTCGTATTACTGGACCCGAACTGATCCAGGAAACCACAGACAAAATTCAACTCATTCAGGATAATCTTCTCAAGGCTAGAAGTCGCCAAAAGAGTTATGCTGATAAACGTCGTAAACCCTTGGAATTTCAAGTTGGGGACCTTGTACTACTTAAGGTATCCCCTTGGAAAGGAGTAATTCGTTTCGGTAGAAAGGGAAAGCTAGCTCCTCGATACGTAGGCCCCTTCAAAATTCTTGACAGAGTTGGAAAAGTGGCTTACAAACTTGATCTTCCACCTGAGCTAAGCAATGTTCATCCAACCTTCCATGTTTCGAATCTCAAGAAATGCTTAGCGGATGAGAACCTTCATGTTCCTCTTGAGGATGTGCAAATTGATGAAAGCATGCACATTATCGAGAAACCCGTCGAGATTGTTGATACTGGAGTCAAGAAACTCAAGCGCAGTCGTATTCCGATCGTTAAGGTTCGTTGGGAATCTAAACGAGGCCCAGAGTTCACTTGGGAACGTAAAGACCAGATGAAATCGAAGTACCCACATCTTTTTCCACCAGACTCTCCAACTCCAACTTCGGGACGAAGTTCCTAAAAGTAGGGGAGACTGTAACATTACGCATTTAAACTTGTACGTTACACGACTATTATTAATAAAACGTCAAGTTTTACCTATATTATTCGCATTAATTATTTTTGTCGCATTATTGAAACCCTAATACTATATATATATATATATATTATATGTGTTGTGTGATAATTATATCAAAAAAAAATATAATATGCTCGAGCCGGGGTTCGAACCCGCACCCAAGCCCAAACCACATCAAGCATTAACCAGCTGGGCTAAGCCAGCAACCTTGATTAAACCCGGACGCGCTTTAATCTTATACACACTTGAACTCTTGACAGTTGACTTGAGAAAGTCAACTGCCTTGACGCGTGATGAAGAATCAATCACAATAACTTGTGATTGATCCATATATGGCAACGATGCCTGTTTATCGGCCCTGTATGACTCGGATACACATCAATTAACCATCAATCATTGACCAATTTGAATCCTATACGCGTATAGACTTTAATAATTAGTCAAACTTTCCAATTAACCCATCCATCGATCCCCAGTATAAATTGACCTTCTACGGATCATTGCAACTCGCTCATACTCTCTTCTCAATCTTCAATTCTTTTCCAAACACTCTGATAATTAGCATTCTGATCGTTGTTTGACTTTTGGCTTTGACCGGGCAATCGAACACAAATCAACACTGTGAGTTTAATTTTTTGTGTGGGTTATGTTCATCGGCAATCACACATCAATAGCCCTATGATTAATTAGGCTATTGATCAATTGCAGAATCTAGGGTTCGTGCATTTGATTTGGGGATAAACTCTGTTTGACATAACGTATATAATTATTTTTAATCGGGGATCATCACAACCACTGGCCTAGGCCAAGTGGTTGTGACCATGGCTCATCACCAAAGGCACCCGGGTTCGAGTCCCGGCTGTGGCCTTCCATTCTTTTCTTTTTCATTTTTAAAACAACAAATCATTATTATATATATTATACATTTAAACCTTATAAATTCATTTTTAAATATTAAAACCTTTTTATAAATTCTAAAAAAATTATATTTATTAAATCTGAGTTAAAAGTTTTATTTACAATTTTTATTTTTCTAAAATTCATTTATTTAATATTTATAATAATTAAATCAATTTTATACTATTATATTTATAAAAATCCATTAAAATATCAAAACAGTTTTATTAAATTCTACAAAAATTATCCTGAGTTTGTATAAAGTTAAACTTTACTGAAATGATTTTTAATTCTGAAAAATCATTTATTTTATATTTTTAATCAATTTTTGTTAGATTTAATCATAATAAATTCAATTTTCATTATTTTTGCACCAAAATTTTATACAATTTATTTTAAAATATTTAGAACAGAAATATGATTTTTAAAATAATAATACTTTAATTTTAGTATTTTTAGATATTAAAGTTAATTGTTGGCAATTTGTAATAAATAGATTTAAAAATCTATTTTAAAGGAAATAATTTTATAAAAATTATTTTATACTTCAAACACATTATGGTGAGCATTCTGAATTCAAATTTTATAAAAAGACTTTCTTTTATTTAATTATCAAATTTCCCTTTATTTAATTAACATTTTATTTTAAATTCAACAATTGGTTATCCCCAAATCGAAACCCTAGGATACATTTACAAACTAGTTAGACTTAGACTTATTTATTACCTTATTATAGGGTAATATTTGGCATTATTTGGGCAACACTATTATTTCATCTTTTCAAGAAGAATAACATTTGCTAAGGTGAGTTTTACATAGCCCCTTTTATTTATCATCATTTTTGGGGTGAAACATGTTATAACATCATTCATGCAATTCAATCATCAATGTGTCTATGTGTTTTTCTATGTTGCATTATGTCTTGAGCATGATTAGAGTAAGCACCATTCTAGCATAATCATTAACTCCGTACAAGCCGACGGTATACATTGATAGATCTATTGGACTGACAATCCCACCCGGATACGTGCCTCCTACAAAGGTAGCGTGGGTGTTTGTTATCGCATAACATATTCAAGTGAACCATGAGCGTATGGTATGTATCATATTATAACAGTCATCAGGGTTGATTATGCACTCGATTTATTTTTAGTATGTTCTCACATATGGGCTAGATTGACATGACACATGAATTGCACAAACATTTTTATTCTATTATCAAAAACCTATGTAATTCTCACCAACTTTTGTTGACCCAAAATATTTTCAAAATTAACATGTTTCAGGTAACAATGAAGCTGGGGCTTGAGTTAGCATGAGGATTTAACATGAAGTTTTATTTGAAGCTATTGAAGTTTTGTTATTTGATATTATGTATTGAATTCCTAGACATCATTTTATATTTGGATATTATGTTTTGAATAAATTATTTAAAATTCAATTTATACCATGTGCTACTGAAACAATCATCAATACGTGGCACCCCGATGTTTCCGCCATCGGTTGGGGTGTTACAGAAACTCTTATTTTTTTGAAGATTAAAAAGGAAGAAGAAAAACTTGTTTTTATTCATGATTATGTTTTTAAACTAAAAAGGTAATATTACCCTAAAAAATCTTAAAATCTTTCAACCCATTTGACCAACTTGACATATATTAATGTAATTCTGGTGGGATGCAACTCATAATTTATATGTATAGCTTGGATAGTTGCAATGGCTTCTAAACATTCTAAGAACAAAAAAGATATATGGGTGGCGCCGGTTTGGCCTGGATGGGAGGCGAGGCATTACCGATTATTCCACTATTGTGTCTTCGAGCGGGTGGAGGTCGGGTTTACATGCATCTGGGAGAGCCAAGGGGCTGGTGGCGGTCGAGTAGTCGACCTTGGCCACAACGGCCAGTCTCACGATGATTGGCACGTCGTTCGTTGTCGTTAAAAAAATCCTAGCAAGAACATGGAGATCCAATTAAGTTAATATATGATTCATCTACGTATCATGTTGGCATGAAAGCTGCAAAGCTGGAGCTTCAATTGTCTTCCACAGTTCCACTCAATTTCTTAGAAACCGTGAGAACCCATTACCAGAAAACTCATGAGACCCTAACTTTTATTTAACTATTTAAAATTTTAGTTTATTCATTTTTAACATTCTTGCAAAACTGAAGAACTAGGTTGTATTTCTGGTTCATAACAATTAAATGTTGAGGCATGTTATTTACACAATAACAAAAAGTAAGTTTGCACAGCCCTCTACGGCCCGTAGAGGCCTCTACGGGTCGTAGAGGGTGTCAGTGTAATAAATGAGGAACCCTCTATGACCCGTAGAGGCCTCTACGGGCCGTAGAGGTGGGTAGGTCGAGTGCATTTAAACCCTAGACGCCCGTAGAGGGCTCTACGGCCCATAGGGAATACGAGGTACGAGGTCATTCAATGAACATACTGACTTTCAGTGTGTCAGTCTGAAAAAGCACTTCCTCTACGGGCCGTAGAGGCCTCTACGGCCCGTAGAGAAGCTGGTTGTTGGGAGCATTAAACCCTCTACGGGCCGTAGAGGTCCAGATATATTCTTCTTCCTTGTCTTCTTTCTTCAGTATACGACACATTTTAAAAAAACGGGTGCACAAGAAATCCGATCGATTCCAAGCTACCGCGATGTCTTCGGGCCACTACGGTAATGTTTCGGATGAATGGGAGCATTCGTTTAGCATATCTCACGTCTCGAAAAGCCTTTTCGGAGCCGTGGTGGAACGTGGTGAGGAGGAGGTTAGATCCGTTGTTCACTGTGGTGACGAAAAGGCACTACCCGATTTGAACCAGGAGTACGTAGAAGAACCGCAGTCATTTTACGTGCCGCTGCCAAGTCATCCACAGTACGAATACGGGACTTATCATTCGCACGAGGAAGGTGATAACGGTGGCGAGGAACCTGTCCCGGATGTTTCGTACGAAACAAATCAGGTGTGTTTATGTATTTGCACTTGTTTATAATTTAGACCCGTGTATATTTAGTAGTGTACATATTTAGACTGGTATATTTAGTCCCGTACCTAAATTTGTTTTAGGGTTTGTGAGATTTGAACTTGTATATATTAGTTGTTATTTGAACTCGTAGGGTTTGTGAGATTTGAACTCGTATATATTAGTTGTTATTTGAACTCGTAGGGTTTGTGAGATTTGAACTCGTATATGAGCAGCAGCCTGAGGATGTGCAGATACCGGCGCGCGTTTATCACTCTCTCAGGTTGCCTCCTGATGTTAGGGCGGACGTACGTTCGGCTGCCGAGGAGGCTGTCGAGATGCGTGCGTGGCGTCAGCAGATGGACACCTGGCGTCAGCAGCAGGACACCTGGCGTCAGCAGCAGGACACCTGGCGTCAGCAGCAGGAGGTCGAGATGCGTCAGTGGCGTGATCGGCAGGACGAGGCGATACGTTGGATGATTGCTGGCCAGCAGGATATCTATCGTCAACTGGGCATGCAGACTCGTCTCCCACCGACTTTAGGGCCCATCACGCAGCAGACCCCGCATGAGTCCGAGACCTCCTCGCAGCAGCCCGGGACCTCTTCGCAACAGCCGCAGCCGTCGCCGACGCCTGATGACACGATGTTTGATTTATGATTTCTGATCTGTAAATGTTTTAAACAATCTTTATTTTGAACGCTTGTGTAAATGTTTTAACGTTTAGTTTTATCGTTTGGTTATATAAACGCTTGTGTTAATGTTTTACACGCTTATCGAGACGACATTAATAAATTTAAAAAATTAAACAATTAAAATTTATTTTATAAATTTGTAACTATTCTGATGATTCACTACGCTCGGGGTTAATTATTACATAATTAAAATGTTTAAAAAAAAAAAAAAAAACCCTCTACGGGTCGTAGAGGCCTCTACGGGCCGTAGAGGGTGCCTAATACTGGTTTATGTTATATTTAATTTTTCCAACAAAGAAACCAGCGAACTGGTAGCCCAGATGGTCCCCATATACAAAATAAGACTTGTTTGTGTGTTTGTGTGATAATAATGTGCCCAAGATCGAACCTCGTCCCAAACGTTTTTTGTTTTTTTTTTTTGTCTACGACCCGTAGAGGCCTCTACAGGCCGTAGGCAAAACATAAAACATTCATCCCTCCCTTTTTCATTGTCAAAATTAATAAGACTACTTCTACGAGCCGTAGAGGCCTCTACGGCCCGTAGGCAATCATTACCATGATTGACAATCATACAATCATTGGTAATGATTACCTCTACGGCTCGTAGAAGAAGCAAAAAATGAGGTCTACGACCCGTAGGGGCCTCTACGGGTCGTAGAGGGTTGTGTGAATAAAAATTGGACTTGTGAAAATATCCGGAGCCTTAAATGTTATATGCATGTGAAGATTAAAAACTATGATGTGGGCAGTGGACAT
Source organism: Ambrosia x helenae (assembly GCA_030844895.1). Classification (NCBI taxonomy): domain Eukaryota; kingdom Viridiplantae; phylum Streptophyta; class Magnoliopsida; order Asterales; family Asteraceae; genus Ambrosia; species Ambrosia x helenae. The sequence goes on from CM061223.1 coordinate 8,615,416, forward strand.
GACATTTCACCCACGTAGGTTTATACATATGTTTGTCTTCTTGCCACAGTCACCAGTCTTGTATGATTTACTTCCACCTGTTATGTTGATGGTGTAACTAAGATTTGTTTTGGACGTTTATTTAATCATGTACATTTTGCTTGTATCAATTTTTGAGAAAACCCAACAACAACTAGAGAACTATGGAATTAGGCTAAGGTACCAATCAAAAACAAGATATCATAACATGGACAAGGTGTACAGGGACACGGTCTTAAACGAGTTGACTGAGTAGATGTACACTAAGATGGCATCTCGCCACAGGTCCGCCACCATCTCATCCAGGTCACCATTCCAGCCAAGCTTTGCAAGAGGGAATCTACAAAGCAATTCCATAGCTCAAAGATCAAGTTCCCTTTGGTGTTCAATAAGGATAGACGCCAACCAGAAAGCTCAAAGACCACAACACCAGCAAGCTCAAGACCCTCCTTGTCTTCGCTTTTAGTCTTCAAGTTTTATGTTAATTTGGTTTCATCATTACAAAACAAGTGCAAACAAAGTTAAATCACTAAAAATCGTCGATCATAGAGGGTAAAGAAAAATGGGAAGAAACTCACCAACATTGATTTGCATGTGTTAAATTCATCTACTACCCAATATTCTGCATTCAAAAGATAAGAAATTGCGGAACAATAAACGTATGCCCTTAAAACTTAAAAGCAGAGCAATGTCAGGAGAAAATCATATATGCTCTAGCAGAACCAAGACAATCAAGTGAACAAACAAAGTAAAATTAGCATACGAAGCAAAAGAGAAGTATATACGTTTTATTACACAATTCAAACACATTAACGAAAAATCCGTACAAATCAGACTGACTTTTAAAAAGAAGACAAGGTTTCAATATAGCGAAAATATTCTAGGCTTCCAAAAAACAAGCTTTCCATATACTTGACGCTCTTGGCATGAACATTGTATGTAATCAACTTCGGGGGATGATAATGGGAATCATTGGTCGGCCTACCGAAAACTAGCAGTGCCAAGAATGTATCTTCTTCTTTTTCACCTCTAATCACATCAACCACAAACAAATGATAACTCCACTCTGGGAAAGAACTTGGAAGTTCATCAAACTGTAGTTGATACTTGACAAACCACCCCGAATGATCACTCAACATCTCATACACATTCAAGCGTAAACCACGATTATTGGATACTATTAAATGCAAATGACCTCTAGACTCCCCAAAGTACGTCATCGATCTTTCAGGAGGCAAAATCTCCACCGGCAAGGGCAACGTTTGCAACTGTTTATCATCAATTTTAAAGTATAAGTGATTTCCAGAGTAGGGAGCCCAATGAAGGGCTCCATTCCAGTAAACCCCTTTGCCTTTGCAGAAGACCGGGTTACGCGCAGAGAAAGATTCAATAGAGATCTTCCATTTGCGTGTATCAGACGAGTAGACTTGAATCTGTAACAAATTCCGAGCTGGCTCTAGAGAACGAATACAGATAAGTTTGTAGTGAACACATTCTGTTTGATGAAATGCCAGACCCATAAAAAGGATAGTTTTAGCAACTTTCAGACCTCCGGGTACCGGAGGGATGAGGGCCAATTGTTTGGTGGTGGGATTAAGTACATAATAGCAAGGAGACTTGCTATAACCGTTAGGCCCTCGATCGGCACAGCAAAGTAGTAACCCATTACATGATTGCATGATTCTGATACGTGAATGATAAAAGTAGGAATCAAGACTAAGAAAAGGAGGAGGGTTTGGGTTTTCAACATCAAAGGGATAATATTTATTGCGAGCAATAAGACCAGGGGATTTTAAAAGCTTATCATACCTTTGGGTGAAATGTGTGCGACTCAAGAGCAAACGCCAGTGTTTGGATACAGATTTGAAGCGAAGGATGGAGATAACAGGGAGGCGGAGAAGGATCTCGGTTAAAAGGTCATCGTTGGACCCAATCAAAGCTCCAGGATCAGTCGATTGATGATCAGAATCCTCTTGCAAGAAGCAGATATGTGCTTTCTTGAATTGGGCTCTGGTGCTCACCATTTTGTTTGTTTGATTGTGATTTTGTAGAGTTAAGGATTGGTCTTGTATGTATGTGCTCACCATTCTAGGGTTTCCAAGCGTTGGTTTTGGCTCTCCATTCTCTCATTTCTCATCCTTTCTTTTTCTTTTCTTATATTTTCTTTTCTTTTAATTTCATTTCTTGGATCTTTAGCCTTTTTTTTTCCTTTCCAGAAACAATATCTGAAACACAACTTTTTTTTTTCCTTTTTTTTTAATTTCCTTCTTTAAAAAAAAAAAAACGCGAACACAATTAAGTTTTTCTTTCTTTTCTCTCATTAAGTAAACTCGGGAACACAGCATAAGTAAACGTCACTTTTTTCACAATACTAGTAGGAATGCCCGCGCGTTGCCGTGGGTAACGTTGAAGAGACGATTTGAGATGAAACAAAGAGAAATAAAGCTACAAAAGAGTGAAGATTTAACAACCCGAAATCAAATATCTGGCATGCAAATAAAAACGCAAGTTGTTGTGTCAAGAAAAGGTAAACCACAACCGTCAATGAAGAAATGAAGTCATATGTTCAAAAGAAATGTTCAAATCTATCCCTGTTTAATAGTATGGTAATTAATTAGCGTGTTAAATATGATATAAACTAACTACTTGCAAGGTTGGATGTAGGGGTGAGCAAATTTCGGGTAACCCGATCGAAACCGAAAACCCGGACCTAATATACCCGAAACCGGACCAAAATCTTGTTGATCGGGTAGTCTCCGGTTCCTGTATCCAACAACAATCGGGTTCGGTCCGGTTCTCGGTCCTTGCCTGTTAAAACCCGAAAAATCCAGGACCGACCCGAAAAAATAAAGGCTTTTTATTTCCATCTGTTTTCCAAGACTCGGGTGATAGCATATATGAGTGTTGATGGGCTGATGGGTTCGACATATACTGGTGTTAATGGTTGATGGTTTCGACGACGTCGGCCATGACAACCAGTGAAGACTTTGTAAGAAAGATTTGAATACTGGTGAAGAAGATGGTGTCGGTGTACCAGTGTTCTACTTTTCAGATGTTATGAGCTTTTTTATTGCTTTTTAGTATATTATAATTTATAATAACACAGTTAGTGTTTTTCATTTCCGAGGTCAGTCTTCTACTTTTCTTTTCTTATATTATTTTATTGAAAAAAATTATAATAAATGATACATGACAAAGTAGTACTTGAGTACTTTGACACCTTGCATAAATTTTTTGTTGCCTCAATAAATTAGAAAACAAAAAATCCATTCCAAACACTAAGTCAGTTACTTTTTTGTATTATAGAAAACAAAAAATCATCCCAAACACAAAAGGACAAAAGCTAGACATGTATTCTTTTTTACTTATTTATTTATTTACTATATTATAATATAACCTCATAAATTCTCATACCTGATTCACATACTCCATCTTTTATATCTTTTAAAGATTAGATAACCTTCACGAGCCCAAATACAAACTCATAGTTTGCTATGAAGATGATACCATTTAATTGATTCAAATACTCTATTTTGTTACCATCAACCACCCTCTTCACTAATAACCCTACGTCAGTTTCTAAAAAATTCACAGGGAAGAGACTTCAAGTTTCAAGATTCTTTCACCATGTCTTTCTTGACATTCTTGGCAGACAAAGGTTATAATAGACTTAGTCAATATTATAAATTAGGAAACAATTAAAGATAAGAATCATCCCAAAATTATAGGGGATTTAGTTGTAAATTATTATATATTGTACCGATTGGTTGGAGAGCAATCAAGGAAATTCAAATTCCAATATGGTATCATGCTAAACTTCGGTCCCTTCCTCCTCTCTCTCATCGCCGCATGCCTTCCTTCTCTCTTTACTCACCCTGTTAACTCTGCTCTCCATTTTCTACCTCTGAATCCCAACCGTTTTTCTTCCCTTTCACTACCATGGATCCCAAACTTCACCCGGCGATGACCGTCTCTAATATTCGCAACTTTATACCCATCACCCTTGAAGACGACACATCCCACTACCTTACTTGGTCTGAACTCTTTCAGATTCACTGTCATGCTTACGATGTCTTCCACCACCTTCAACCGAAACCACCCACTGCCGCTTCCACTTCTTCCACTCCCGATGGCAAACAATCTGCTCCGTCGACAACTGACGCTCTATGGTCGCGTATTGACGCCATAGTTCTTCAGTGGATCTACGGAACAATCTCTAAAAGCCTCGTTCATGATATCATGAAACCCGGACAAACCGCCTACGATGCGTGGTTGGCCCTGGAAAACCACTTTAACGATAACAAACACACCCGCTCTATCTTTCTGTCTCAAGAATTCTCGAACCTTAGCCTTGCTAACTTCTCTTCCATGTCCGCCTACCTGACCCACATCAAGTTACTCTCCGACCAACTTGCGGGCATCGGAGCACCCGTAGACAACGACCGGCTGGTACTGCAATGTTTAGCGGGTCTTACCGAGCAGTATGATGGTATTTCTACTGTCTTGGGCAACCGCGACCCTCCCCCGGATTTTTCCGAGGTTCGCTCTAGATTGAATATGGAAGAATCGAAAAAGAAACGACAAACCTCTGCCGCTGCCCAACTCTCAGCCACCGCACTTGCCGCCTCTGTCTCCTCCTCTCCTGCTCCGGATGATTCTGCTCAGAATCGCGGCCGCGGCCGCGGCGGTTGTCGCGGACGTGGATCGGGTGCTGCGCGTGGATATGGAAATGGTAGATCTGGTCATTTTCCTTCTTCACAAACAAATAACTCCTCTTATCACCATACCCCACAACTGGCCCCACCATCCACTCAACCTTACATAATTTTTCCCCAACAATGGGCTGCTACTCAGTGGGCCAACCTCCTTAATACCTCAGCCCAACAACAACCACGGCCCAATACTCTCCCCCCTTGTCCATATCCCTCTAAACCCGCCAATAACAATACTGCTGGTCAAGGAATCTTGGGCCCACGTCCGGATCAGGTCTACCATGCCGGGTACACTCCTACCAACATTGAACAAGCTTTGTACACCATGGCATTAAACCCGCCCGACCACGGTTTCATGGACACCGGCGCTTCTGCCCACTCGGCCAACGAGCAAGGTATTTACTCTCCGTCTAATTTTAATACTTGGGGTTCCGTCACAAGCAGTTCCCGGATCATGTTTGTCGCCTCAAGCGATCTCTTTATGGCCTCAAGCAGGCACCACGAGCCTGGTACCAACGATTTACGGATTTTGTCACTCTCCACGGGTTTCAGCAGAGTAAATCCGATAATTCTCTATTTACTTTCCGCCAGGGTCATGACATTGCCTACCTTCTTATTTATGTCGATGACATCATACTCACCACCTCTAGTGACGACCTTCGACACCGTCTTATGACTAGTTTAGCCAGTGAGTTTGCTATGAAAGACTTGGGCCCGCTCTCTTTCTTTCTTGGCATTCAAGTTCAACGTACGGGTAACCACTTATTCTTGTCTCAGTCTGCGTATGCAAAGGATATTATTCACCGAGCAGCCATGGACTCCTGGAATCCGGTCGCCACTCCTGTTGACACCCAGTCAAAACTTAGCACTGACACCGGCCCTTTACATGATGATCCTTCCACGTACAGGAGCCTTGCAGGAGCTTTGCAGTACTTAACATTCACTCGCCCGGATATCTCCTATGCAGTACAACGGATATGTATGCATATGCATGCTCCTCGTGAATCTCATTGGCATGCCTTGAAGCGCATCATTCGGTATATTCAGGGTACGATTGACTTGGGTCTCCATCTATCACCGGCTTCTTCTCTTGATCTTCGGGCCTACACAGATGCTGACTGGGCAGGGTGCCCTGACACGAGACGCTCCACTTCTGGTTACTGTGTCTATCTTGGTGATAATCTCATTTCTTGGTCCTCAAAACGCCAATCCACTGTTTCTCGTTCCAGTGCAGAAGCCGAGTATCGTGGTGTCGCCAATGTCGTAGCGGAAATTTGTTGGCTTCGCAACCTTCTTCTTGAGCTTCATCATCCTCTCACTCGTGCCACCATTGTATACTGTGACAACGTGAGTGCTGTCTACTTATCAGGGAATCCAGTCCAACATCAGCGGACCAAACACATTGAACTGGATATTCACTTCGTTCGAGAACAGGTTCAACGCGGGAATGTTCGTGTCCTTCATGTTCCATCTCGCCACCAGATAGCTGACATCTTCACCAAAGGCTTGCCACACGTCCTGTTTGATGATTTTCGTTCCAGTCTCAGTCTCCGGCCACCCTTCGCTTCGACTGCGGGGGCGTAATAGACTTCGTCAATATTGTAAAATAGGAAACAATTAAAGATAAGAATCATCCCAAAATAATAGGGGATTTAGTTGTAAATTATTATATATTGTACCGATTGGTTGGAGAGCAATCAAGGAAATTCAAATTCCAATAGGTTACATGAAACTCCATTGTCAGTGAAGGTCCAGGGACCGATGACCGAACCTCGTTATACGGTTTCATTTCGGTTCTGATTTTTTAGGGTTGTCGGGTCTCGGGTCAGGTCGGTTCTTATCGGGTCGGGTCGGGTCGGGTCGGGTCTGGACCAATGCTCACCCCTAGTTGGATGCTTGTATGCACTGAAAATACACTTAAGCGAATTTTGACCTATTTGAAATGTTATCTTTTTAATTTTCCTGTTATTATTGTGGCCATTTGACCGATTAGAGGGGAAAAAAACCCGAAATTATCATCAACAATATTAAAATATGAGTATTTAGAAACCGAATCATCAAGAAAAGTGAAGATGTATTCCTCAAAAAATATATTGTTTGCCTTGCCACTTGCGCAGTGTAAATAATATTAGTTACTTCTGCAATTGAGGCATCATGACATGTAAAAATGCTAAAGTCATAAGTACACCTTCAAATCGGTGGCGAAGCTTGATTCTCGAATCGGTGGGGCCGGGCTCAATTTTTTCCGATCGGTAGTGGCTGGAAGATCAAATCGGTGGGGGCCAGACTCAACCCGAACTCAATTTACCTACGAAAATTGTAAAATTCTAACACTGCGTCAAAAAACTGTGGGGGCCCAGGCCCCCTCGGGCCCTCAAGAAACTTTGCCTCTGGATATAATGAAAGCCTAAACAAACTTCATTTGTTTAAGCATTGAAGCGCAAGCAATTTAACTTACAGAAAGATTTAATCTTTTCTCGCAAAACCAGCAGCGGTGAAAAGAATACAGATCTTGATCTCTACCAGTCGGTACTATTAGTGGCCCAGCTACCTAAGTAAAATAATCTGTGGTGTAATTTCGACTACCACATGCCATCCTCTGAAATAGTTTAATCTCTGCAGATTGTTGGGCAGAGTTGTATATTTCACTTTCTCCAATTCTCATCCCATTGTTTAGATCTTCGGTCTTCAGAAGTTCTCACAATATGAGAATAACTCATAAGTGAACTACATTTAATGGTCTTGACACGAAGGTCACTTTTGAATTTGACGTTGAAGATGCACTGATGCAGAAGTACCTGTCCCATGCGAGGTCTTTTATAGCTGAGTGTCGCATACATGTAGCTGCAGCTTCAATCATGTGAAACATCTCGTTTGGAACAAAATTCATGCCGAGCCCGGGGTCAACAATAGTTTAAAGTCCTCGGTTTCAAGTGCATGACTAAGCAGTGGCCGAGCCTGAAACTTCAAATCTCAAATCTTGAGCCTTTTTCTTTGAAAATAAAAGCTGGCATTAAATTAAAATATTGGCCCCATAAAATATCAAGTTGGAGCACAAAAACCAATTAAGAGTTGTAAGCATTTATATACACATTGGGTCACTTTTTTGACATGTTCAAATCATTTGACCAGTATAAGTTTATAAAAGTTACCTGTTAGAAATTTAACCAAATAACTTGTTTTTAAATTAAATAGGTAAAGATTTTCAGCTCTACGTGCATAATATGATTGGACAACATATAACGTAATACACTATAAATAATGATTTGCCATTCCACTTCCAGATATGCTCTTAGATTATTTCATAAAACCTTGAATGTGCAAACTTTTTAATTTTTATCTCTGGATCACTTCTGTAGATCATTAACCCATCGGAGTTCTAAATGATATATTGAAATTCTTTCATGTCTGCTTCTGTGAAACTCGGTTGTGATATACTATTTCAAGCATTTCAGAACAACAAAGGGAGTCGTGTATCGCAAATACACAATCACATGTTGTTGACAAACATGTAAACGTGGATGGAATCACAATATAATAGTAATACGCAAACAGAGTCGTTCATTTTAGAACCAGTAATAGGATGAGAACCGCACGAACTACATAATGTCTTTGTACCTAATGCTTTGAATGTGATACATATTGGTTGTAAAACGAGTGTGTCCCTATATATAATTATATATGTATATGTACGTGTCTTAATGGATTTGACTGATTGATCAAACAGATTCACTTCAAAAGTCATCTAGATAAGCAATTTTCAGTGAGTAACACAAATTAAGATCGCCCAAAAATCAACAGAATGGGTCCCTGTTGTTCACAAGTGAAGGCACTGAACGGATCAAGATCTCGTACTACCTGGAAAAACAAATTTAGGAAAGAAAGTATCCAGTGTGATAGTAACTTACCCATTCAACAAGCCCCTCATCCCCCAATGGTTGAGATGCATCCGCAGGTTTACGTCCAGTGATTAGTTCCAAAAGAACCACTCCAAAGGAAAAGACATCAGATTTATCAGACAAATTGCCACTTCTAGCATACTCAGATGCCAAGTATCTGTTATGGAACCAGCTAGAAATTAAATTAAAAACAACTGAATATATATTGTGGGGTACCTTAGATTTTTGACATATAATTAAACATTTAAACGTACCCAAAAGTTCCCATGACGCGTGTTGTTACATGAGTGTGCGCATTAGCAGCTAATTTAGCAAGCCCAAAATCAGAAACCTGCGACGTAAAGAATCAAACAAACATTCAATCCTGAAAACAAATTTTTGAACACAAGCGTACATTAAAGATAAAAGGGGCAAAGGGCCTACCCGAGCTTCAAATAATAGAATAGTTGATGATTTGATATGTCGATGAATAACACGTGGATGGCCTGTATAACCATAAAAGGTGAACTACTGGATGACAGATTGTGCAAAACCTACAAATAAATGTACTTTTAAGAAATGGCCTAGAATTTCTGAGCACTTACAGTCTTCAATCTTCATGGCGATAAGCAATACCGCGTGCTGCACCAGAAGCAACCCTTACGCGACTTGCCCACGTCCAATCTGTAACTCCTGTACCGCTACTTCTGTCCCGTCGACCAAGAGTCCCTTGTAAACATATCCAAATCCACCTGAACCTAAAAGGTGATCATCATCTCTGGGAAAGCATCGGGCAGTGCGTCAAGCTGTAGTTGATCCTTTGAAACAAGGTGTTGACATCATTTAGACTGAAGGCGGGAAATGCTCTTAACCCCTCAAAGCTCTGTGTTATTGGCTTAATTAAAAAGGTAAACAAGATTTAACACACCCACACAGTATATGCTTGGATGATTGCTATGGTTTCTGATTAACTACATTTGATTATGACAAAACTTAAGCAAGTCCAACACTGGCAACGTAGTCGATTTCACGACATCGATGGCCATCACAGCAGGGGCTGCATGTGAAGTTGGACTTAGAAAATTTAGGAAACCTCTCTCAGTTGACTTGCATCTTTCAACTTTTTTCGTATTACTCTTGAAAATAGGGTGTTGGGTCATCAATTAACAAGCTGAACGATGTGGTTGCAATGATTGCAGAAGTTAGAAGCTTCGTTGATTTGTTAGGGCTGCTGATTGACAGGCGAAGTGAGCTCATAACAGAAGTTTAAGACTGTGGACGGTTGTTAAGACTAGCTTAAAAATTGAAATACATGGTATCTGTTGTTTGACTTTTGACTTGAGTCAAACATGTAACAGTACCAGTAGTCCAGTACCATGAAGCATTTCAGCTTCTTAACCATAGACTTGATGTAAATAACATAAAAACTAGTTTTATTAAAGCAAACATTTTAAAGTTTAAACATCCGAACAATGAAAAATAATATAATCAGACTGAATTGACTTCTAAAATGAAGACAAGGTTTCGGTGTAACGATGAAAACCTGAACGACCTTCATGGAATAACCTGGGGTAACTAAATATCTGTTTGAAACTCTTGTCATGAACATTGTACGTTATAATCTTCTCGGAAGTTTTCACCACAAGGAACGTATCTTCTTCTTCTTCGCCTCTAACCACATCAACGACTGAGAAACAATAACTGGCACCGAACCGAGAGATCATCTCTGGGAAAGCACCGGGCAGTGCGTCAAGCTGTAGTTGATACTTGACAAACCACCCCGAATGATCGCTCAACATCTCATACACAGTCAAGAGTGATCCATTTTCTGGGCGTTTCTTGTATGCTATTAAATGTAGATGACCTCTAGATTCTGCAAGGTACATCACGCAAGACATCATCCCTTCCGGCAAGGACAACGTTTCCAACTGTTCAACATCTACTTTGAAGTACCATAATTTGTCATACATGGGAGTCCAATGAACAGCCCCATTCCAGCAAATTCCCGGGCCGCAGAATAAATATTCAGGCGCAGAAAAACTTTCGATAGAAATCTTCCATTTCTTTGTATCAAAAGAGTATATTTGAATTTGACACAACAAATGGGGTTTTAAAGAACAAACACGAACAACTTTGTAGTGAACACCATCTGTTTGGTGAAATGCGAGAGCCAAAAAACCTTTGGAATTACTAACTTTGATATGTCTGGGGAGGGGTGGGATGAGTGCCAATTGCTTGGTGGTAGGATTAAATACATAATATTTATCAGCTATTTTTCGACGGGCGGCCCCTCGATATGTGCAGCAAAGAAGTAACCCATTACAGGATTGCAAGATTTCAACATCAGAACTATCAAAGTAGAATTTAAGACCACGGAAAGGAAGAGTGCTCTGGTTTTCAACAGCAAGGTCGTTGAAATAATCACTACGAAAAGGAGGAGGGTTTGGGTTTGGGTTTGGGTTTGGGTTTTCAACATCAAAGGGAACATATTTATCACGAACAAATATACCAGGGGTTTTTAAAAGCTTATCATACCTTTGGGTGAAAAGCTTGTCAATCAAAAGCCAAAGCCAATGTTTGGAAACAGATTTAAAACGAAGGATGGAGGTAACAGGGAGGCGGAGAAGGATTTCGGTTAAAAGGTCATCGTTAAACCCAATCAAAGCTCCAGGCTGAGTCGATTGATGATCAGAAGAATCCTGCTGCAAGAAGCAGATATGGGCTTTCTTGGATTGGGCTCCGGTGCTCACCATATTTTGGAGTGATTAGAGAGTATTCACCATTAGGGTTTACAGTCGAACTTTACATTTGTGGAATGAAGATTGAAGAAGAGTAAGTGGGCCGGGCCGGGACAATGTTGAAAGCCTCAAAATACCCTTTGTGCCCCTCTCATCCATTCCATATTATTGGTTTTTTGTACGGTCCGGCCTACTTATTTCTAGCCGGCCTCTTTTCGGTTTTTATATGATTTTGTCTTACAAATGAATGTTTTCTTAATAAATGGTAGATGTGCAAATGAGCCTAGTAACATCGAGACTACTCGAGTTCGACTCAGTAAAAAGTTTGAAACAAGTTGAGTCTTATCGAGCTTGAGCCTAAAACAATGCTCATTTATTAACCGAGCCCGATCTCGAGCCGTTCATGTGAGGCTCGTCGAGCTTTAGTGTAATATTAATTTTTATTAATACTTACCCTCCATTTATTAAGCTAGCTTACTAAACGAGCCCGAGACGAGCTTCCATTACTGATCTTGCGAGCCTATTATATATATTATTTTTATTTAATATATAAACTAGTAGATAATAAACGAGCCAAGCCCGAGTCAAGCTCGAACTTAAGAAATTTTCAACAAGCCGAGCTCAAGCTCGTTTCGTTTACACCCCTATTCATAATGGCGATCGTCAAACGGGGTAAATTTGAAGCCTAAAGCAGAAATGGTCGCTTTTTCAGTTTGAATTCTTCAGTCTCCCCAAGCTAAAGAGGGCAGCTTAGCACGATATTTAGCCCAGAGATACCCCACCAAATTGACCTCCCCTATGATGTCATATCAAATGTGTCCATAAGAGTGTGCACTACACACCCTACCCTTGTGTCTGTGTTGTGTGTGTGTGGGGTGGGGGAGGGAATTTGGAGACAAGACAGAATCAAATTTGATAACCTTTTCCTTTATGGACGGACATAGAACATGGTTCTCGTCAGACCTGCTTATATTAAAAATTTGATAACGTTTTATTTTTTGAAAAAAAAAAACTGATAACGTTAATCTGTTAAAGCTTAATCTCATAGTTTCTTCTTCTCCTTCGTCGTTATCATTATTATTATCATATACTAAAATTTTACACACGTTTCGTCAAAGTTCGGTTGGTATCGGTTCATTCCATTACGGCATCGATATATGTTTTACTAGTGGTGGACATACCTTAGTGAGACGCTACCCCTTAATATTTCCGACGAAGTGACTTTTTTTTTTCTTTTAGCGTTTTTTTTATAATTATGTTAACCCTGAAAATATTTTATGTTTTACTAGTGGCGGACATACCTTAATGAGACGTTACCCCTTAATATTTCTGGCGAAGTGACTTTTTTTTTCTTTTAGCGTTTTTTTTTTTAATTATGTTAACCCTGAAAATATTTTAGTCAACACCATATCATCACCTAAAAGTCCATCTGATAACTTAAAATCCAACATCAATCACCATATTAAATAAAAATTAATATTAATATACATAATAAGGTCGTTTAGGTTCAATAAGTGAAGCTCATATTACAATTTATTATCTTACTTGCTTAGTTGATTAGTAGTTCATATTGATGAAGCCTTTTAATTGAACTCTAGGCTCGTGTTCTTTCTATAGATAGTTAGATACTAAACTTTAACGATGGATCCAAAGAATTCTTCCATTGGTGACCACTAAGCGTGACCCGTAAACCTCCCTGATCAAGTCAGCTCCACACACTATGTAGATTAAAAAATTTTAATCAATTAAATTTCCCATAACCATAGAAACTAACTTTTACATGCTGAGATGGGTGATCCTTTGAAACAAGAAGGCGTTGACATATCGATTGGAGGTAAGTAAGTGTTGTATGATTTCGGACAGAACAAAAGTGGTGAATAATAAGCTTGTAATTGATGCGGATTGGATTGATAACATTCAGACGACAAAGGAGCTGATGCAGTGGGTTAACATGTGTGAGGCGGTGGATAGTTATGTTATTTCGACGGGTCAAGATGGTTGGTTTTGGGCTGCGGACGGTCAGACAGAATTTTCAGCAAAAGGCACGTCCTCTTTGCTGCTGCAGCGAGTGGATTTTGGAATAATTTTGTTCTAAAGTGGGTCTCTTGGGTCCCTTTGAAGTGTTCGATAATGGCATGTCGAGCGGAAATGGATAGTATCCCCACAAAGGTGGCGTTAGTGCAGCGAAACATTGTCATTCAGGACCGAAGTTGTTCGTGGTGCCACTTCAATGACGAAACAGAGATGCATGATCTGGCAGATTGTATCATCGCTTCAAACGTGTGGGATCGTATTGGTACTTGGTGTCGGCTACCTCCAATCTTTGCTTTCGTGATGAAAGATCTTTTGCAGGTATACAAGTCGGTCACGGGCGGCAAGGTAAAGAAACGAATTGTGCATGGTATAGTTTTGGTTACAATGTGGTCGTTATGTAAGGCTAGAAACGATACGGTGTTTAATGGTTGTAGAAGTTAGAAGCATTGCTGATACATTAGGGCTGTTGATTGACAGGGGAAGTGAGCTAGAAAACACAAGTTTGAGACCGTGGACAGTTGTTAAGATTGGTTTAAAATTGAAACATGGTATGTGTGTTTTGACTTTTGACTTTAAGAGTCAAACATTACAAAGTCATAGAAATAATCACTACGAAAAGGAGGAGTGCTTCTGTTTTCAACACCAGAACGATCAAAGTAGAATTTAAGACTACGGAAAGGAAGAGTGCTTCTGTTTTCAACACCACACGGACGATCAAGGTCGTAGAAATAATCACTACGAAAAGGAGGAGGGTTTGGGTTTTCAACATCAAAGGGAACATACTTATCGCGACCAAATATACCAAGCTGAACGATGATGTGGGTCAGCGATTAACAAGCTGGAGGATGATGTGGTTGTAGAAGTTAGAAGCATTGTTGATTGACATCACTAGAAAACAGAAGTTTGAGACTATGGACGGTAGTTAAAATTGGTTTGAAAATTGAAATACAAAGTATATGGTATCTTTTGTTTGACTTTTGACTTTAAGAGTCAAACATGTAACAGAACCATGAAGCCTTTCAGCTTCTTGCTCATATGGGCAAAGTCAGGACTCTATAAAACACTAGAGCAAAAGGCAGACAATTTGCTTGCTAGTTGCTAATGTTATTTATCTGCTTCATTTTCTTATGGAATAAGTTTTAGCCACGTAATTTTAAACTCGTAAATACTTATATAACAATCCATAGAGTCATATAAAAACTATATACATATACAAACAAGAGCATATTAAGCAATGGACATAAAACTAGTTTTTAAAAGCACACATTTAAACACCCTAACAACGAAAACTTTTAAAAAGAAGACAAGGTTTCGGTGTAACGATGAAAATCTAAACAACCTTCACGGAAGGGCATGGGGTAACTAGATATCTGAGTACATGATACTTGACAAACCAACCCGAATGATCGCTAAACAGCTCATACACATTCAGGCATAAGTTAGTTTCTTGGCGAGTCATATATGCTATTAAATGTAGATGACCTCTTGATTCTCCTAAGTACTTTGCCAAGACTTGAGAAGGCATCCATTCCACAGGAAAGGGCAACGTTTGCATCTGTTCAACATCGATTTTGAAGTAAAAGAATTTGTCATGATAGGGAGCCCAATGAACAGCTCCATTCCAATAAGCTACCTCGCGAAAGCAGTTCCAAGGCGCAGAGAAAGATTGGATAGAAATCTTCCATTTCCTTGTATCAGACGAGTAGATTTGAACTTGAAACAACGTCCCATTACGATCTAAAGAAGTAACACGAACAGCTTTGTAGTGAAGACAGTCAGTTGGATGATATGCGAGAGCCATAAAACATGAAGATTTACTTTCTTTCATACGTCTGGGGACGGGTGGGATGAGTGCCAATTGCTTGGTGGTGGGATTAAATACGTAATACCTAAGGGCACCTCTGCAGCCATTGGGCCCTCGATCGGTAGAGCAAAGGAGTAACCCATTACAAGATTGCACGATTTTAACACCCGGACGATCAAAGTAAGTATCAAGTCTACGAAAAGGACCAGTAGTGATTGGTTTTTCAGCATCAACAGAAAAACTGAGAAAAGGAGAAGGGTTTGGGTTTTCAACATCAAAGGGAACATATTTATGGCGAGCAAAAAGGCCAGGAGATTTTAAAAGCTTATCATACCTTTGGGTGAAATGTCTGTCACTCAAAAGCCAAAGCCAGTGTTTGGAAACAGATTTAAAGCGAAGGATGGAGGTAGCAGGGAGGCGGAGAAGGATCTGGGTTAAGAGGTCATCGTTTGAACCAACCAATGCTCCGGACTGAGTCGAATGATGATGGGGATCATCCATGGAAGCTTTCATGGTTTTGGCGGTGTGCTCCATTTTTTTGGAGTGAGATGTGTGTTCCTGATTTTGCCTCGGCGTAGGGTTCCTGAATGGATAGAAATAGAATGCAGAGAGGAGAGTGGGCCGGTCTAGCCAGGCCCAACATGAAAGGCCTCAGAAAATTCCATTGTAGCCCATGCATAATTATCTCAACACAATCTTCAAATTGTAGCCCTTTTTTCTGATAAGGATTATATTTATACCAATGTTAGTTATATGATTACAAATTTACAATGGCCCCTCGCCCGTCCTTTACGGATAGCTTAGTTAGTGATAGGACCGGGCTTCCTTTTGGGTGTCCCGGGTTCAATTCCTACGAGGGACATAATGAGAAATGAAGGATGACTCCTTGTTTATTGTCACGAGTTCGAGTCCTGATCTCGCCCGGGTTTTACCAATCCTTCACTGTCGTGCCTTCTCTCGCCCGGGTTTTACCAATCCTTCACTGTCGTGTCTTCGGGCGGGTGGAGGGGTTGGGTTTTCCCCGGTTCGGAAACTACATTGGTGGGCCTTGGCTACCCAGCTGTTCGAGGTACATATGGGCCCTCCACTGGGTGGTCGTAGGGGTCTGTCCATAGTGTGGGAACCCTCCTGGGTAGTCGGGCAGAAGTATTACTTGGCCTTTCAATATATATATATATATATATATATATATATATATATATATATATATATATATATACAAGTCTTTTAATTTTTGCTACATACCTAGATATCGCTAAACTACAAGTTTTTTTAGTCTAAAATCACGAACAGGAGCCACTCCCGCTCAAATTCATGGAGAGTGTCAAATTTAGTTACCTTTAGTTTTAGTTTAGGATTAACGTTAGTATTCAACGATTTCGGATATTCAAGATTTGATAATTTCATTTGGTTCGCTTCTAGTGAAATGAAAACTTCTTAGGTTTATTCCTTGTTTTATCATGTGTAGTTCTACTAGCATAGATAGCTTAGTTTGGCTTGAATTATACGATCTGTTGACTTTGACTTTCAAGAGTCAATGTTGTCAAAGAACCATGAAGCAAGACAACTTGCTTGTAAAATGAATTATTTGCATTTTGGGATTAAGAATGTTGTTTTTTGTTTCTTTAAAATGGTATATGCTTGTAAAATGAATTATTAGCTCTTGAAGTTCCTTAATGAACGAACACAAACAATAATTTTCGTTTAATGTGCTCGTTACAAATTTAATACTAAACGAACAAGCATTAGAAAAAGGCTCTGAATGGTCTTTCTATCTTTGAATTTGAATAGCAGAAGCGGTGCCAACATTGAACACGAAGAAGTGTCATGAAGATTACGCATAAGCACCATGCGACCAAAGATGAAGTGTTTCTGGATCCTTTCTTCCTTCTTTCCTGTGTGATCTTACAAAAGAGTATACCAAGGACTGCTTATGCGTAACTTCACAAAGGATGTTTGATGATTATGCTGGAATAGAACTCATGAACTTTTCACTATAAGAACTGAGCCTGCAACATAATCAAATGTGTATACAGGATATACCCAACGAACATGCCCAAAAGAAACTCACACCACACGAAAAAATAACACAAATTGAAGTGGAATAAAGACTATCGCCAAGACTCACTCACACCAAGAGATTGGAAATCTCTGAACTCTTGACCCAATTAGATCTCTGCACAAATAAGGTTCCGAGTTAAAAGATCAAAATAATAACATAGACCAAGGTAGCGTTTGGTATGGTGGGTATGTTGGAATGGAAGGGGGAATGGAATGGACTATTACGAGGTAATGAAAAATAGTATGTTTGGTTGGCTAAAGGAATGGAATCACCCATTCCACAAGGCATTCCATTCCCTCAAAACCATTCCATCCACCCCCATGTTTTTTTTTTCATTCCATCCCTCGTTCATCCTTACTAACAACACCATAACCCACCACCACCACCACCACCACCACCACCCACCACTCACCACCATCGTCACCAACCACCACTGCTGTCGTCACCACCCACCGCTGCCGCCACCACCCACCACCATCACCACCCACCACCGCTACCACCACCTGCTACCTTCACCCACCTACTCACCACCGTCACCTACCCACCGCCACCATCCAACACCACCCACCGCCGCCCACCACCATCACCCACCCACCGCCGCCATCCAACACCACCCACTGCCGCCCACTGCTCACCGTCGTCACCCACCCACCATCACCGCTATCCACCTCCACCCATCGCCACCGTTGCCGCCACACACCACCACCTACCATCACTATCACCAACCACTACCCACCACCGCCACTACTCACCATCGTCGCCCACCCACCATCACGGCCATCCACCTCCACCTTCCACCGTCACTGCCGCCACCCACCACCGCCGCTGCCGCCACATATCACCATCACCATCATCGCCACTAACCACCACCCACCACCGTCACTAACCACCGATTTTATTCATTCGTCTTTTTATGCCTATCCAACAACACAAAATAATGTTTTGTTTCATTCCCTCATGGCAACCAAACAAGACATGGAATGGTAATGATCCATTCCATTACCTTGTCCATTCTATTACCTCGTCCATTCCATTCCCTCTTCCATTCCATTACCCCATACCAAGGTCTATTTTTAGGTTATCCCGCAATCATACCACATCAACAGCTAATGTAAGCTCCAAAATTTCCCAACCATATCATCCAACAGAAACACTCACATCACATGGATAATGACACGAACTAAATAGACTTTTTTCCGCTAAAAACAAAATATAAACCCTAGTAAAGATAGATGCACAAACAAAAGCCTAGTAAGAATAGACTAATGACATAAATAATATCTTACATAACTTATAAACATTTTTTTAAAACACACATTCAAACACACATTCAAACACCCGGATAATGAAAATATAAACAACCTGAATTGTCTTTTAGAAGGAAGACAAGCTTTCGGTGTAACGATAAAATCCATAGATACGGTAATACATCTCCCTGGTTAAACTATATATTTTCTTATAACTCTTGTCATGAACATTATATGTTATAAACTTTTCAGGAATTTTCAGCACGATGAATGTATCTTCTTCTTCTTCGCCTCTAACCACATCGAGCACTGAGAAACCATAACCATTCTGTAGTTGATACTTGACAAACCAACCAGAATGATCGCTCAACATCTCATACACGTTCAGTTGTAAAACATCATCTCTGCGATGCTTTTCTACTATTAAATGTAGATGACCTCTAGATTCTCCAAAGTACTTTGTACTTATTTTCGAGGACATCATCCCCTCAGGCAACGGCATCGTTTGCAACTGTTCAACATCTAGTTTGAAATACAGGTAATTGTAAAATAAAGGAGCCCAAAAAACAGCTCCATTCCAGTAAACCCCGTCGCGGAAGAAGATTGGTCTATACATAGAGAAAGATTCGACAGAAATCTTCCATTTCCGTGTATCAGATGAATATAATTGAATCTGAAACAACTTCGGATCATCAGATTCTAAAGAACGAATGCAAACAACTTTGTAGACAGGACAATCTGTTGGGTGAAATGCCAGACCCATAAAACGGATAGTGTTATGGACTTTCCGACCGCCTGGGACGAAGGGAATGAGTGCCAATTGCTTGGTGGTGGGATTAAACACGTAATACCTAAGAGAATTTCTAAAGCCTTTGGGCCCTCGATCGGTAGAGCAAAGGAGTAGCCCATTACAAGATTGCAGGATACTAAAACCCGAACGATCAAAATATGAATCAAGACTACGAAAAAGAGGAGTGATTATGTTTGGGTTTTCAACATCAAAGGGAACATATATATCGCCAGCAAAAAGACCAGGGGATTTTAAAAGGCTATCATACCTTTGTGTGAAATGTCTGTCACTCAATAGCAAACGCCAGTGTTTGGATACAGATTTGAAGCGAAGGATGGAAGTGACAGGGAGACGGAGAAGGATTTCGATTAAAAGGTCATCGTTGGACCTAGGGGTGTTCAGAATTCGATTCGAATTCGAAAAATTCGAAATTCGATTTAGTTCGATTCGATTACCAAGAATTCGATTCGATTATTAAGAATTCGAATTCGATTCGATTCGAATTCGAGTCCAGTAAATCGAATACGAATCGAATACGAATTTATGATTTTAAATTCGATTCGATTCGAAATTCGAATAAAAAATTGTACATGTATATTTTTTTAAATATATATACACATATACACATTATTATATACACAAGTATACACATTGGAAAAAAAAAACTTCTAAATTTTGGTCAAACTCTAAGAACCCATAGTGTTTATAACTTTTAGCATAACCATGTTTTATATATTTACCTTATATATTACAAAACTCTATAAAACTATACTCTCTACTATTTTTACTATTCTCGTATTTGACATATTGTTGTTTATCAATTTTGTAGATTTGTATTTTATATGTTAAAAATAATGAGTTTGTATTAGTTTTAAAACTAAAAGTAAAACAATTTGTTATTTAAGGTGAATTTGAACTAAATCGAATTTATTCGAATTCGATTCGAATTCGAGTTTCTTATTCGAATCGAATACGAATCGAATAAATTGAATTTTAAACGAATACGAATCGAATACGAATTCAGGTAAAAATATTAAAAATTCGAATAATTCGATTCGAATAATTCGAAAATTCGTTATTCGATTCGTTGAACACCCCTAGTTGGACCCTATAATTGCTCCAGACTCAGTCGATTGCTGATCAGAATCCTCTAAGGATGCTTGCGGGAAGCAGGTTTCAAGGGTTTTATTGATTTTGGGTCTGGTGTTCAACATTTTCTTTGGGGTGATTTTGAGTGTCGAACGTGTGTTCTTAATTTTAGCTCACAGTAGGGTTTCAATAATGAGGAGTAAAAATACTAGTTTCGTGGAATGAAGAGTAAGAAAATGGGCTGGGCTGGCCCCAAGATGAAAGCCCTCAAAAATTTAAACATGGTTGTAAAATGGTTGCAACTAAGGGTGCAAACAAGCCGAGCCTGAGCTTGAGCTCGATTAACTTATATGAGCTTGAGCTCAGCCCGTTCGCAATTTCTCAAACTCGAGCTCGGCTTGTTTATTATCAATTAGTTATATATTAAATAAAAATAATATAAATAATAGTTTGTTTAGGCCCGTGAGCTCGATAAGTGAAGCTCGAGCTCGAAGCTCGTTTACGAAACAACTTTAAATGAGTGGTAAATATTATTAAATATTAAAAAAAAACTAATATTACACTAGGATTGATAAGGCTCGACAAGACTAACGAGCTTCACATGCCAGACTCGGGCGCGATAAATACACAAGTTTTGTTTTAGGCTCAAGCTCGGCTCGTTTGCACCCTTAGTTGCAACTTCTATCGTGGTGTAGTGATAGGAAGCCTCAGTTCTCTATTTGAGATTCAGGTTAGATTTTCATTAGCAACACTTTGGAGGGGGCATGGTGGCTCAGTGAAGGAAGACTGGGATCTTTGTGATCTTCAGTTCGATCCTGAGAGCATCCGGGTTTGACGACCAGTGGCCTTTCGGGCTGGTGGGTTTTCCCTGGAACTGGAGATAACTTGGTGCACTTAAAGGCTCTGTACGGCTAGGTTGGGCCAACTGGCGGTGGCCTTTTGCCATAGGGTCACCTCGTACGGAGTTTCTTGGCAATTCAATGTTTGTTGGTCGTTCAAAAAAAATTGATAGAGGAGTAACTGATGTTTGATCTTTTAGGAGTAACCGGTTAACCAGTCAATCTTTTTAACCTGAACATTGAAGACTGTTGAAATGCCGTTAGAAAACGTCTTTATAGCCGTTATAGAGCGGTTACATCGGTTTTCTTAACCATTTTCACCCCATAACATGTAATTATGTGTGTGTTACGTATTGTGTTAGTCACATACTTTTCCAAGCTAAAAAAAAAATACTTATGAAATTAACTATAGCAAAAAATAAGCCAAGTTTCATAAGTTTGAAATGGCTAGCTCGAGCTCATGTTTCAAGTGGCGTTGGTGGTTCCTCAGGTCATGTAAGCAGAAAGAGGATCCTAAAAACGACAAGGAATCCAATTCTATTTCCATTTCCATTTTTAGACTTATGCAAAATGACAAACGGTAGTAAAAAAGCTAGGTGCAAGAATTGTGGTACGTTTCTTGCCGCCGCATCCAACTCTACTTTGAGATAACATTTGTCAAAACACTTCTTGGCGGGGTATTCAGAAATTTGACCCGGAGATGGTTTGCCTATTCACCTTTGACAACTGAAGAGGTATAAAACCTCCTGTCCGAACCTCCACCTCCCCGGACGCGGCACAATAGCAATATGACGCGGCTCACAAAGACACGTGTTCACCACCAACGACCGGAGGTCACTAGGACGAAGGTTAGTACACCTGGGAGAAGGATAGTACAACAAATTCTGACTAGTATAAATACCCCCACACAAGTACAAGTGAGACACGGTCTGACACACTCCGAACCTCTCTCTCTCTCTCTATTCCCTTTTCTTCTCCAAACAAATACTTATCCTCACGCCGGAGGGTGGTCACAGAGAGGCCCTCCCAGCCCTCCTTTGTGACGAGCCTAACGGTTTGTCTAGTTTTGCAGGTCAATTCCTCAAAGATCTTATCAAGCTGGTCGTCTTCTACCTCTTCTCTGAGGTACGTCTAGTTTTTGGATCTTCATTGGCGCCATCCGATTGCAGATCTACTCTCTCCACTCAGATCTGGAATGGCTATGGAAAATTTAAACATCATTGACATCACCAACAAAGAAAGTGACGACACCACTGCCTCTGAACAACACGCTGCTGGCTATTCCAGGGTGTCATCAGATCTCGTATCAGCCACGACCACTGAAACAGTCACTGCACCCACTGGGACGCAAACTGTACCAACAGAGTTCGATGAAACCTTTTTACAACGGAATCGTGATTTCTTGTTAAAATTGAAAGAACAACAAGATAAAGATGAAAAACTCCGTAGTCTGCAGGTTAATTTGTTCCCCTCCGAAGGAACAACAACCGCAGTAATGTCCACCCCTGTCAGCCTCCAAACATACTCCACTGTGGTAACGTCCGTCCCGTTACAAACACCGTATGGCTTCCTGATGCCCTACGGATACACCGGACCACTGCCAACTGGACTCACATCTACGGGGCCGATGACCTCCGTGTCAGTGAAGTCAGCCAAGCAGCAAACAAGTTCCGGTCCCATCGATGAAGAACTCACAGCCCTGTATAGACCAGCATACATGACGCAGTACTCCAAATTTGCACCCCGAATTGCTAGTGCCCCGCTGCCAGCAAAACTTAAAATGCCTACAACAATAAAAAGATACGAAGGTACTTCGGATCCAAACGATCACATTCATGATTTCGGGGGAGCCGCGGAGATTGAGATGTGGCCCATGCCTGCTTGGTGCCACATGTTCGCCCAAACCCTTACGGGTGCAGCCAGAGTATGGTTCGATGGGTTACCATCAGGAGAGATAGCAAATTGGACCGAACTTCGCCGTGCTTTTCTACAAAACTTCTCTCAACAACGGCGATGTTCAAAAGACATTACCGAAATACACAACATCCGTAGAAAAGACGGAGAGTCACTTGAAAGGTTCATCGACAGGTTTAACAAAGAAAGTATGCAAATACCCGGAGCTGTCGATCAGCTGCGGATATCAGGTTTCTGTCATGGGGTCCGAAACAACCAACTGGTCGAAAAACTGCACGAAGATTTACCAAAGACCATGGAGATATTAATGGAACGAGCACGAGCTTTTGCAAGAGGAAAAAGTGCCTGCGGTCAATCAGCAGAAAGCGACCACAAAAGCAGCTCCAGAGGTAATTCTTGGAAGAAAGGAGCTTCGGCCCCGGTCGAAAGAAACAGTTCATGGTCGAAGCACAGATCACAGCCGTATGGAAGAAACGACAGAAATGAAAGGTCCAGCTCCGGACACTCCACACGAAACACCAGTTACCGCGACCTAAATAAAACCCCCAGTGAAATTTTAAGCACTGAACAAATCCGCTTTCCAACCCCACCAAAACAGAAACCCACCTCCGACCGAAATACCAAGAAATATTGTGAGTATCACCAAGCAAAAGGTCACAACACGGATGATTGTTGGTCTCTAAAGCAAGAAATAGACAAGGCATGCAAAGCAGGAAAATTGTCCCACCTGATTCGAGAACTGAAGGAAGGAAAACCACCCACACCACAAATCTCCAACCCAAACAACCAAGCCGGAATACACATGGTGCGCTCCATCCATGAACATGGGACCAAGCGGAGCAATGAACATATAGCACCATGGATGGAAAAGTTGCTGTTCTTTCCACCAATTGACCCAAGAGATACGAAAGAAGCCCCAATCATCGTCTCAGGAGTCGTAGCAGGACACAAGGTCCGACGAATTTACATAGACAACGGTAGTGCATCCGACATTATGTACTATCAATGCTATCAACAGCTAGCTCCAGCCACCAAAGACAAGTTAGTCGCGGTTCAAATGCCATTAATCAGTTTCTCCGGATAAGTCATACATCCCTTGGGACAGTTAACACTTCCAATCACTCTTGGCACCGAAGAACACCAACGAACGGTAGTGCTTACCTTCTTGGTGGTGGGAGCACCTCCAGTTCATAACATCATACTGGGAAGACCAGGTATGAAGGCTTTCAGCATGGTAACTTCTACAATTCACGGAGCTATCAAATTTCCTACCGAAACAGGAGTAGCTACAATGCATACCGAATCAGAAGCCTATGTAGCCGAAGTACGGCAGGCTTTGGGCCCTTCTCTCCCAGAAAACAAAGATTCCGGTGTTCATTCAACAGAAGATTGGTCTATTCATCCGGAGTTTCCGGAGCAAAAAATAACCATCGGCGCCCAGTTATCAGAAGACATAAAAAAGTCCTTATGGAGACTCTTATCAACATCACTCGACGTCTTTGCTTGGCAACAATCGGACATGACCGGAGTGCCCAGAGACTTAGCCGAACATAGGCTCAACATCTATCCGGACAAAAAACCGGTGGCCCAAAAAAGACGAAGTATGGCCCCGGATCGTATCAAAGCAATATCACATGATGTAAATGTCTTGCTAGAAGCAGACATTATTAGAGAAGTAAAGTACCATACCTGGGTCTCAAATCCGGTCATGGTTCGGAAGCATGATGGATCGTGGAGAATGTGCATCGATTTTAAGGATCTAAACGATGCCTGTCCTAAAGATTGTTATCCCCTACCGGAGATAGATTTAAAAGTCGATGCTGTGGCCAACTTCAAATTAAAATGTTTTCTAGATGCCTACAAGGGATATCATCAGATCCAGATGGCCGAAGCTGATGAAGACAAAACAACCTTCGTCACCAACCAGGGGTTGTACTGTTACAAGAAAATGCCATTTGGGTTAAAAAATGCCGGAGCTACATATCAGCGGGTCATGGACCGAGATTTCAAGAAACAAATAGGTCGAAATTTAGAAGTATACGTGGACGACTTAGTAATCAAAAGTTCCGATGAAGAGGTTCTGCTGAAAGACATCAAAGAAACATTCGACAAACTCCGGGAGATAAACATGAAGCTCAATCCAAAGAAATGTTCGTTCGGATTGGAGGAGGGAAAATTCTTGGGTTTTCTAATGTCAAAACAGGGCATTCGGGCTAATCCTGAGAAAGTCGAAGCCGTAACAACCATGAAACCTCCGTCCAACTTAAAAGAAGTTCAAACACTCAATGGACGACTAGTCGCCCTACACAGGTTCCTGTCCAAAGCTGCAGAAAAAACACTTCCTTTCATGGCAGTCCTGAAAAAATACTCAGGCACAAAAGAATTCCGATGGACCGAAGAAGCAGACGCGGCTTTCAGCGATCTTAAAAAATGCTTGGCAGAACTACCCACATTAACAGCACCCGAACCTGGGGAAGCACTCACCATCTATCTGTCAGCTTCAGATGCATCTATCAGCTCCGTGCTAATGGTCACCCGGGGTAAAGCACAAGTACCGATCTTTTATGTAAGTCGCGCCCTCCGAGATTACGAGACACGATACCCTGCCATGGAAAAGCTCGCCCTCTCTCTTGTCCATGCTTCACGACGGCTACGCCGATATTTTCAAGCTTTTGAGATTGAAGTACAAACTGACCAACCGATCTTAGGTATATTACGAAAGCCAGAAGTCTCCAGAAGACTCGCCAAGTAGGCAATAGAGCTCGGAGCATTCGACATAACTTACAAGAGAAGAGGCCCGGTTAAAGGACAAGTGGTCGCAGACTTCCTCACTGAGTTAGCTATGAGTCCAGATGAAGCACTTGCGCCAACATAGTCGAATGAATGTGAATGGAACATCTTTACTGATGGGGCATCTAGCTCCGAAGGTTCCGGAGCCGGAGTAGTCCTGAAAGATCCTAATGGGCAAGAACTTGTATATTCAATCCGTTTGAACTTCCGAAGCTCCAATAATGAAGCCGAGTATGAAGCCTTTTTGGCTGGGCTCCGACTGGCAAAAAAGATCGGAGCTCGAAAGGTATACCCTCGAACAAAACTAGGATGACCCTTTCTTAGAGAAACGCTTGAGAAAGAATGAAATAATCTAATGCTTAGAACACCATGTTTTTGCAAACAGGTTATAGCACATGTAGATTCAATGTTGGTTGCACGCCAAATCAGTGGGGAGTACGAAGCAAAAGAGGCAAACATGGTTCAATACCTTCACAAGGTACGAGCCTTACCTCTCAAAAATACTTCATCTCCCACAACAAAGGCATAGCTCCTAACTTCTGTTTTCATTTGATACAGGCAAAAAGTTTGATCACAGAATTCGAGAAATGTGAAGTAAAACACGTGCCAGGGTCAAAAAACAAGCAGGCCGATGCTTTAAGCAAGCTCGCAGCCAACACACCGGACCATATGTCGCAAGAAGTGAAGCTCGAGATACTAAATACCCCATCTACGGCCGAAGCAGAAGTGTGTGCAATAAGCATGAGTACAGAATCATGGATGACTCCCATCATGAACTACATTTTGAATGATGCATTGCCACCAGACAAAGCACAAGCCCGAAAGATTAAAGTCAAATCTCTGCAATACCAAGTGATTGACGGCACATTATACCGAAAGACCTTCTTGGGTCCCTTGCTCCGATGCCTAGAAGCAGAACAGGCAAAGTATGTCATAAAAGAAATCCATTGGGGAATTTGCGGCATTCATGCTGGTCCACGAATGGTGGTTACAAAGGCCATGAACGCAGGATACTTCTGGCCAGGAATGCATCAAGATGCAGTACACGAGTTGCAAAAATGTGAAAGCTGCCAAAGGCACGCGCCGATCAGTCTCAGAGCAAAAAACAAACTAGTTCCGGTCACCGCAGCTTGGCCCTTCCAAAAGTGGGGCATCGACATAGTGGGTCCCTTCCCAACATCATCCGGCCAAGCAAAATTCTTACTTGTCGCGGTGGATTATTTTACCAAATGGGTGGAGGCCAAGCCCCTTGCAAAAATCTCTGGGGCCGAAGTAAAAAAGTTTGTCTGGGAAAACATTGTGTGTAGGTTCGGCCTTCCCATGGTCATCATCAGCGATAACGGCAAGCAATTCGCTCACAACCCTTTTAAAAAATGGTGCTCCAGTCTTGGAATAGAACAAGCCTTTTCTTCCGTTGCCCACCCCCAAGCAAACGGGCAAGTCGAACGTGTAAACCACAGCCTAGTGGAAGGCATTAAAAAGCGACTAGGGAAGAAAAAAAGTGGTTGGGTGGATGAGTTGCCAAATGTCCTTTGGGCGTACCGCACGATGAACAAAACAAGCACCGGTGAAACACCTTTTAGCTTGACGTATGGGACCGAGGCTATGATCCCAGTTGAAATAGGCATGCCAACCTATAGGGTGGCTAACCCGCAGGAAAATGAAAAGGAGCTTCGGAACAATCTCGACCTTCTAGAAGAACGATGAGAAGCCGCGGCCATCAAAGAGGCAAAATACAAACGAACCTTGGAAAAATACTATAATTCCAGGGTTCGAGAGCAAAGGTTTAAGGTCGGAGAATATGTGATGCGGAGCAACGAAGCAAGTGGTTCAGAGAAACCAGGCAAAATGAGCCCCACATGGGAAGGGCCGTATGTCATCACTTCAGTAGGAGATAAAGGAGCTTACAGGCTCGCTACCCTGGACGGGGAGGAGATCCCCCGGACTTGGAATGGAGTGCATCTCAAAAAATGCTACATTTGAGAAGAAATACTTAGAATAATAAAGCACTTTGTTTTATTTTTCTTTCAATGTAAAAGTGGGATGAGAATGCCCCACAAATTTTCCAACTTTTATTATGTACTGCGGAATGAGACATGCTCCGCACCCATAAAAATATTAAAGAATGAAACGCGACGCACCGCACCTTACGATCTTTGCAAATTCATTGTATGATAAATATTTGCCTAACATGTATGATCAACTAACATGTAAGCTTCGACGACCGAGGTAAAAGTACTTCGGTCAAAGGGGAATAAGAATTAGGGCATGGGGGTGTCGGAGGCCCTTTCGTCCGGACTTCTTGGTCAAACAGGCTCGAGGACCTAAAAATACCGAGCCTAGAAGACGCCCCACAAAGACTACGTAGCATCTTTACATAATAAATTAATTCGCGAAAAATGAACGTTCTACTTAGAATGTTATAAGTTGTTAAGAATAGAAAATTCTGAAACACTTAAGACATAACTTATTACCGAGGCTCAAAAATCATGGACGCATGATATAGTCTCTCTATAAATACAAGCCGAAGCTTTCAAAACTTCGGTAAGATATGAGTTTGACTTCTAAAAATAAAAAAAGGAAAGGAACATCCAAACCATAAAAAGTAAAAGCATACCCATTCTTATAAGCACCGTTACTATTTACGTCCGTCCCTAGGACGAACTTGACAAAAAATTACAAAAGCCAACCATTGCTACATCCCTAAAGAGGGACTTCATACCAATTACAAGACCGTACCAACGGTAAAGGTACGGATAGAACAAGGATTAAAAAGCTTCACTAAAATAAAACTAAGAAAACACCGAACCTATGTGGAGGAACGGGCGGTACTTGAACATTCCGAATTAAGAACTATTTCGGTGGATGCTGGGGTGCGTCCTCAAGAACGGTTAAATCCTTGAAAGCCTTGATAATCGACTCCGGGGGTTCACCAACGAGATCTTGCATTTTGGAGATAGGTGGGAGGACGATTTCATCATAAGCTCGAACGACATCCAACAAAATCTGTTTGGCATTGGGAACAAGCTTGGGGACTGCATTCATAGCCACTCCCTTTAAGGCCGCAGCATGTCCAGCACGTACCCCGGCATTGTAACCCATGCCATTCATCGCATTATTAACCCCGCCACAGCTTCCTTCATCAACGGACACTTCCGGACAAAAAGTGAAACGAGCTCCACTCCCTCGGTCAGGATGAACTGCTTGAAGCTCAGCAACTTTTCAAACTCCTTAAGAAGGTCGAGTCGCTCCATGTCCTTCTTCTCTATATTCGCCTTCAAATCCGAAACAAGCTTCAATGCTTCCTTCTCCCGAGCCACAGCTTCGTCCTTGTCTGAAAAAAGAGGAAATAAAAATTCACTAAGTACAAAAAGGGGATGAAGAAAAGCGAAAAGTGAAAGAAACACGAACCCTTCACAAGTTGGTCCGCAGCAGTCTTGGTCTTCTCCATAACCCGCTCCAGCTCTTCGATTGAGTGAATGTACTTCTTTTTTGAAGCTTCATGGGCGAGCTCAGAAGCCTGTAGCTTCTTCTTCAAATCCTCCAATTCCCCCTGAAGTACATCCCTCTCTTCCCCAGCTGCGGCTAGAGAAGCCTGCACGGACCTAACCTGCTCTTGACTTGTCTTTAAAGACTCCAACACATTTCCATGATTACACACCCCCCTGCTCTCCAGCTTGCTACGCTGAAACTCTGAATCGACCCACCGTCTATACGCCTCCGACACTAAAAAGTTGGACTGAGCCTGATTAATCATCAGAGCATCACCCAAATCAACATCCTTCAACCTCCGATAGTGAGCATGATCAGCCGGAGTATGCAAATTGAAAAGCATCATTTTCGACGACAAGGCATCGATTACACGAGATCCGTTCTTCAGGTCCCAATCAGGAACGAATACATCCTCGGCTGTAGCCGGATCAACATCCATCGCGTCATCCAGAGGGTCTACAAGATTAAACAGGATCAATGCCTCAGTCTCGAACCAATAAGGAGAATAGGACGCACCAAACTCATTCTCCTCACTAGCACGAAAGTTAGATACACGACCAGCTGACTTACCCGGGAAGCCACCGAAAAACTACCAGAAGCTTGAGCCACCGAAGTCCGGGGCGGACTGCTAGCGATATCCCTAAACACATCATCCTCCACTTTATCACCTTCGCCACCTAATTTATCCCCCGGAACATGCATATAAATCAGATCACCATCGCGAGGAGATTTCCCACCAGAAATGTGCAAATCAAATACATCTAATATGTTACCTTGAGTTGATTTGGAAATATTAAGGACCGGAGTTACAAACTTCACCTTCTTAGGGCTCCGCTTAACCTTAGACTGATCAGCTTTCCTCTTCCGGGCTTCCACGTTCAAGTCTAGGGAAGCATCCTCGGTAAGATCGTCCTCCGAAACATGAATGCTAGAGGAACTCACAGATTGAAGAGGAGCAGGGTTAGGAAAAACCTTACCAACAGTCACATCATCAGCATCCCCCTCCGAAGTAAGGGTTCGTCCCTTATCACCACCATCACCACCTTCGACCTTCCCGCTGCCCTCGCCCACAACTTCTCCTTCCCCTGAAGGTTTCACAACCTGCTCCGTCTCCTCTCCCTCTGGCCGAATGGGTGCCTGAATCTTAGTCACCTGCTCCAAGATAGGTTTGCTAGATCCAAGGGGCTCGCTAGTAAAAGAAAGGTCGTCATCATCAAAATCGTCAAATTTTAGGGCTGCAAGCAGCGACATCTCTGCAAAAAAGATAAAAAATAAGAATAAAATTCACAAGACAAAGATCCAAGGGCGATGAACATGGCTCACCTTTCTTCCTATACCGAATAACAGGCCATCGGTCAGGTTCATCCCAAATCCTACTAACCCCGGCTAACACCAAGATATGCTCCGGATATTTCTTAATGTTCGACTTGTGAGTCACAAGCTTGTTGTACAAAGTTGAATCACACTCAAAGTTATCCGGGATCTCCCACTCAGACGAAACATAATCCTTTCTCCATATGCCCAACATCTCCTTAGGCAGACATCGATCGTCCAGCCAGAAGAACTGCGTCTTCCAGTTCTTCAGACTAGAAGTATCCTTTAAATGACATTCGGGTTTCTTCCTTCTCTTCTCAAAGGTGAACCAATCACCCGCTTGACTCAATTTATAAAAAGCCCTAAACACCTCTAGATCGGCCTTGGACTTCAAAGCCCGGCACTTCAGTTAAAAATGGCAAATTCGTCCCAAGCCAAAAGGATTCACTTGGGAAAAGTGAACCCCATGAAACAGAAGAACCTTAAACAAAAACTTTGTTAAGGGGACCCTACAGTTAGCAAAGTCACATACTCGCGTATAGAACGCGAATTTGCCAGAGAGGTGGGGGTATATGGCTCGATCAGGGGCAGGGAGTTCAGGATGAAGGTCTAAAGGAATCCTATAATCTGCTAAAAATTTGTCTAATTTCTTTTTGGTAAGGGTCGAGAAGCTAACGTTCATGTTATCCTTCCCCATGACAAACCAATAAAGAAGAAAAAAGGAAATACTCTGGAAAGAGACGAGATGAAGGGACGAACCTGGAAAAGAAGAAGATAGTTGCAGATCACGGTAGCAAGGAAGGGTAGCAGGGAAGCAAGTAAAAGATTATGAGGAAAAAAGTAAAAAAGAAATGGAAAAGGTTGGTTTAAATACCCGAGAAAAGTGGAATTCAAAACGGTGCCACGTGTCGTAATCGCTCACCAAAATCATCAAACATCAACGGCTGAGATCGCCTGGGAATAACCGCCACAATATATGGCCTGGGGAACTGCCACGTGCCGCGTCCATCAAAAACAGCTGGAAAGCATTTCATATAGAACGAACAATTCCACTAAGTTATAAATTAACTTATGGACTTGAGGGGACATGAAGAGGTATAAAACCTCCTGTCCGAACCTCCACCTCCCCGGACGCGGCACAATAGCAATATGACGCGGCTCACAAAGACACGTGTTCACCACCAACGACCGGAGGTCACTAGGACGAAGGTTAGTACACCTGGGAGAAGGATAGTACAACAAATTCTGACTAGTATAAATACCCCCACACAAGTACAAGTGAGACACGGTCTGACACACTCCGAACCTCTCTCTCTCTCTCTCTATTCCCTTTTCTTCTCCAAACAAATACTTATCCTCACGCCGGAGGGTGGTCACAGAGAGGCCCTCCCAGCCCTCCTTTGTGACGAGCCTAACGGT
Source organism: Ambrosia x helenae (assembly GCA_030844895.1). Taxonomy (NCBI): domain Eukaryota; kingdom Viridiplantae; phylum Streptophyta; class Magnoliopsida; order Asterales; family Asteraceae; genus Ambrosia; species Ambrosia x helenae. The sequence goes on from CM061223.1 coordinate 8,647,556, forward strand.
TTGTCTAGTTTTGCAGGTCAATTCCTCAAAGATCTTATCAAGCTGGTCGTCTTCTACCTCTTCTCTGAGGTACGTCTAGTTTTTGGATCTTCAACAACGATGATTCAACAAACGCTTCAACCTCGTCACATCCATGTAAGTCGTTCGACACTTGGACAAGGTTGTTTAAAAAATGTGGGAAAAGCTAAAATAAAAATAATTAAAGGTTTTCAAGATTTAAATATCGGTGTTAATTTAACTACCAACGTCATGGTTTAACGGATTCTTATATTTGTGTTACCGCACATTGGTTCGATCCCAATTCATGGCAAATGATGAAACATACAACCACGTTTGAATTATTTCGACATCCACATACAAGGGAAATATATTTTATATTTTAGACCAAGTAAACGAAACTTATAAATTACAAGATAAAATTATTGTTTATTTCTTTTGATAGCGTGTTAAATAATACAAACACGGTTCAAATGGTAAAATATATATATATATATATATATATATATGATCCAACCTGAATACATTGTGTTTTTTCCCGTATGAACAAAAACCCACAAAAAAATCGTTTTTTTTTTCCGTTTTTTATATAGCACTGTGTTATCCCGAGGAGTTTGGCAACTTTATGATATATGCATCCTTTCTTCCTCTGAACATGTTTGTAAATAAATTCATATTGCATTTGTCTTTAAAATTCTAAATAAAAAACCTTAGGACCTGTTTGGTAGCCTCTTAATGAGGCTCTGAACCATTTAGCTCTGAATGGTTCAACATTCAGACTGTTTGTTTCAACCTAAAAAAGACTCTGAATGGAATGGTTAAGACCTGAATCATTCAGACTTAATGCATAGCTCAACCATTCAGCACTTAATCATTCAGAGTCTCTTAACCATTCAGACATCTTAATGATTGATTACTTAATCAACCAAACAACCCCTTAGTCAAACACTTAATCATCTGTTTATGAGAAGTCCTAACAACAGAAGCACGCCCAAACACTAGTATCTACAATACATTTTTTTTTTTGCAGTTTATTATCTAATTTGCTTAGTTGATAAATAGTTCACATTGATGAAAGCTTTTAATTGAATTCTAGTCTCGTGTTCTTGTTGTAGAAACTAAAAAATGGACACGAAGAATTGTTCTATTGATGACATTATCCGTTACCTCTAAACCAACCTGATCAAGTCATAAGCCCTATACGCGTATGCGATTCAAAAAGTAAAATTATAAAATAAATAAATACACAATAGAAACTAACTTTTACAGCCAACAAGGCTGATCTTTGGGAACAAGAAGGCGTTGACATCATTCTGGCGAAAGGCGGAAAATGCTCAAACCCCTCAAAGCCCAGGATTATTGGCTTAATTGAAAAGGTAAACAAGATTCAACACACACTATACATGCCTGAATGGTTGCTATGGTTTCTGATTAACGACATATAACTATGACAAAACTTAGGTGAGTCCAACATTAGCAACGTATTCAATTTCACGGGCTGTTAAGATTCCTGCGATGTGTGCATTTGGATTATGTGCAGTTACGACACCAATGCCATCACAGCAGAGGCCGCAGGAGTAATAAGTACATATGTTGAAGGTGGCCTTGGTAAAAGCCCACTTAGTTGACTTACACCTTTTAACTTTTTTCGTATTACTCTTGAAAATAGGGTGTTGGCTCAGCAATTAACAAGTTGAACGTTGTGGTTGCATTGACAACAGTTGTTTAGACTTGTTTGAAAAAATGAAATACATAGGCTCTGTTGTTTGACTTTTGACTTTAATGGTCAAACATGTAACAGAACCATGAAGCCTTTCAGCTTCTTGCTCATGTCTGCAAAGTCAAGACTTAACTATAGAACAAAAAGGCAGACAATTTGCTTACTAGAGTCATTTATCTAAGCTTTTTTTCTTCTTCTTCATGGAAACAGTTTTAGACGCAAATCGAGGAATTAATCTCAATATGTTTGGCGACTTTTGAACCATGAGTCTCTTTTCTGAAACTGAGCGTCTAAAGCACAGTGTCATACCTCATGGGTTTGCAAGATAATTTTTAATCAACTAAAGCTAAACTATATGGATGTACAAACAAGAGCAACAGACTAGATGTAAATTACATAAAAACTAACTTTTTAAGAGCACACATCCTAATACTGAAAAATAATATAAACAAACCAAATTATCTTTTAGAAAGAAGACAAGGTTTCGGTGTAACGATGAAAACTTGAATTACCTTCATAGGAGTACCGATGAAAGTATATATTTGTTTAAAACTCTTGTCATGAACATTGTATGTTATAATCCTTTTAGGAGTTTTCAGCACAAGGAATGTATCTTCTTCAACTTCGCCTCTAACCACATCGATGACTTTGAAATCATACCCAGAAACAAAGTACTGAGAGATCATCTCCGGGAAAGCATCGGGAAGCGCATCAAGCTCTACTTGATACTTGACAAACCACCCTGAATGATCACTCAACATCTCATACACATTCAGGCGTAACCAATTTTCTTGGCGATTCTTGTATGCTATTAAATGTAGATGACCTCTAGACTCTCCAAAGAACATTGTCACTATTTCAGAAGACATCAAGCCAACAGGCAAGGGTAGCGGTTGCAGCTGTTCATCGTCTATTTTGAAGTACAAGAAATTCGTATGGTCATGATAAGAAGCCCAATAAACAGCTCCATTCCAGTAAACCCCCTGACGGACAGAGTGTATAGGCTCGGAGAAAGACTGGACAGATATCTTCCATTCCCTTGCATCAGACGAGTAGATTAGAATCTGATACGAATCCGCATCAGGCCCACGAAGAACACAAATGACTTTGTAGTGAACACAATCTGTTTGATGATATGCCAGACCCATTAAACGGAGAGTTTTACGAGCTTTGGGACCTCCGGGGACGGGTGGGATGAGTGCCAATTGCTTGGTGGTGGGATTAAAAACGTAGTACCTAAGAGCACCTTTGTAGCCTTTGGGCCCTCGATCGGTAGAGCAAAGGAGTAACCCATTACAAGATTGCACGATTCTAACACGCGGACGATCAAAGTAAGAATCAAGACTATGAAAAGGAGGAGTGCTTGGGTGTTTAACATCAAAGGGAACATATATATTGATATTGCCACCAAAAAGACCAGGAGGAGACTTAGAAAGGTTATCATACCTTTGGGTGAAATGTCTATCGCTTAATAGGCAAAGCCAGTGTTTAGAAACAGATTTGAAGCGAAGGATGGAGGTAACAGGGAGCAGAAGAAGGATTTCGGTTAAGAGGTCATCGTTAGAAGCAACCAAGGCAGCTTGGGAGAAGCAGGCTTTGAGGGTTTTCTTGTATTTGGGTCTGGTGTTCACCATTTGATTGAGAGTGTTGAACAAGATGTGTATCTAAGCTGTCATTCTTGATTTTGCCTGGCTAGGGTTTCATATATAATGGACTTCGTAGAGAAAAAAAGTGGACAGGACCTAGACCAAGATGAAAGGCCTTCAAAACTTCCTACTAGCCCTTCAAATTTATACGACTAGCCAGTAGTCACGTGGTTGTAAAAATCCGTTCTATTCTTCGATTAATCGCTAGCCGGATTCTCACCGAGTAAACACTGATTGATCGTTAGTCGGTGGCTGTTTAGTGACCTAGACAAATTTTAGCCAAAATCTGTAAAATTCGGTTGGATTCCGACCAAAACATGTAAATTCTGACGATTAATTCTATATGCTTTAAGATGTGGGTCTAGGAAGGGGTTGAAACATGCCTATTTTAAAAAAAAAACTACGCATAAAATGTGTGTATGTATATATAAAACTGAAAATAACACATAAAATCCCAATCCATTTAATCAAGTTTAATCCCTACTAATCCCGATTAATCGCTAGTCGGTACCTCACCGACCAACTATTGCCTAGCGATTCTTACAACACTGGTAGTTACCTTACCGTTGAATACCGCTAGTCTACAAATCTTTTAATTTAAAATAGCAAATAAGAGCTATTCCGCTCACAATTATGAAGAGTGCCAAACTAAGTTATTTTTAGTTTTAGGAACCATTCCGCTCGTAACGTTGAGATTCAAGATTAAATAATTTCATTTGGTTCACCCAGACCGGAAAGTGTTTAGATTTATTCATTCTTTATCATGTCTAATTATAAATTCTTTTTATCTTATTGTATTTTTGTGAAACAGTTTTTGGTACTCGTGAAGATATTATTTTCAGTTAAAGTAGTATTTCTTAACTAGTTAATTTAATACTTACATTGTATTTTTTTTTTTTTATATACACAATGGAATGTCTCTCCCTTCTTCATACCCAAATTACAAGAAAAATGTGAGATTTTATTTATTTTCATTCATACATTGAAATCCTCATCCTCATACGCCCATCATACCCCAAGTTATGTTGAAAACTAAAGTAAATAGCGGGGCTCACTATTCACCCCAAATCCCGTATTTTTAGAAGTTTTACCATCGCGTTGTTACCTTCGGTTTGGGTTAATCGGGTCAGGATAATCTAGATTAAAAAAATATTACCAAAACCAACCAATGTAGAATATCCTGATATTTCTTAGCATTCTTTTCATATTTCTTTGTGAAAATAGTTACATATTTAGCATGAGTAAACCATCAAGACCAATATGCAATCATGTGGTCATGTATGTCTATTCAAGAAAGATACTTTCCAGAATGGGTGACATCAGAACTCAGAACTCAGAAGCCACAATTTGAATCTTTGGTTTTTGCATACTATATGCAGGGATAGCAATCAAACCCGAACCTAATGGGTAAACCCGAAACCCAACACATTTGGGACGGGTTTGGGGTCGGGTAATCGGGTATGGGTCCGGGTATGGGATTAGTTTTTATTTTTTTCACGGTTTGGGATTTGATGATATACCCATTTACCCGACCCGATTACCCTATAAAGCATACCCGTTTACCCGATTAAATACCCGATGTAATTTCCTATATATCTTTTTAAAATATGTATTCATAATATATCTAATTGTCCATCTAGATTGTCATCTTCTTAAAAAAAACACCAATTATTTGTGTATAATATCGGTTATCTATGTCTTTTAGTGTTTTTATATGATTTAACTATTTTATATTTATACATTGTTATACCCAAAACCCGCGGGTATACCCGATACTTGACGGGTAATTACCCGATACAAACCCAATGGGTTTTGGGACGGGTTTGGGACAAGCATACCTAATCGCGTATGGGGTTGGGATTACCTAAACCCGTCCCAAACCCGACCCATTGCCATCCCTAGTCTATATGCATCAGAACTCAGAAGCCACAATTAAAGACAATGCAGTGAAGGTCACAATTTGGATTCAAAAAATGTATCCTATCAAAGCCACAATCATAAAACAAAACTTAACATGAAGCCAAACCAAACTTAAAATGCCTTGTAGTCGTAAATTAGCAATCATACAATGATACAGGTAAGTGGTGAACAGGTTAATAACCACAGCCTAGTTAATTTATGTGTGTAAATAAAACAGCAGCCTAAAGAAAAAAGAGAGACCTGTTTACAAACTTCCTAAAAATGTAACAAACCAAATAAACAAAGAAATCATCATCCTCCGCCGAAATTTATTTGAACCGTTTGAGTTTAACACAAATCAAACTTTATAAGTGACATCCAAACATGAAAATATAACCAAAAGCGTCATCAAATGAGCACAGAAACAGCCCTAAAACAACATTTGACCCGTTACAAGATTGCACCTTTGTAGCCTTTGGGCCCTCGATCGGTAGAGCAAAGGAGTAACCCGTTACAAGATTGCACGATTCTAACACGTGGACGATCAAAGTAAGAATCAAGACTATGAAAAGGAGGAGTGCTTGGGTGTTTAACATCAAAGGGAACAAATGTATTGCCACCAAAAAGACCAGGAGGAGACTTAGAAAGGTTATCATACCTTTGGGTGAAATGTCTATCACTTAATAGGCAAAGCCAGTGTTTAGAAACAGATTTGAAGCGAAGGATTGAGGTAACAGGGAGCAGAAGAAGGATTTCGGTTAAGAGGTCATCGTTAGAAGCAACCAAGGCAGCTTGGGAGAAGCAGGCTTTGAGGGTTTTCTTGTTTTTGGGTCTGGTGTTCACCATTTGATTGAGAGTGTTGAACAAGATGTGTATCTAAGCTGTCATTCTTGATTTTGCCTAGCTAGGGTTTCATATATAATGGACTTCGTAAAGAAAAAGAGTGGACAGGACCTAGACCAAGATGAAAAGCCTTCAAAATTTCTTTCTAGCCCTTCAAATTTATACGACTAGTCAGTAGTCACCGTGGTTGTAAAAATCCGTTCTATTCTTTGATTAATCGCTAGCCGGATACTCACTGAGTAAACACTGATTGATCGTTAGTCGGTGGCTGTCTAGCGACTCTAGCCAAAATTTTGGCCCAAATCTGTAAAATTCGGTTGGATTCCGACCAAAACATGTAAATTCTGACGATTAATTTTATACGCTTAAAGATGTGGGTCTAGGAAGGGGTTGAAACACATAAAATCCCAATCCGTTTAATCAAGTTTAATCCCTACTAATCCCGATTTATCGCTAGTCGGTACCTCACCGACCAACTATCACCTAGCGATTCTTACAACATTGGTAGTTACCTCACCGTTGAATACCGCTAGTCTACAAATCTTTTAATTTTAAATTGCAAATAAGAGCTATTCCGCTCACAATTATGAACAGTGGCAAACTAAGTTATTTTTAGTTTTAGAAGCCATTCCACTCGTAACGTTGAGATTTAAGATTAAATAATTTCATTTGGTTTACTACTTCACTTAGACCGGAAAGTGTTTAGATTTATTCATTCTTTATCATGTCTAATTATAAATTCTTTTTATCTTATTGTATTTTTGTGAAACAGTTTTTGGTACTCGTGAGGATATTATTTCAAGTTAAAGTTGTATTTCTTAAAGTTAATTTAATACTTACATTGTATTTTTTTTATATACACAATGGAATGTCTCTCCCTTCTTCATACCCAAATTACAAGAAATCATCATCCTCCGCCGAAATTTATTTGAACCGTTTGAGTTTAACACAAATCAAACTTTACAAGTGACATCCAAACATGAAAATATAACCAAAAGCGTCATGAAATGAGCACAGAAACAGCCCTAAAACAACATTTGACCCGTTTGAGATAAAACGCAACCCAAGGTTTATTTGACCTGTTTGAGATAAAAGCACAACCTAAAGTTTATTTGAGCTGTTTACGATAAAGCACAACACAAAGTTTATTTGACCCATTTGAGATAAAAGCACAACCCAAAGTTTATTTGACTCGTTTGAGTTAAACACAACCCAAAGTTTCCTTATAAAACTTGCAAACAAATAATGGGTCAACACAACCTACGACCGTTGATTTTCGCTACCAGCTAATCAAGACTTTGCGGCAACAGCTTTAATAGTTGTTCCAGGTTCTGTTCACTGACTAAAATCATAACAAACTGCCTGGGTGATTTTGGTGGTGGACTAGTGAGTAGTGACCCACAATGCTTGTTTGAGTGTGATTTTGTAGAGTTAAGCCATTAGCCAAACAGTATTTATAAATGCGTGGGACGAAGAAGTGGAAGTGGAAGTGGACTGGGCGGGAAGTTGAAACGCTTAAAGTTACTTTTTATTCATATATTACCAGTTAGACTATACGGTGTGCCATCGGGGAGTTCAATCGGGAGGTGATTTGGCAAGTCCCCCGATCGGGAACACCGCCCCCCCCGTAAATTTTTCGGGGAAAACGGGGTCATTTGCCCGTTTGAACCGAGCCTCATGATTGGCTGAAAAAATTTGAACGTTGGTGTGGGCCTTCACCATATAGCCGTTTGAAAATTTTAAAAAAAAAATAAATAAATAAACCTTTTACCTATATATAATAAACCTTCCATCTAAACACATTTTAACAAAAAAATAAAACCTTCCATCAACACAACCATACCCACAACTTTTCCATCTCCACAAAATTTATAAAAATTCAATTTGTTACCATGAGTTCGTCGGAGGAGGAGGAACAAAATGTGATAAACTTTTACGTTGGCGCAATGATGGAAACGGCAAAACTTATAGCCGAGTTGGAAGACGAAAGCGATAGTGAAGCGTCTTCGGTACCATTGACACGGAGCGCGGCGCTTGATAGAGATCGTGAGGGTATGTTTTTATTTTTTTTGTTAAAATGTTTTATTTTTTTTGTTAAAATTGTTTATTTTTTTTTGTTAAAATGTTTTATTTTTTTTGTTGATATGTTTTATATTTTTTGTTAATATGTTTTATTTTTTTTAAAGGTGCACACGAACGTTTGGTGGCCGATTATTTTGACGAAAACTGTGTTTACACAGACGAACAGTTTAAACGTCGTTTCCGAATGAGTAGAAGATTGTTCGAACGAATTGCCGATGATTTAGCTAATTATGATGAATTTTTTACACTACGATACGATGGTAGAGGGAAACGGGGTTTTACGACCCTACAGAAATGCACGTCTGCAATTCGTCAATTAGCATACGGCACTGCGAGTGATTCATGGGATGAGTATTTAAGTTTGGGGGAGAAAATGGGGGGAAATGACATGGCGCTGATGTGGCAGTTGGGGGAGTTGGGGAATGGAGGGCACACCATATAGTCTTACAACAAGGCCCAAGTTAAGTATTTAGGATTTTTTTTTTTAACGGAAGTATTTTAGGATTGATACAACGATTCATGATTGTTTAATTCGTGTTTGCTTAAAAGTTTTTAGGTTTTTTTTTTTTTTTTGAATATTAAACTTTTATATATATATATATATATATATATATATATATATAAACAAAAACAGCCAATTACAATTGACACGCAGGTGAACGGGCCACAAGCTGCGCCTAGGGGCGGACCTAGCTTGAAGCTAGGTGCCGCGTCCGTTGCTACTCAACTTCGCGCGTGTAGTTGAAAATTAGTGGACAATTTGTTTTTTTTTTTTCTTTTTTTTTTTTTTACGATATTTGGAAAACGTTACCACTAAAATGAAAAACGTTACTATTGAAATTAATTTCTAAATCCGTCATTGGCTGCGCCACTACCCTTTAGGTTTATTATTCCTTTTATCATATCTAATTATTACTTTTTTTTTCTTGTTTTCAATAATGTATTTTGTTGTTATGAAATGGTTTTTTACAAACAGAGTTTAATTATCACTTGGGACATATATTTTGTTGTTAGAGCATTGTCCGCCTCTGATCTGAATAATGTCGGGGCCTTCTTATATCCAATGCTCAGTCAGCTTGGGACATGTGTGGGCTCGGGTTACCAGGTATAGTATTATTAAAAAAAAATTATGGGTTTGGGTCGAGTATGGGGTTTTTTGATATACCAGTTTTACCCAATAAAGTTTACCCGATTATATACCAGGAGTCAGAGGCGAAGCATATATAAGGGCCAGGGGTGGCCCTGACCCCCCTGTTTTTTGACGCGGTAATGGAAATTTGTGATTTTCGTAGGTAAATTGAGTCCGTGTTGAGTCCGGCCCCCGCCGATTTACCACTACCGAGCAAAAAAATTTGAGTTCGGCCCCCTCCGATTCGATAACCAAGCTTCGCCCCTACCAGAAGTAATATCTTTCATTGTCTTTTACATATGTATTGCCATAAAAAAAAAAAGAAATCATTCCACGAAAGAAACAACACTCAAGGTTGATTGGTTATGTTAACTCTTTGATATTTTAGGGGGAAATGGGCCCTTGTAGACTTGTTTTTTCTTTCACTGATTTTAACCAATCCTGCAATGTCACATTACTTCACTAATTTACTTCACTGAAACACTTATTTGGAGGCAACACTCCACTGATTCTTTCATTTATATTTTCATTTAAATACCCAAACTTTTTTTTTTAACATTTCACACTGTTTAAACTTTTAACCAGTTAATAATATTAAATTTCATACTATTAAAACCGTCCCACCAAACAGTCAGCAAATTTTAGTGTTAGTTCTTGGAAACCGTCGTCTGAATTGAATTGAGGCCAACTAAACGGTCAGTAAAATTTAATTTTAACAGTAGACCGTTCAAAATTTTGGATATAAATAGAACAAACCGTGGGGTTAAAACCCACAAAAAAAAACCGTAAACAAAAAAACCCAACCCACCACCAAGATGAATCCGTGGACCGAAGAAGAAGAGATGACACTAGTGGTGTGCCACAAGGACGTCACAAACGACCCCGAAATTCAAGAACTACCTAGGGACGAAGGCGAAGCCTACCCCCCGGATGTGTTTTGGGCTCACGTGTTTAGCGACTTCATGCAACACGTGAGCACCAACACCACCAAGACCATCCAAGACCTCCAGGTCAAGTGGGACGATCTCAATATCAAGTGTGCGAGGTGGACCACCCTCTACGAGCAAACGATGAAGGACGATCCGGACCACGATGACGAGTTGGCTATCGGCTTCACAAACTATGAATATGAGGCTCGATACGGCCAAGAATTCGACAATGTCGAGGCATGGCACTTGTTGCGCCAACCTTATGTTTATTTTTCTTTGTTTTATGTATTTTTAATATTTATGTTTTAATGAAATGTTTTTTATTTATGTTTTTTATTTATTTAAACGGTAAACATATAAAACAAACGGTAAAAATAAAAAAACACTAAAACACACGGGGTAAATTGAAAATTTTGCATTTTATAAAAACCAACAAAACAACCGGTACCAGCACGGTAAACATAACCAGCAAAATGGTCCACGGGACCACTACCAGCGTGGGTGGCGGCGGTGTTACCGTGCTGGTAGTTGGTACCCGTGGACAATTCGGTAGGCGCCCCGTCCCCCCTTAGTTTGTTCATTCTTGCTTAAATTGAACACCTAGACAGTATACAAATATATGTTGTATGCAGGTGGAGATCGGGAACTATGATTTATTTTATGACACGGGCATCATTTTTTCACATGAGCAGGTTTGTAAATAAATCCAGATGGCAATTTTTTGTTGATTGTGTATAAAAAGACATCTTCTACCAATAAAATACATTTTGTCAAAACACTTGAACATCTGATCATAAGAACTCCCAACAACAAAATCATGCCTAAACACTAGTTTCTACAACACTTTTTATTACAGTTTATTGTGTGGTTTGGTCAATTGATTAGTAGTTCACATTGATGAAGGCCTTTGTTTGAACTTTGGTCTCGTGTTCAGTCTGTAGATAGTAAACTTAACAATGGAGACATAAAGAATTATTTCATCGGTGACATTATCCATAGCCGTTGAGCCTCCCTAGTCAAGTAATAACCCTTACACACTTTATACAGTTAGCTGACTGAGCTTTTGATACATAAGGCACTGACATTATTCAGACGGGAGGTGCGAAATGCTCTAAGCCCTCAAAGCCCAGAGCTATTGGTTTAATTGAAAAGGTAAATAAGATTCAAGACACACGGTATATGCTTGGATGATTGCTATGGTTTCTGATCAACTGTTTTTTATTATGACAAAACTGGCAGCAGCATATTCGATTTCACAGGCTGTTAAGATTCCTGCAATGTGTGCATTTGGATTAAGTGCAGGTATGGCACCAATGGCCATCATAGCAGGGGCTGCTTGAGTAATAAGTAATCTTGAAAATAGGGTGGTTGGGTCAGCCCCCTCTCAAACTTTTTTTTTCCTCATATTACTCTTGAAAATAGGGTGTTGCGTCAACGATTAACAAGCTGAATGATGTGGTTACACTGAGCAAATGATTGCGAACGTTAGAAGCATTGCACTTTCGTTAGGACTGTGGACAGTTTGTACTTTGTAGATTGGTTTACAAATTGAGATACATAGGCATGAGATTTAAATTTAAGAGTGAAACATGCAAGAACCATGAAGCCATTCAGTTTCTTGCTCATATGCATGAACTCTAGAACCAAAAACCAAACAATTCACTTAAAAGTTACTTATTTGCATGAATGTTTTTACAGAAACAATTTAGACAAGGAATTTCAAACTAGTAAATACTTAGACCATACGGAGTGGGGTGGGGTGGGGGGGGGGGGGAGGGCCATGAAGCGCTGTGTAGCATTTATGGGACCCGTGTTTGAAAGGTGAAAATTGTGGGGAGTGGAAGGGGGAAATGGGGGTGAAGGAAATAATATTATATTGATTTATTTGTGTGTTAAAGTTTAAAAAAAAAAACAAAGCCCAATCAAGAAGCTCCACCTCATCCCAATCAAATGCGCGCACACACACACACACTCCGTTCATTCTTAAGGCTATCCGGAGTGGTGTGTGTGTGTGTGTGTGGTGGGGGGGAGAGGGGGATGAAGCGCCATGTGGCACTTGTGGGACCCTTGTGGGGGAGGGGGAATTGTGGGGAGTGGAAAGGGAGGAAGAGGGGGATGAAGCGCCATGTGGCACTTGTGGGACCCTTGTGGGGGAGGGGGAATTGTGGGGAGTGGAAAGGGGAGAAGATGGGGGAAATGAAATAATATTATATTGTGTTAAAGTTAAAAAAAAAAAAAAAAAAAAAAAAACATGACCAATCAGAAGATGCCAAGTGTCCCCACCAAGTGCCCCACGCCAGTGACTTGCCCCCCGCCCCTTCCCGCCCCCACTCCGGATACTCTAAATAACACTCTGGTAAAAAAAAGTTGAACACTTTAAAAAATGCATATAGTTTAGCAATTAGATAACCGGTTTTTCAGAAACTAATCCCAATACGACTTCATACACCAGAACATACATGCACAAACACAATCCAAATCATCCAAAATAAAGTTAAAAAAAAAAAAAACATGACCAATCAGAAGATGCCAAGTGTCCCCACCAAGTGCCCCACGCCAGTGACTTGCCCCCCGCCCCTTCCCGCCCCCACTCCGGATACTCTAAAAGTAAATAACACTCTGGTAAAAAAAAGTTGAACACTTTAAAAAATGCATATAGTTTAGCAATTAGATAACCGGTTTTTCAGAAACTAATCCCAATACGACTTCATACACCAGAACATACATGCACAAACACAATCCAAATCATCCAAAATAAAGTTAAAAAAAAAACATGACCAATCAGAAGATGCCAAGTGTCCCCACCAAGTGCCCCACACCAGTGACTTGCCCCCCGCCCCTTCCCGCCCCCACTCCGAATACTCTAAATAACACTCTGGTAAAAAAAAGTTGAACACTTTAAAAAATGCATATAGTTTAGCAATTAGATAACCGGTTTTTCAGAAACTAATCCCAATACGACTTCATACACCAGAACATACATGCACAAACACAATCCAAATCATCCAAAATATAAATTTACAAGCAATTGAATTTCCATTTATCTATCTATACATATAATAAACCAAAGCCATTTTAATGACATGACACTCAAATAGACATTCTCTTCCTTGAGTGTGTCATGTGTCATCCTATGTGGCATTGAGATATTTTATGAAAAAAATAATTTAAAAACAAAATTGGATTTTTACCCTCATGTCTCCTCCCATAATTTTTAAACGTTAATATCTTTAATATACGAGATTTTTTAAAGAAAAAAAATACACCAAATTAACGAGCGTTTTATTATCTTTCCAACGAATACCATAGTGCTATATAAAAAACGGAGAAATTTTTTTGTGGAGTTTTGTTCATACAGGAAAAATAAACAAAGTGTTCAGGTAAATCATTAATCATGTATAGACAAGTCACTAATTATGTTTAAATTAGTAAATATGAATTTTTTTTTCAACCAGATCCGAATAGGTTAATAGAGTTATACGTTGTTTTAAGTTATGTATCAATATTAGTATGTTAGAGTTGTACATTTGTTTATTCTTTAGGATATGTGTTAATATTAGAGTTACATTAAAGTTCTACATTCTTTTAGGTTAGGTGTTAACATTGAAGTTGTATAATGTTAATTTGTTTTAGGTTAGATATTAATATTAGAGTTATACATCAGTCTAGTTCATATTTAAAATTGATGTATCATATTAAATTTCTCAACCCGGGACGCTCCCGGGGTATAATCTAGTTAATAAATAAAGTTTTCAACAAACAAAGAACTTAACCTTCCAGGATGATCATCAATATAGTACCAGAGATAAACTGATGATAAGTATAAAATTTTACCTATCATGATCATGGAAAAATCACATGCCTGATGAACATATTCATCTGTTATGTTCTGGATAAAGCAAGCAGCTTCAAAATTCAATGCAGCACAAAAACAAGGACCCTAATCAAATTAAACAATTGAACATGATACATGCGGCACACGAACTTAACCGGTATAATCAGTTATCTTGCATAGACATTCTGCAGATTTGTGTTTCCTGAAAACCGATATCCATCTTAATGGCAAATGTTGATGATGCTGAAACCAAAATCAGCATCATCTTTAACGTGAAATCCATGTAATGATCAAACTCAGATTCTTACCCTATCCAGAACAGAACCTGTTTGCAAGCAATGTGTGGCAGCCACTATTAAATAGTAATAACTATTAACCGTATTTAATTATCAACCCACTCAAATTAACCATCTCAAATTGATTGAACATGAACTACAAAGTAAAAGGATTACATCAATTGAATGGGAAGAAGACATGAGAAATACAGCGAAGAAGGATCTGGGTTAAGAGGTCATCGTTGGACCCAATCAAAGCTCCAGGCTCAGTCGATTGATGATCAGAATCCTCTTGCAAGAAGCAGATATGTGCTTTCTTGAATTGGGCTCTGGTGCTCACCATTTTGTTTGTTTGAGTGTGATTTTGTAGAGTTAAGGATTGCTCTTGTATGTACTCACCATTCTAGGGTTTCCAAGCGTTGGTTTTGGCTCTCCATTCTCTCATTTCTCATCCTTTCTTTTTCTTTTCTTATATTTTCTTTTCTTTTCTTTTAATTTCATTTCTTGGATCTTTTTTTTTTCCTTTCCTTCTAGAAACAATATCCGAAACACAACTTTTTTTTTCCTTTTTTTTATTTCCTTCTTTAAAAAAAAAAAAACTCGAACAGAATTAAGTTTTTCTTTTTTTCCATTTCTTTCTTTTCTCTCATTAAGTAAACTCGGGAACACAACGTAAGTAAATATCACTTTTTTGCATTATAGATTTAACTAGGTTATATCACGCAAGCTTTCCGGGATAGAGAAATCTAATATGATGATATAATGCATTAATTACTATGTTACACCATAATACATGTTTTAACACTTCATATTAGATTTATCTATCCCAGATAGCATCCGAGATATAATCTAGTTATATTTATGCAATATATATATATATATATATATATATATATATATATATATATTTGTATAAAGTGATTTTCACTCATACCTACATTACATATATGTCTATACCTCTATATACACAGTCGATGCAATGACCTTTTGGTCTAGTAGTATGATGTCCCCCCTTACAAATGTGAGGTTGTGGGTTTAAATCCTTGCAAATCCTTGCAAATGCAAATGCAAGGTTGTATAAAATTTTTTACGGCATCGATATATGTTTTACTAGTGGTGGGCATACCTTAGTGACTTTTGACTTTTGACTTTAAGAGTCAAACATGTAACAGAACCATGAAGCCTTTCAGCTTCTTGCTCATATGGTTTATATAACAATCCATAGAGTCATATAAAAACTAACTATATACATATACAGACGAGCATATTAAGAAATAGACTAGATTTACATAAAACTAGTTTTTAAAAGCACACATTTAAACACCCTAACAACGAAAACTTTTAAAAAGAAGACAAGGTTTCGGTGTAACGATGAAAATCTAAACAACCTTCACGGAAGGACATGGGGTAACCAAATATCTGTTTAAAACTCTTGTCATGAACATTGTATGTTATAAAACTTTTGGGAGTGTTCAGCACCAGGAATGTATCTTCTTCTTCTTCACCTCTAACCACATCGATGACTTTGAAACAATACTTGTCAGCAAACCTAGAGATCATTCTTGCTCATATGGTTTATATAACAATCCATAGAGTCATATAAAAACTAACTATACAGACAAGAGCATATTAAGCAATAGACTAGATTTACATAAAACTAGTTTTTAAAAGCACACATTTAAACACCCTAACAACGAAAACTTTTAAAAAGAAGACAAGGTTTCGGTGTAACGATGAAAATCTAAATAATTTACACGGAAGTACCTGGGGTAACTAAATATCTGTTTGAAACTCTTGTCATGAACATTGTACGTTATAATCTTTTGGGGAGATTGAGTTCTCAGCACAAGGAACGTATCTTCTTCTTCTTCGCCTCTAACCATATCAATGACTCCGAAACAATAACTGGCACCGAACCGAGATAATCTATTTGGGAAAGCACCGGCCAGTGCGTCAAGCTGTAGTTGATACTTGACAAACCACCCCGAATGATCGTTCAACATCTCATACACATTCAGGGGTGTTCCATTTTCTTGGGAATCCTTGAATGATATTAAATGTAGATGTCCTCTAGATTCTACAAGGCGCATCACGCAAAACATCATCCCCTGCGGCAAGGACATCGTTTGCAACTGTTCAACATCTACTTTGAAGTACCATAATTTGCCACTCATAGGATCCCAATGAACAGCCCCATTACAGTGAATTCCCGGGCCTAAGAAGCTACTTCCAGGCGCAGAAAAATTTTCGATAGAAATCTTCCATTCCTTTGTATCAAAAGAGTATATTTGAATTTGATACAACAAACGGGGTTTTAAAGAACAAACACGAACAACTTTGTAGTGAACACGATCAGTTTGGTGAAATGCGAGAGCCATAAAACCTATGGATTTACTACCAGTACCTTTCATATGTCTGGGGACGGGTGGGATGAGTGCCAATTGCTTGGTGGTGGGATTAAATACATAATATTTATCAGCACATTTTCGACCCGAGCGCCCTCGGTCTGTGCAGCAAAGAAGTAACCCATTACAAGATTGCAAGATTTCAACATCAGAACTATCAAAGTAGAATTTAAGACCACGGAAAGGAAGAGTGCTCTGGTTTTCAACAGCAAGGTCGTTGAAATAATCACTACGAAAAGGAGGAGGGTTTGGGTTTGGGTTTTCAACATCAAAGGGAACATATTTATCACGAACAAATATACCAGGGGTTTTTAAAAGCTTATCATACCTTTGGGTGAAATGTCTGTCACTCAAAAGCCAAAGCCAGTGTTTGGAAACAGATTTAAAGCGAAGGATGGAGGTAGCAGGGAGGCGGAGAAGGATCTGGGTTAAGAGGTCATCGTTTGAACCAACCAATGCTCCGGACTGAGTCGAATGATGATGGGGATCATCCATGGAAGCTTTCATGGTTTTGGCGGTGTGCTCCATTTTTTGGAGTGAGATCAGATGTGTGTTCCTGATTTTGCCTCAGGCAGGCGTAGGGTTCCTGAATGGATAGAAATAGAATGCAGAGAGGCGAGTGGGCCGGTCTAGCCAGGCCCAACATGAAAGGCCTCAGAAAATTCCTTTGTACAATTGTAGCCCATGCATAATTATCTCAACACAATCTTTAAATTTATTATATTTACTAGCTATATACCCCGGGAACGTCCCGGGATTGAAAAAATTAATATGAACTTTCTAAATAATCAACTTAATGATGTGTTAAAAAAACTTCTTATCTTATCAAAAGTATGTAATCAAACAAACTCAAAATAACAAAAAGTAACACATGTCTGTTGTTGCCTAATCTGAAATAAAACGTTAACTAAACTAACTTCACAGAATATTGTGGAATTCATCATAGTTGCCATCATAGGCTCAGCCAAACATGCTTGACTGCATCAAGGCACACTGAACCGGACATAAAATCTCCTTGCGCATAGGCTTCACACCTTGAGTGCACCTTTAACTACCTAAAACAATCCTAGTAACTACAAAAGGCTTCAAACTGAAGATCAATTATATGAAAGCATACATTGCCTGAGTATTATTTTTGACACTTATTATCAAGACAGAGAGAGGCGCAGTGTTGAACTCCTCATTCTTAGTCTGCATCAGTTATTACCATACAATTAAACCATTTAAAATCAGATATGTATAGTTTAATGAAAAAAATGGATTTTTAGCTAAAATCAAGCTATGAATTAAAACTAAAAGCACTTACATGTGCATCTTCCTCCGTTGGCCGACTACAAAAACAAAGTAAATCAAAATATGACTTAATAAAAATTGATAAACAAAGAAAACATACCAATCATAAACTCAATCATGCGGATCAGCATTGAACAAACTAAAATCATTACCAGTGTGTACACTAAATCTTTGTCTTCTTTCTATCTTTCTCCCTCCTCTCGTTATCTATTCATTATATCAGACTAAGGCTTGTAATCCTCCTCGTACAGCTCATGTGCCATGTATTCAGGCGTTCCTATCAATGAATGAGCCACGTGGCTCTTTCCTATAATCAATTGAAACGAAAAGGGATATTATTTAGTTAGCGGTACCCGAATGCTTCACGGATGGTGCCGCCAGTGAGAGGGCTTCATGGGTAGTGGTGTGCGGGTAGTCCAGGTGGCGAGCTGCGATTCGTGCGGTGGAGGGGTACCCAGATGCTCCACGGGTGGCGTCCCTCCTTCCCTAGCTGAACAAAGAAAACTTGGTTCAATGTCATTTATTTTGGTTTGACCCTGAAACGTGACTCTGGAATGAAAAAAATAAAGCATATGATTTAAGAAAGTGAACAACAAACCTATCAACAATTTCTAGAATTGAAAATATCATACCGCTTTAGTCCATTTATAGCCATGTTTAGCGAAAAGTGCACCAGTGATTTAAGCTTTGACCGCCACCTGTTAATAGCAACACAAATGGAGAAAAAAAACTTATAAGCATAGTGATTAGTAGATGAAAACTTATTAAAACTTATTAATCATACATGTGCAGTTTCAATTATTTTGAGCATGAGCAATATACTAACATGAAAATAGTTATGATAAAAAAAAAATACATAGGATCAATGCCTTATGAACATGAATAGCAAACATTTAATTCACACTCATTCAATTGTAAATGAACTAAATGAAGAAAGTGAATCTTTAGGGAATTAATTTGTGCATATACCAAAGCCAATGCATAAACAGACCACGGAATACAAATATGTACAGAAAGAGATATATGCAAAAACCATGAAATTTTTTGATAAATTAAGTAGAAACCAAAACAAAAAAAAACCTGCATTCCAGCCTACAAAGCATAGTTTTTTTGCATCCAAAAGAAATATTGTCATCACCAATACATACTGTCTAACCCTATACATAACCATCTTAAATATATTCTTCAAACAAAACAAACGCTATACATCATTGAAATTCTTGAACATCATCAAACACCTGAACCTTCTTGTCCATATATATTAGAAATCTATATATGTCTATTTTTTTTTGGATCGGCTAAGGACATCACCTCGGTACCCTGTTTCGAATCCCCTTTCCGCATCGTCCCTGAGGGCATAAGCCCTTTCAACGTCGAGGGGTGTATTTTTGCTAGCCGTAGGATTCGAACCGTGTACCTCTCCCGGACGGGAACCTCCCTAAGGAGTAAACCCTTCCACCTCTCCCCAACCGAGCTGGGGTCATTGGCACTATATCTGTCTATTTAATAATCATCATATACCTAAACTTAAAACATCTAACTTAAAATTGGTTCTTAAAAAAACATGGAGATGTATGAAAACAGTGTTCATATTTTTCATCATGTACCATTAATGAAAGGTGGAAATTGGGCAGGTGGGGTCCATCTTTTCTTCATGGACTTCAGTCTCACAAACATCGTGGGTCAACTTTTCTATTGCAGAGGATGAATGATTTTAATCCAAAATCTTCACCCTCACATTCCATTTAATATATACCAATCAACCAAACCCTCAAAATTCATCAACAAACTATCTTCCAATCAAAATCCCTATCAATTCAATAATATCACATTATGTAAACAACATATAACCTATGCATACAGATAAAAACCCACAAAAAGCAAATGAAGATTCGAACAAAAAGGATATAAATTACCTTGTGGAAAAAGATCCATAGTTTAAATGCTCTGTTTAGAATTGATGGCAATAACCCAATTGAACCATAAGTTCCCTCTGTTTTTCTTGAATGGAAAAGAAAAAGATACAGAGGAAGCTTGGAACTCCAAACGATTGGTCGTCAGGGGTTTTTACACGCAAAAAAAAAAATTATTAGGGTTTAGGTGAGAAGATGAGGATTATATTATATGTGATGATAGATAGGTTTGATTAATGTGATCTAATAAAAAAACAAAAATTTTAAAAAAATTAAAAAAATGCACCATATGATGCCACATGGCATATTCAAAGGGTGGAAGGTTGATCCATTGAATGTCATGTCATCATAGTGCAATTCTTTTATATATAGTTATAGATTATAGATTATAGATTATAGATAGATACCAATGTTAGTTATATGATTACAAATTTACAATACGCCCCTTGCCCGTCCTTCACGGATAGCTTAGTTATTGATTGGACCGGGCTCCCTTTTGGGTGTCCCGGGTTCGATTCCTACGAGGGACATAATGAGAAATGAAGGATGACTCCTGGCTTATTGTCACGAGTTCGAGTCCTGATCTCGCCCGGGTTTTACCAATCCTTCACCGTCGTGCCTTCGGATGGGTGGACGGGTTGGGTTTTCCCCGATTCGGGAACTACATGGGCGGGCCTTGGCTACCCAGCTGTTCGAGGTACATACGAGCCCTCCACTGGGTGGTTGTAGGGGTCTGTCCATAGTGTGGGGATCCCAGGGGTAGTCGGGCAGAAGTATTAATTGGCCTTTCAAACAAAAAAATATAAGTCTTTTAATTTTTGCTACATACCTAGATATCGCTAAACTATAAGTCTTTTAGTCTAAAATCACGAACAGGAGCCACTCCGCTCAAATTCATGGAGAGTGTCAAATTTAGTTAGTTTTAGTTTAGGATTAATTTTAGTATTCAACGATTTCGGATATTCAAGATTTGATAATTTCATTTGGTTCGCTTCTAGTGAAAACTTAGGTTTATTCCTTCTTTATCATGTTTAGTTCTACTAGCATAGATAGCTTAGTTTGGCTTGAAATAAATACGATCTGTTGACTTTGATTTTCAAGAGTCAATGTTGTCAAAGAACCATGAAGCAAGACAACTTCCTTGTAAAATGAATTATTTGCATTTTGGGATTAAGAATGTTGTTTTTTGTTTCTTTAAAATGGTATATGCTTGTCAAATGAATTATTCGCATTTGAAGTTCCTTAATGAACGAACACAGACAATAATTTTCGTTCAATGTGCTCGTTACAAATTCAATACTAAACGAACAAGCTTTAGAAAAAGGCTCTGAATGGTCTTTGTATCTTTGAATTTGAATAGCAGAAGCGGTGCCAACATTGAAGACGAAGAAGTGTCATGAAGATTACGCAAAAGCACCATGCGACCAAAGATGAAGTGTTTCTGGATCCTTTCTTCCTTCTTTCCTGTGTGATCTTACAAAAGAGTATACCAAGGACTGCTCTCTTTTCTTTACACCACAGTTTTATTCACAAAGTATGTGTGAACTCATGAACTTTTCACTATAACAACTGAGCCTGCAACAGAACCAAATATGTGTAGGATTTACCCAACAAACACGGCCAAAAGAAACTCACCACACGAAAAAACAACACAAATTGAAGTGTTCTATCCCAATGCCTCACACACGCCAATACTCACACTTAACCCCACCCAGTGGAATAAAGACTATCACGAAGACTCACTCACACCAAGAGATTGGAAATCTCTGAACTCCCAACCCAATTAGATCTGCACAAATAAGGTTCTGAGTTAAAAGATCAAAATAATAACATAGACCAAGGTCTATTTTCAGGTTTCCCGCAATCATACCACATCAACAGCCAATGTAAGCTCCAAAATGTCCCAACCCTATCATCCAAAACAAACACACATCACATGGATAATGACACGAATTGAATAGACTTTTATTCCGCTAAAAACACAATATAAACAGAGGCGAAGGTTTCTTTGGGCCAGGGGTGGCCCTGGCCCCCCTGTTTTTTGGCGCAGTAGTGGAAATTAACAACTTTCGTAGGTAAATTGAGTCTGGGTTGAGTCCGGCCCCCGCCGATTTGCCACTACCGACCGAAAAAAATTGAGTCCGGCCCCCGCCGACTCAACTTCCAAGCTTCGCCCCTGAATATAAACCCAAGTAAAGATAGATGCACAAACAAAAGCCTAGTAAGAATAGACTACTGACATAATTAATATCTTACATAACTTATAAACATTTCTTTTAAAACACACATTGAAACACCCTGATAATGAACATATAAACAACCTGAATTGTCTTTTAGAAGGAAGACAAGCTTTCGGTGTAACGATAAGACCTATAGATACGGTAATACATCGCCCTGGTTAAACTATATATTTTCTTATAACTCTTGTCATGAACATTGTATGCTATCAACTTTTAAGGAATTTTCAGCATGATCACGATGAATGTATCTTCTTCTTCTTCGCCTCTAACCACATCGTGGACTGAGAAACCATAACCATGCTTACAGAACATCTCCGAAAAAGGACCCAACAGTTCATGAAGCTGTAGTTGATACTTGACAAACCAACCAGAATGATCGCTCAACATCTCATACACATTCAGTTGTAAAACATCATCTCTGCAATGCTTTTTTACTACTAAATGTAGATGACCTCTAGATTCTGCAAAGTACATTTTTGAGGACACCATCCCCTCAGGCAACGGCATTGTATGCAACTGTTCAACATCTAGTTTGGAACACTGATAATTGTAAAATGAGGCAACAGTAAACCCTGTTGCCTAAGAAGATCGCTTTAGACAATGAGAAAGATTCGACAGATATCTTTCATTTTCGTGTATCAGATGAATACAATTGAATCTGAAACAAATCCCGAACATCGGACTCTAAAGAAAGAACACAAACAACTTTGTAGATAGGACATTCCGTTGGATGAAATGCCATACCCATAAAACGGATAGTGTTATCGTCTTTCTGACCACCTGGGACAAATGGGATGAGTGCCTGATGGGAATGAGCTAGTTATATGTTATTAGAAGGGGTATAATAGGAATGTTCTAGAATGTGTTGGTATTAGTATAAATAACCATGTAATAAGCTAGTGATGATAGGATTGAGTTTGTTAATATTGAGTAAGGCTCCTGCTTGAAGCAGTGAGAGAGGGCATAGCCCTGGGACCACTTGTAATTTCCTTTTCCCGCCCAAACTCCATAATAATATTTTCCCTCCATTTTCTTTTCTTCTAGTTTGATTACTGTTCTATTAGCTATCACCTTTTACACACAGATCTGAATCCTTATCATTGGTCCGACCTGCCTTCGATCTGCCGGTTCATTCCATTCGCATCGATGGCTCTGGATGATATGGATTTACCTCGTTTCACTGGTTTTGCACCTGCTCATTGGATCTGTCAAGCTGAACGGTTTTTTCTCCATTATGACATCTATGATGACAGCGAGCGCTTCTCCTATGTACTGGCTACCTTTGATGATGAACCATTTTATTGGTTCAATTCCTGGTTTAGACGTGATTCCCTCACCTGGTCCGATTTCATTGCTGCGATGATTGTTCAGTTTTATGATGATGTTTCGACTAAATCGGCACCTGAGGTCTCGACATTAACTTCCAGATCTCCGTCACTTCTTCCAGATCCGTTTTCAGATCCATCTTCTTCTGGATCTTCGTCTCCTGTGGTTGAGGTAGCTGATGTCCTACCTAGATCTGACAATAAATTCACTGACAAGGCCAAATTGGGGCTGATAGGTGATACTTGGGCCTTATTGGATGACCTTCGCTGGCTGTTGCGCTGCGATACATGGGAGGGCTACGATTTGGAGCAACAAATTGTTGTGGGCCAATACTCTCCAGATCTGGTCTTGTTTTGTGGGGACGTTCAGCATGTTGCTCCGGTTCTGTCTTCACATTTGTCTTCAGAGTTTGCTTTCACCAAACCTGACGCGCTGGCCACTGTTACCTCTGCTCCTCCGTCTTTAATTTCATCATCAAATGCTCACCACCGATTATATGCGCTTGTGTATGGAGCTGTACATCAAAATCAACTTGGGACAGATATCAATTTGTTCAATGTTGCTTCAATTGTGTCAGCTGATTTCGAGTTCATTCCGATTATTCTCACACAATTTGCTGGTCGCCATCGCAGTTTTGCGGAATTCCTAAGATTTGCATTAGTGTCCCAGCAGCTTCACATGTTCTCTGCACTTCAACTACAATTTCAGCTGCTCACGGTGGTATCTTTGTTCAAAATTGGTGATAGACGACTAGGTTGGAAAGGCGGTACAGCTATTGGTGTATGCCAGTGCCATTCAAGTCAAATTAGTTATGAAATTGCTGCAACGGCTGGACTCATTACCGAATTTCAAGACAGGGAGCTACTTGTTGACTTCTGTCTTCATTTGCCTTTGTATCAGCCGCCATCGGCTAGCAGGGGTCCCCCACTCGGGCTTTCGATTTCCCAATGCAATTGTGTGATGCAGACAACTGCATTGAATCATGACATGCTTCTAATAAGAAACTTGGGTTTATTACCTGTTGTAGATGT
The DNA here is from genome assembly GCA_030844895.1 of Ambrosia x helenae. Classification (NCBI taxonomy): domain Eukaryota; kingdom Viridiplantae; phylum Streptophyta; class Magnoliopsida; order Asterales; family Asteraceae; genus Ambrosia; species Ambrosia x helenae. Next base: position 8,672,119 of record CM061223.1, read on the forward strand.
TATGGTTTTGTTGGCTGAACTTTTATATCCCCTCTGTGTCGCTGTTTGTGCAAATAGACGACACGGTACGACATATCATTTGTGGATTGTGCATGGGCAGGGCAGACCACCAGACTAAGCAGCCGATTCCAGTCTTGAGGACAAGACTGTTTTGAAGGGGGGAGTAATGATGGGAATGAGCTAGTTATATGTTATTAGAAGGGGTATAATAGGAATGTTCTAGAATGTGTTGGTATTAGTATAAATAACCATGTAATAAGCTAGTGATGATAGGATTGAGTTTGTTAATATTGAGTAAGGCTCCTGCTTGAAGCAGTGAGAGAGGGCATAGCCCTGGGACCACTTGTAATTTCCTTTTCCCGCCCAAACTCCATAATAATATTTTCCCTCCATTTTCTTTTCTTCTAGTTTGATTACTGTTCTATTAGCTATCACCTTTTACACACAGATCTGAATCCTTATCAGTGCCAAATTGCCAATTGCTTAGTGGTGGGATTAAATACGGTATACCTAAGAGAATTTCTAAAGTCTTTGGGCCCTCGATCAGTAGAGCAAAGGAGTAACCCATTACAAGATTGCAAGATTTCAACGCCTGGATGATCAAAGTAAGTATCAAGACTACGAAAAGGAGGAGTGTTTCGGTTTCCAACATCAAAGGGAATATATGTATCTCCAGCAAAAGACCAGGGGTTTTTATAATTCTGAGCATGTTTGTAAATAAATCCATATCTCATTTGTCTTTAAAATTCTGAACAAAAAACCTTAGTCATCTGTTTATAAGAAGTCCAACAACAGAAGCACGCCCAAACACTAGTTTCTACAACACATTTTTTTGCAGTTTATTATCTAATTTGCTTAGTTGATAAATAGTTCACATTGATGAAAGCTTTTAATTGAGCTCTAGTCTCGTGTTCTTTATGTAGATACTTAACGATGGACACGAAGAATTCTTCCATTGATGACATTATCCGTGACCTCTAAATCTACATGATCAAGTCATAAGCCCTATACATGTATGCGATTCAAACATAAAAAAATAAATAAACAATATAAACTAACTTTTACAGGCCAACAAGGCTGATCTTTTGGAACAAGAAGGCGTTGACATCATTCTAACTGAAGGCGGAAAATGCTCAAACCCCTCAAAGCACAGGGTTATTGGCTTAATGAAAAGGTAAACATGATTCAACAAACACTATATAACTATGACAACACTTAGGTGAGTCCAACATTAGCAACGTATTAATTTCACGGGCTGTTAAGATTCCTGTGATGTGGTGCATTTGGATTATGTGCAGTTACGACACCAATGCCATCAAAGCAGAGAGTACATGAGTAATAAGTAAACCTTTTAACTTTTTTCGTATTAGTCTTGAAACTAGGGTGTTGGCTCAGCAATTAACAAGTTGAACGCTGTGGTTGCAATGACGGCAGTTAGAAGCATTGTTTGTTAATTCATTAGGGTCTGTTGAATAATAAGGCAAGCGAGTTAGAAAACAGAAGTTTGAAAGTGTGGAAACTGGAAAGTTGTTTAGACTTGTTTGAAAAAATGAAATACATAGGATCTGTTGTTTGACTTTTGACTTTAATGGTCAAACATGTAACAGAACCATGAAGCCTTTCAGCTTCTTGCTCATATGTGCAAAGTCACGACTTAACTATAGAACAAAAAGGCAGACAATTTGCTTACTAGAATCATTTATCTAGCTTTTTTTCTTTTTCTTTTTTCTTCTTCTTCTTCATGGAAACAGTTTTAGACACGAATCGATGAATTAATCTCAATATGTTTGGCGACTATTGAACCATGAGTCTCTTTTCTGAAACTGAGTGTATAAAGCATATTAACAACAGACTAGATGTAAATTAAATTAAATACTGAAAAATAATAAAAACAAACCAAATGATCTTTTAGAAAGAAGACAAGGTTTCGGTGTAACGATGAAAACTTGAATTACCTTCATAGGAGTACCCGATGAAAGTATATATTTGTTTAAAACTCTTGTCATGAACGTTGTATGTTATAATCCTTTTAGGAGTTTTCAGCACAAGGAATGCATCTTCTTCAACTTCGCCTCTAACCACATCAATGACTTTGAAATCATACCCAGAAACAAAGTACTGAGAGATCATCTCCGGGAAAGCATCGGGAAGCGCATCAAGCTCTACTTGATACTTGACAAACCACCCTGAATGATCACTCAACATCTCATACACATTCAGGCGTAACCAATTTTCTTGGCGATTCTTGTATGCTATTAAATGTAGATGACCTATAGACTCTCCAAAGAACATTGTCACTATTTCAGAAGACATCAAGCCAACAGGCAAGGGTAGCGGTTGCAGCTGTTCATCGTCTATTTTGAAGTACAAGAAATTCGTATGGTCATGATAAGAAGCCCAATAAACAGCTCCATTCCAGTAAACCCCCTGACGGACAGAGTGTATAGGCTCAGAGAAAGACTGGACAGATATCTTCCATTCCCTTGCATCAGACGAGTAGATTAGAATCTGATACGAATCCAAATCAGGCCCACGAAGAACACAAATGACTTTGTAGTGAACACAATCTGTTTGATGATATGCCAGACCCATTAAACGGAGAGTTTTACGAGCTTTGGGACCTCCGGGGACGGGTGGGATGAGTGCCAATTGCTTGGTGGTGGGATTAAAAACGTAGTACCTAAGAGCACCTTTGTAGCCTTTGGGCCCACGATCGGTAGAGCAAAGGAGTAACCCATTACAAGATTGCACGATTCTAACACGCGGACGATCAAAGTAAGAATCAAGACTATGAAAAGGAGGAGTGCTTGGGTGTTTAACATCAAACGGAACATATATATTGATATTGCCACCAAAAAGACCAGGAGGAGACTTAGAAAGGTTATCATACCTTTGGGTGAAATGTCTATCACTTAATAGGCAAAGCCAGTGTTTAGAAACAGATTTGAAGCGAAGGATGGAGGTAACAGGGAGCCGAAGAAGGATTTCGGTTAAGAGGTCATCGTTAGAACCAACCAAGGCAGCTTGGGAGAAGCAGGCTTTGAGGGTTTTCTTGTTTTTGGATCTGGTGTTCACCATTTGATTGAGAGTGTTGAACAAGATGTGTATCTAAGCTGTCATTCTCGATTTTGCCTAGGGTTTCATATATAATGGACTTCGTAAGATGAAAGGCCTTCAAAACTTCCTACTAGCCCTTCAAATTTATACGACTAGTCAGTAGTCACCGTGGTTGTAAAAATCCGTTCTATTCTTTGATTAATCGCTAGCCGGATACTCACTGAGTAAACACTGATTGATCGTTAGTCGGTGGCTGTCTAGCGACTCTAGCCAAAATTTTGGCCCAAATCTGTAAAATTCGGTTGGATTCCGACCAAAACATGTAAATTCTGACGATTAATTTTATACGCTTAAAGATGTGGGTCTAGGAAGGGGTTGAAACACATAAAATCCCAATCCGTTTAATCAAGTTTAATCCCTACTAATCCCGATTTATCGCTAGTCGGTACCTCACCGACCAACTATCACCTAGCGATTCTTACAACATTGGTAGTTACCTCACCGTTGAATACCGCTAGTCTACAAATCTTTTAATTTTAAATTGCAAATAAGAGCTATTCCGCTCACAATTATGAACAGTGGCAAACTAAGTTATTTTTAGTTTTAGAAGCCATTCCACTCGTAACGTTGAGATTTAAGATTAAATAATTTCATTTGGTTTACTACTTCACTTAGACCGGAAAGTGTTTAGATTTATTCATTCTTTATCATGTCTAATTATAAATTCTTTTTATCTTATTGTATTTTTGTGAAACAGTTTTTGGTACTCGTGAGGATATTATTTCAAGTTAAAGTTGTATTTCTTAAAGTTAATTTAATACTTACATTGTATTTTTTTTATATACACAATGGAATGTCTCTCCCTTCTTCATCCCCAAATTACAAGAAATCATCATCCTCCGCCGAAATTTATTTGAACCGTTTGAGTTTAACACAAATCAAACTTTACAAGTGACATCCAAACATGAAAATATAACCAAAAGCGTCATGAAATGAGCACAGAAACAGCCCTAAAACAACATTTGACCCGTTTGAGATAAAACGCAACCCAAGGTTTATTTGACCTGTTTGAGATAAAAGCACAACCTAAAGTTTATTTGAGCTGTTTACGATAAAGCACAACACAAAGTTTATTTGACCCATTTGAGATAAAAGCACAACCCAAAGTTTATTTGACTCGTTTGAGTTAAACACAACCCAAAGTTTCCTTATAAAACTTGCAAACAAATAATGGGTCAACACAACCTACGACCGTTGATTTTCGCTACCAGCTAATCAAGACTTTGCGGCAACAGCTTTAATAGTTGTTCCAGGTTCTGTTCACTGACTAAAATCATAACAAACTGCCTGGGTGATTTTGGTGGTGGACTAGTGAGTAGTGACCCACAATGCTTTCTGCTCAAAATATGAGCTTATAAATGCTTATTGTACTATAGATGATTAAAACACTAAACCATGTCAAGAATTATAAATTGATGATTAGGTTCTACTGCAGCACTATGTGTAACTAAATATGTCACCAATAGGGCTGGCAAATCGTGTATACCTAACCTGTTAAGACACGAACCTGTTAAGACACGATACACGAAACCTGACTACCTGTACACGACATGAAAAATTTTCGTGTCTATTTTTCGATACACGAACCTGTTAATTTTTTTAACATGTATACACGAAAATTACCTGTTAATACCTGTTTGTGACCATTATACTGATTGCATGTTTACGAACCTATTTAGTGAGAGAAAATTTCCAAAAGTTCACCATAGACCTACATAATACCTGTTTGTGTACCTGTTAATACCTGTGTGCATACCTGTTAATACCTGTTTGCGTACCTGTTTGCGAACATTATACATAGGGCTGGCAAATCGTGTATACCTGACCTGTTAATACAGGAACTTGTTAAGACACGATACACGAAACCTGACTGCCTGTACACGACACGAAAATTAACAGGTAAATTCGTGTCTACCTGTTTAGGACACGAAACCTGTTAAAGCCATACCTGTACCTGTTAAGATCGTTCAGGTTCGTGTCAGGTAATCGTGTTCGTATACAAAATTGCCGGCCCTAGTCACCAACATATAACCACCTCAATACTTGTCAATGGGTTCCCAAGAACAGAACAAATGGCCTGAACACAGTTTAGTAGGGTGAAGCTTCTTGTTTCAATAAAGTAAAGCAACACACACACACACACACACACACACACACATATATATATATATATATATAAACACACACATGAATGCATGATTATGAACATATTAAGAATAATAAGCTAGTAATATTAGTTTTATATAAAGCTTACTCAAATAGATGAACTTTTGTATACGATTTACATATTTGTGATGGGCGGGATATTGTTTTGAGTTTTGACTTATAAATAAAGAGAGTCTTTGTTTTTGTTACGCATAAGGTACCATCCTTACGCGTTTAGAACGGTGGGAACATGTGGCATCGTGTGTTAATGGTTGCTACTAGTTTTGTCCATGGTCCTAAGCTGATTTGGCGTTTATTTGAGTAAACAGTTCAAAACTGGATTTAGTTTGTGAGTTTTGACACACATTCGGTCAACAGAGTCACCAGCTTGACTCGGCTCAAAGGTGGTTTGATAAACAAAAATTCTTCCAGATGTGACTTTCTTATGAAGTTACATTTTAATTTGTTCTTCATCACGTTCTTTCTTCTAAGTTTGTTTTTTGAATCATAGATTTGTGTTTGTCTAGTTGCCATACAAGCTAGAGCTTCAATGGTGTTCCCTCAACTTTTACCTTAACTCTTGGATATTTTAGTGTGTTCATTCTTAGATTTGTGTTTGACTGTATGTGTGGTTCGTAATGTATGCAAGTGGAAATCGAGAACTATGATTCATTTTGATTCCTATAGCCATAAACTAACGTTTACAGGCTAAGCTAGCTGCGCTTTTGGAACGAGAAGGTTCTGACATCAATCAGACTCAAGGCGGCAAATGCTCTAGCCTGTCAAAACCCGGTGTGTTTTGTTTAATTGATAAGATATTCCGCGTTTTGACCCATAATCTGGTTACCATCCATCCAGAACATCATATGGTTGAATGATTGCTATGGTTTCTTATTAGGTTATGACAAAACATAGGCGAGGCCAACATTTGCAGCAGCACATGTAGTTTCACAGGCTGTTGACCCGTGATGTGTGCATATGAATTAAGCGCAATTCTAAAACCAATGGCCAGCACAGCAGGGGCTGCAAGAGTAGTACAGACATGTTACTTTTGAAAATAGGGTGTTGGGACAGCAATTAACAAGCTGAACAATGTGAGCATTGCTGATTCGTTAGGGCGGGCTGCTGATTGACATGGGAAGTGAGCTAGAAAACAAAAGTTTGAGACTGTGGATACTTGTTTAGATTGGTCTGAAATACATAGGGATCTCTTGGTTGACTTAACCTTCCAGTTCGATCCAAATCAACCAAAATATAAATCTGCAAGTAAACGAATTTGCATTTCTTGATAAACAAAGCTTTCAACAAACATAAAACATGACTAAACCTTCCAGTTTGATCATCAATCTAGTACCAAATATAAACAAACCGATTTGTCTTTTAGAGAGAAGACAAGGTTTCGGTGTAACGATGAAAAATTGAACTCCAAATATCATAGTAGCACCCCTGGAAACCAAATATATGTTTAAAACTCTTGTCATGAACATTGTATCTTATAATCTTTTTGGGAGTATTCAGCACAAGGAATGTATCTTCTTCTTCTTCGCCTCTAACCACATCAACGACACTGAAATCATAACTGGAACCATCGCACTCAGAGATCATATCTGGAAAAGAACCGGGAAGCGCATCAAGCTGTAGTTGATACTTGACAAACCACCCTGAATGATCGCTCAACATGTCATAGACATTCAGGTGTAACCAATTTTCTTGGCGATCGTTGTGTGCTATAAGATGTAAATGACCTCTAGATTCTCCAAAGTACCTTGTCACTATTTCAGAAGACATCAAGCCAACAGGCAAGGGTAACGCTTGCAGCTGTTCAACATCTATTTTGAAGTACACGTAATTTCCAAATGTTGCCCAATAAACAGCTCCATTCCAGTAAACCCCCTGCAAACCCTCCGGAAGAGGAAGCTAATAGGCACAGAGAAAGATTGGGTAGATATCCTCCATTTCCTTGCGTCAGACGAGTAGATATGAATCTGATACAAATTCACACCAGACACTGCAGGACAAATACAAATAACTTTGTAGTGAACACAATCTGTGTGATGAAATGCGAGACCCGCAAAACCCATTGAACGGATAATTTTACAAGCTTTCAGACCTCCAGGGACGGGTGGGATGAGTGCCAATTGCTTGGTGGTGGGATTAAAGACATAGTACCTAAGAGCACCTGAGTGGCCGTTGGGCCCTCGATCGGTAGAGCAAAGTAGTAACCCATTACAAGATTGCACGATTTCAACACCCGGACGATCAAAGTAAGTATCAAGACTACGAAAAGGAGGAGTGCAGGGGTTCTCAACATCAAAGGGAACATACGTATTGCGAGCAGTAAGACCAGGAGATTTAGAAAGGTTATCATACCTTTGGGTGAAATGTGTGTGACTCAAGAGCAAACGCCAGTGCTTGGAAACAGATTTGAAGCGAAGGATGGAGGTAGCAGGGAGCCGGAGAAGGATAAGGGTTAAAAGGTCGTCGTTTGAACCAATAATTGCTCCAGCCTCAGTCGATTGATGATCGGAATCCTCAATGGAAGCTTGTGAGAAGGAGGGTTTAAGGGTTTTCTTGTTTTTGGATCTGGTGTTCACCATTCTTTCTTTGGAGTGAGTTCAAAGTGTTGAAGAAGATATGTATCTAAGGTGTTGATTTTGCCTTTTTAGGGTTACATATACACTGGAAGTCGTGGGAAAAAAAAAAAAAAAAGAAAAGAAAAGTGGAGAGGACCTAGACCAAGATGCAAGCCCTCTAAAATTGGGAAAATCACGAGAAGAGCCTCCGAAGACGTCTCATTGGAGACGGTTCACGAATCCCAAGCCATCTGAGGCGTCTCCCGAGACGGCTTGAGGTCCCAGCCAATAGACGTCTCCGGGGGCTGTTCTCGTAAATGGTTCGATCAACGGGCCATTCTCATGATTTCCCTCCAAAATTTCTTTCTAGCCCTTCAAATTTATACACTGGTTACTTTACCGTTGCAAATAAGAGCAATTCTGCTCATAATTACGAAGAGTGCCAAACTAAGTTATTTTTAGTTGTAGAAGCCATTCCGCTCGTAATGATGCCCCTCACATAGTGGTGGAGTGGTAGGCGGACAAGGGTTCTCCCCGTGAGATCCGGGTTCGATCCCCATAACACACACTTTGGAGGGGCATGGCAATGATACGGAGAACTTGGCCTTCCCGGTGGAGGGAGTTTGAACCCTAGCTGACCCGGTTTTCATCCGGCCGTTACTCTAGCGGGCGACAGTAAAACTGATCTTGTGTGGAGGCGGTACGGTTTCCGGGTGGAAGCCGTTAACAGCCCACACTACCACCAGCGTGGACAGTGGCGGACCCATAATTTTTTACCACCGGGGTCCCCTTTTCCGCTATTAAGGTTTTTTATAACCAAATGTTTCAATTTTCGGGTCGGTCATCATTCATGCGGGGCGAGAAACATAACAAAATACAATTCAAATAAAACTAAATGATCATTATTTATTAGAAAACCCACAATAAAAATACGATGTCATTCGAAATGAAAAAAGACATCACACAATTTATACAACTATGCCAAACTTAAAATCTTTTGAACATTAGATGCATATCATCCGGACTCAAACTACTACACGTAAGTAATTCGGCTGTTAGGTCACTAAAACATGTGCCAAGCTTTTGTATTTGCGTATCTAACACTATGTTTTAATTTTCCATCCCGCAATAATGACGACTAGTACTATTAGTCTTTTTGTTTATTCTATATTAAGTCAACTTATTTATCTTCCATGTCAGTAATTTCAATTTCATTTTCTAAAAAAAAACCACATCTACATAATTTTTAATTCCTTTGTTTTCTTTCCCTACTATTGCTGATTATGGTGTATGTATAGGCTCTTGGTGGTATATATATTATATAGTTAATCTCTTTGGTGGGTAAGTAAAAAAACAAAAAGTGCCACATCGATCTAGCTTAGATGGTGTTTGCGATGCCATTAAGTCATCAACCTCAAATGTTTCAATGTGTAAATGTTATGTGGTTCCCAATAACTATGAGCATTAATGGTAGGCATTAACCTATAAAAAATAAAATAAATAAAAAAAACCAAAAAATTGATCATTTAAGGCTCGAACCTAGGACCTCTATATTGCTAAACAAGGGATTTACCGCTACACCAACTTCAGTACTCTTGTTGTAATGGGGTCTAAGTAATTATTTTTCTGGGCTCCTTAAAAAAAATTAACATACAGTCTCTACTATTTTTTTTAGAAAACATCGGTGTTTGGGAACCCCGACCTACTCCATGTGGGTCCGTCCCTGAGCGTGGATCCAGTTCAGACAACATAGACTAGGGATTGGAGGGTCAGGGCCTGCATAAGCGGGTATGATAACTCCGTTAAAAAGAACATCGTAATGTTGAGATTTAAGATTAAATAATTTCATCTGGTTCAGAACGGAAAGTGTTTAGATTTATTCATTCTTTATCATGTTTAATTATAATTCTTTTTATCTTAGGGGGGACGTGGTGCTTCACTTAACTTCATTGGTTTTTACTAATCCCGCATTGGCACATCACTTCACTGATTTACTTCATTGAAACATGGTTTTGGAGGCACCACTACACTCAAGCACCACCCACAAATTTCAGTGTTCCCATCCGTTAACTAGAACCAGCAAATACCTTCACGAGACCCCTACATGTGACCACGGCGACGGTGTTACCGTGTGGTAACGCCCCGCCCCGCCCCCTTAGTGTATTTTTGTGAAACAGTTTTTGGTATTTGTGAGGATATTTTTTTTCAATTAAAGTTGTATTTCTTAACTAGTTAATTTAATACTTACATTGTATTTTTAATATACACAATGGAATGTCTATCCAAAAATGTGAGATTTCGTTTATTTTCATTCATACATTAGAGTCCTCATCTACATACGCCTATCATACCCTAAGTTATGTTGAAAACTAAAGTAAATATCAGGTTCAGTATTCATCCCAAATCCCATATTTTAGAAGTTTTACTATCGCATTGTTACTTTCAGGTTCCAGTTAATTGGGTTGGGATAATCTAAATTAAAAAAAAAAACAAATCTATACTACATTATAAAGGAGGAGGCATGGGCAAATATGTCTAAATTTTCCAAAGTTAAGATGGCATACCAAGGGTTTATTTACAACTAGTGGGAACCCGCGCGTTGCTGCGGGAAGACAATTTGTCGCGCGATATTCGTTACTGTTAGTTTATCGATTCTCTCATGATATATTGTGTAGTATTTGATTTTAAAGGTGTGCTAGATCTAGTAAATATATTGTTAATGAATTTTATTTTTAAGATGGTTCTTGAACTTGTAAAAAATAAATATAAACAAACTATTAATTAGTTAACAAACTACTAACTTGATTGAGAAGACGACAAAAAATTATGCCATGGTGTCATTACTGGTCAATATCATATTGTCATTACTGGAAATATTGTTTTTATATGTTTTATAAAACTTTATTTGTAACTTTTAATAAGACAAACAAGTTAAGTGGTTTTTAGTTGTTAAATAAATATCTATTTAACCCATTTGTGAAAAATGGGTTATTACCCAAGATTTAACAACCACATATTCTTTGCATTCATAACCAATATATATTAATGCATCGTGCATTATGCCTCTACACTTGACATATATAATCAAATCGATAGAGTTGTATAATGCGTCTCCGGACCAAGAAAAAAACAATAATTGAAAATATTACCGAATTGAAAATCATGTACACGTTAGGGCTTAAATAGTATACATGATACCAATATAAAAATATAAAAAAAGTTATGGATTTCTACCTTGTAACTTGAGCCATCTCACATTGAATATGACCTTATTAACTGTTTTTCCCTCCATTTTTTACCAACAATATTAATAAACATTTCCATATCTTTATTCATTTCTACCTCCTAAATTAAAAAAAATCAAAACATTTCAAGCTCCGGATGAACCAGACCGGAGTTCAAAATTTTTTAATAAAATCTCAATTACTAATTCATTCAATTTGAGTGAAAAAACAATTGGCTTTTAAAGAATTTTAATAGTATTTGAGATTAACAATAAAAGAGGAACGACAGACCATTAAAATCGTTGGCCTCCGTTTGCAATACTTACGTAACCAAGCAACCCTCACCCTATCACCTTCTATACTCAAATTATGATTAGCAACCAATAATGGGAACAAATTATGCTACTAAAATTTTGATTGATTATTAGATAGCTATAATAAAACAACCTTTTTTTTTTTTTAATTTAAATCCTACCATACAAAAATCATTAAAAAAATACAACATAACCAATTTTGCAAGGGAAATAAGGTGGGTCTGAATAAAAAAAGTAATCTAAAATTGAAGAAAAGATTTAAACAAATCAGTAAATGTGTCTAAAATTGTTCTTTCGTATTTTATGTATATACATCACAAAGAAAAAGGTATGTATTTATTACTTGAATTGTGAATGGAGATGGATTAGATTGATTGTGATTTCTAATCACTTTTGATTCCAGTGTTTATAACAACAACATACATGTGACGGTTATATTTTTACATTGTTATGTAAACGTATCAGCACAAGGCGAGGTTAGACTATGGATTCAAAGTGGAAAAAAATCGAAGAGCAACAAGAAAACTCGTGCTAATAGCGTGTTAGAAAATAACAATCTAGTAGCAACCAACGTACAAGTCATATAAACATGAGAAGAAGACTCTAGACATCATGTATGGAAAGAAAGAATAAAGGAAAATAGAACTTTATTCATTGATATGTTTCATATAACATTTTTTTTTGAACGGCCAAATTTCTTCTAATGTTAGTTGTTAGTGGGTATTGAACCCATGACCTCCATGTTAGTATAACAAGTTAGTTACCAAATATCGGACCACTATTTATACGTTTATAAACATTGAAAGATATGTAAGTTATGTATGTGAAGAGTCACCGCATTATTTATATACCAAATACATGACCACTATTTATAAGATTATAATATTGATACAAACATAATAAAGACATGGAGCTTATGAATGTAAAAAGTCACTACATTATTGTTAATTTCCTCATCAATTTTATAATTATGTTTAAATTAATTTCTTCAACAATTTAATATTTAGGTAGAAAGACAATTTTACCGCTAAATGACTTACAAACATTGTACTATAAGCAATAAATGTTGTATTTACTTAATACCAAAAGGTTTGCTATAGAATTTGCTACAAAAATGTTTGCTTATGGATTTTTATACACGGTTTTTGCTATGAAAATGTTAATTACCATTTTTGCTAGGTATTTTTAACTATGGTCTTTGCTACAAATTTTAGACACGAATTTTTTTATGCAAATTTATTAACTTGTTATTTTACATATCTCGTGGGTTTAATATTATTTTGTTTACAATAGTATCCGAATTCATTAACTATATATAAACACAACTCCAAAATTAATGATAAATGAATTAGCCGTGAAAAGAATATGAATGTATGTATATGTGTGATTATAGTAAAAACTCAGTGGTTTACATTACAAGTAAAACATAGTATTTAAGCAAGAAACTAAGAATTAAGTGACTTTAAAAACAAACATAGTACTAATGATTCTAAATTTAATAACTTGTTAGGCAGAAGAAATGTCGGTTTCATTAAATCTATCTTGTTTTGCTGGCAACATGTAATACATGGTTTCACCACTTGATCTTCATGTATCATACTTTTCAGCCTGTTTGCGTTCCTTCAAATATGATTTTAAGACTGCATTATTAAGATTGCTAAAACAAAGAGCAACAAGAAAACTCGTGCTAATAACGTGTTGGAAAATAACAATATAGTAGCAACCTACATACAGGTTATATAAACATGAGAAGAAGACTCTAAACATCATGTATGGAAAGAAAGAATGAAGGAAGAGAGAACTTTATTCATTGATATGTTTCATATACCAAATAAAATACCACTATTTATAAGGCTATAAAATTGAAAAATATGTATGTTATGTATGTGAAGAGTCACGCCATTATTTAGATACCAAATAATATTTATTTATAAGACTATAACTTTGATACAAACATAATAAAAACATGGAGGTTATGAATGTAAAGAGTCACCACATTATTGTTAATTTCTTCATCAATTTTATAATTATGCTTAAATTAATTTCTTCAACAATTTAATAGTTGGGTAGAAAGACAATTTTACCCCCTAAATGACTTCAACAAGCATTGTACTATAAGCAATAAAGGTTGTATTTACTTAAATTTTACGGGTATCCTTCACTAATGCTTTATAATATAGTATCGATATAGATATTGTAATTGCTTAAATTTTGTAGTCATCCTTCCCAAATGCTTTATAATATAGTATAGATATCGATATTTGCCAAAGAAAATATAGAATTCATGATGATAGAAAAGTACTAAAGAGTCAAGAATCAAAATTAAGGGAATAAAAACATAAAGAGACAACACGTATTGAATCTTATAAACAACATGTAGCAAAATGCTTGATACGTATAAAATTGGCACTTAAAACAAAAATCACCTCTGATTTTGAAAATCTTTATAAGAGTATAAAGAGATGATGAGACCTTTCGCGTTATCCCCGGTGATCTCGAATCCATTTTTTGCCATTTAGAGACAATGTTAATCCCACCTGTCAATTATCATCAATCACCATAAATCCACAAACTCATTTTTTTTCCGTTAACACAGTTTCATGTTTAAAAAAACTATTTGACCCACTAAATCAAGATTCCTAAAAAAAAAAAATACTAATTAACATCACAATCTTTGTGTATCAAGCTTCAATGAAATGCCATAGAGAAAAAAAAAACAATAAATAAAATGAAAGATACGGAAAAGAAATAATGTTTGCATATCAAGCTTTAATGAAATGCCATACAGAAAAAAAACAAGATGATAAATAAAATGAAAGATACGGTAAGGAACCTGTGATGATAGAAGGGTTTTGAGGTGAGAAACCAAAGAATTGCATTTCGTGATTTATGTGGTGATTCTTGTTGTTGTTGACCCCATATAGATAATATATAGATATATAAGAGGAAGAAGTTACTAATGAATTGATCATGATGATGATGAAAGGTTGATAATTATGATAGGTTAATGATTATAAGGGGTTGAAAGGTCTCACATTTAAGATGCATCATAGGTTGTATTTTGTATTCTAAATGTTGGACATGGGGGTAGAATTAGGATAAGATTTTAGGATGTGAGGTATTGGATTATGCTAAATTTACTATTATACCCTTCTAAGTGTCTTAAATGTCCATAAAGTTCCAATTCTACCCCCCATCATGTAAGCATAATTCAATTGTACATGTTGCTTGAATAGTTGGATGCTTGACAAAATTACAATCTTGGCCATCACTCCTCCTTAATAAGATAATATAGATTTTCTAAATTTTACCACTTTTTTTTCTCTAAATGCCCATGGGGTAACGTTATTTTATTAAATTATCAAAAATTCACAATCAAGATATCTTTCATTATTTTTGTATCTATATTGAATTATTACATCTTCATATGAGGTAACTTTATTTCATTAAATTATCAAAAATTCACAATCAAGTTATCATTCATTATTTGTGTATCTACGCTTTTGATACACCCTTGTTTATACTCCCAACCCACTTGAAAAATGCTTAGTTAATAATTAGTGTATGTACATGTCTTAGGATTAATTATATGTAAATTAATGAGAAGCACACGGAATTTGTAGGTTACTATACAGAAGTTCGGTGGGGTTCACATCTTCTTTCACTACAATAAACTTGCTTTTACTCCTGACCCTATGATTTAAATATGTTAGTATGAGTTGTTTGTTCTAGCACTTGAAACATGACTCCAAATGATGGCAAACAAAGCAAACAAAATGTTAGTGATGTAGATGCTTTTGATTCTCTCATCATCTATAAGGTCCCTCAATTTTTAGGTAGTTAAACAGAAAACAACAAAACTTTTTTATCCTTATTATAGTGTATGGCTAAAACAATGAAACCTACCCAAAGTTTATTTGAGATAAAAGCACAACCTAAAGTTTATTTGAGCTGTTTACGATAAAGCACAACACAAAGTTTATTTGACCCATTTGAGATAAAAGCACAACCCAAAGTTTATTTGAGCTGTTTACGATAAAGCACAACACAAAGTTTATTTGACCCATTTGAGATAAAAGCACAACCCAAAGTTTCCTTATAAAACTTGAAAACAAATAATGGGTCAACCCCACCTACGACCGTTGATTTTCGCTACCACCTATTCAA
Source organism: Ambrosia x helenae (assembly GCA_030844895.1). Classification (NCBI taxonomy): domain Eukaryota; kingdom Viridiplantae; phylum Streptophyta; class Magnoliopsida; order Asterales; family Asteraceae; genus Ambrosia; species Ambrosia x helenae. Next base: position 8,687,659 of record CM061223.1, read on the forward strand.
GATTGTGCAGCAACAACTTTAATAGTTGTTCCAGGTTCTGTTCACGGACTAAAATAGTAACAAACTACCTAGGTGATTTTGGTGGTGGACTAGTGACTCACAATGCTTTCTGCTCAAAATGTGAGCTTATAAATGCTTATTGTACCATAGATGATTAAAACACTAAATCATGTCAAGAATTATAAATTGATGATTATGTTCTACTGCAGCACCATGTGTAACCAAATATGTCACCAACATATAACCACCTCAATACTTGTCAATGAGTTCCTAAGAATAGAACAAATGGCCTGAACACAGTTTAGTACTTTAGTAGGGTGAAGCTTCCTGATGACGTGGGTACCCAAACCCCCACGTCTAAACATATTTAAGAAGCTATCAGGCTCGGGTCAGGAAGCCGAAAAGCCAGAAGCTAGTGTAGAGAAGCTACCTGCATCGGCTCCTCAGCTCCCTAGCACAGGACCTGCCTTACAGGAGGTCAATAATAAAGGTGGGTCCAACACTTATGGGCCAGCCCAGCCCATTACTACAAAGCCCGTTAGGGTTTGGGGTTTCACCCTCTATAAATAGAGGGGTTACACCTTCACTCAAGGTCATCCCATTTGTCTTGGTCTCCACTCAAGACATCTCACTCACTTTCTCTCTCTAGAAACATTCTCTCACTAACTAATCTGCCTAGCTCCCATAGAGGAGCCTACTGTAACACCCCAACCGATGGCGGAAACATCGGGATGTCACGTATTGATGATTGTTCAGTAGCTCATGGTAACTAATAAATTTCATTAAATAATTTAAGTAAGTTACATACAATTGTTCTAAGAATTTGTACATCAAATTGAATAAAACTATGCAAATATCCTCAAGCATCAATTCAAATCTCCAAGCAAGTAGAACCTGAAACATGTTAAGTTGAAAATGTTTTGGGTCAACAAAAGTTGGTGAGAATTACATAGGTTTTGATAATTAAATAAAATTGTTGTGCAATTCATGTGTCATGGCAATCTAGTCCATATGCGAAAACATACTAGAAGTAAATCGAGTGCATAATCAACCTTGTTGACTGTTGTATTGTGGTACATCCCATACGCTCATGGTTCACTCGTTTATATTGCATTAACAAACACCCACGTAACCTTTGTAGGAGGCACGTATCCGGGTGGGATTGTCAGTCCAATAGATCTATCAATGTATACCGTTTGGCTGATGAATGTTTATGCTAGAATTGTGCTTACCCTAGTCATGTTCAAGACATAATGCAACATAGAAATACACAAAGACACATTGATGTTTGAATTGCATAAGTAATGTTGTAACATGTTTCACCCCAAAAATGGTGATAAATAGAAAAGGGGCTATGTAAAACTCACCTTAGCAAAATATTATATCTGTTGAAAAATTGAATAATGGTGTTGCCCAAATGTATCAAGTATCACCCTATAATAAGGTAATAAATATGTCTAAGTCTATCAAGTCTACAAATGTATAAGTTTCTAGGGCTTCGAATTGGGGATAAATACTTGTTTGATTAATATAAAAAATGTTTGATAATTGAGGGAATATTAATAAATAAATAACCAAAATCTTTTTTTAGGAAATTTAAAGTTAAGATGGTCACAATAATGTATTTAAAGTGTAAAAATAATTTTTACAAAATTATTTTCTTTAAAATAGAATATTAATTCTATTTATAACAAATAGTCAAAATTTAACTTTAATATCTAAAAATATTAAAATTAAAGAATTATAAGTTTAAAATTTATATTTCTGTTCTAAATATTCAGAAATAATTTGTATAAAATTTTGGTGCAAAAATATTAAAAATTGAATTTATTATGATTTAATTATGATTAAAACTAACAAAAATTGCTTAAAAATATTAAATAAATGATTTTTCTGAAATAAAAATCATTTCAGAAAAGTTTATCATTGTATAAACTCAGGGTAATTTTTGTGGAAATTAATAAGATCGTTTTGATATTTTTATAGATTTTTATAAATAAAATAGAATAAACTTGATTTATTTATTATATATACTAAATAAATAAATTTTTGAAAACTAAAAATTGTAAGTTGAACTTTTACATCAGATTAATATAAGATAATTTTTTTTAGAATTTATAAAAGAGTTTTATTAACAAAAATTGAATTTATAAGATTATATATATAATATATGTTTATTTGTAAAAAAGGAAAAAGGAAACAAAAAGGAATCCACTGCTGGGACTCGAACCCGCGTGGATTGGGGAGAGGGCACCAGACACAACCACTTGGTCCAGACCAGTGGTTGTGTTTTGTTTTAGTTCGTTAAAATTAAATACCATATCTGTTCTAAGTGTTCTTCCCCAATTATCACTATTTCGAGCCCTAGATTTGCAATCGTTTGATTCACACATCGATAGCCCAATTAACCTTAGGGCTATTGATGTGTGAATGCCGAAGATCAAAGTCCACTAAATTAATTATACTTACAAACACGTTTACGAATGGATTGCTCGGTCAAGGCTCGAAGTCAAAACGCGGGTAGGAATCAAGAACAGAAGATTACAGGAGAAATTGAGGGTTGGAAGAGATTGTTCGGCGATGTGATAATGTTGTTTAAGGTCCAATTTATAGTGCAAGTGTCTAGATCAATCAATTGGTAAGGTTGACCTTGTATTAAATGGGTTTTGTTAATTTAGGTATGATTAGTACGAATTGACGATAAAAATACGCGTATAGACTCGTGACAGGCCGGTGACAACGAGAACATTCCATTTCAGGCTCAATCACGCGTTCATGATTGCCAATTAGTGTGTTTGTCCGGCTGATTGATCGCAGCGAACAGAAGAAGAAGAAGCAGACAAGGCCGTGAAGGGTTATATGGTTTAAAGGTTGAGATTAAAACAGATAAGAGTGCTAGAGCAGTTGGTTTGGTGTATGGGTGTGAGGTTGAACCGGCTGAGGACTCGGGTTCGAACCCCGGCCTCAGCTTGGTTTTTTTTTTTTTTTAAACAGTAAAGGGGAGAGGGTGTTTGGGCTGGACTTGCTGTGCGCTGGGCCATCAGTTGGGCTTCCGAAAATTAATGCAAAGAGGGGGGACTAATATTTGATTGGGTTATAGGTTAACTATTCTTGGTTGTCCAACCACATAGTTATTATTTATTATTATTATTATTATTATTATTATTATTATTATTATATATATATATATAGTTAGGATAACGGAGACTTAGGTACTTTTGTATAAAGTGTAACAAAAAAAAATAAAGGGCGTTCATATTTGGGGAAAATTTTTTTGTGATGTTACACCTACGAGCTGCTAAAGTATCACATCAGCAGCTCATGAACTCTTCATAATTACACGCAATAAAGCTGTTAAGCTCCCCTGTTGAACTCACGAGCTCCCCTGTCGGAGCCCTGGAGCTGCCATATCTGCAGTCTACATATCCATGGTTCTAATAACCAACTTTCAGCCATCGAGTTAAGCAGCCCGAAATCGCCTCGACTGCTAGCTAACCGCCGGGTTTCAACCTCCACCTCCTCTCATACTTCGTATCCCTCATTTACTCCTTTATCTTTACTTTTATGTACATTTCTTGGGATAAATCACTAATGTTGAGCGTCGGAGGGTGGTCCAGAGACCCCGGTCTCTGGACCCCTTCTAACGAGTTGTTCGTGGTGCAGGTACATGCTCGGAAGGTGCTAGGTCCAACCCGAAGAGATATCCATACCATCTCCATGCCTTATTCTTGTTGTTTCAACAAGTGGCGCCCACCGTGGGGCTATCGCGCTTAGAACATGAAACTCTTCGTGGTTTAGCCCCAAATGTTCCTAAGTTCTTTATTTTTAAGGATGGAGAGGATGTTCTTACCGGAAAATTCACTCCTACACCTCCTACACATGTTTGCGTTTTTTGCTCCACGTTCAAAACGCCGGTGACCGGGTTCCATACACTTGTAACTTAGTTGCTACATGTAACTTCTTTGATAAAAACGTCAAACCTGAAAATCTACTCATATTCTTGATGAAAAATTACAACCTTTTGAACACATGTTTACACTTAGTTCAAATATAGTCAAAAAAAAAAAAAAAAAAAAAAAAGATGTGTACACTTGTCCCAAGGTTTGACTATCTCATTTTTGTCTTTTAGCACACATAAAAGTGTGTGACAATAAAGCACAAAAGAGGATAGAGGCAAGAAAAAACTTTATCCAACATTAAAGTCTCTAGTACAACACGTATTGCATCTTGTACAACTCATGCTGCAGGCTGCCATACCGCAGCTCCATTGTAAGTGATATTATCAACACTATAATTCACGACGTGGATGCAAGAATCCCACAACTGATCCACGATTAAAAAAAAAGATCACATAAATCGGAGCTGGTAGCCTATCTAAACTATAAATAGGGCAACCAGGAAGCTCCAGGCTGCCATATAGCAGCCTTGCTACAGTGGTGAACAGTAAAAAAGTAAGAAAAGTCAAAAGTCAGACTTTCTTACACACTAATCCACAAAGGTGCTTAGTCAAAAGCAAATCAGACCTCAAAAGCATAAAAAGTGGTATCTTTCACCAAAATGGCAAAAACACCTGCTGACATATAGAAAGGGGGGTCAGCACTCGCTCCCATAAGGAAGCACCATAATCGGGAAGCCTTCCCTTATGGCAGCCTCTGTTACATCTTAATGTGCTAAACGTGCACAAAAAGAGGGTCAACGCTTAGCAGGTATGGAAGGCAAGCTCCCCCATGGAAGCTCCCTGAACTAGAAGTCCTCCCCTGCGTGAGCTCATGTTACATCTTAATATACTAAACGGGGTCATGCTCCCCTAGGGAAGCTCTCTGGGCTAGAAATCTTCCTCTATGTAAGCTCACTTTACATCTTTGTGTACTCAACATTCATTTATAGCTCTTCACTTCACTTCATGTGCACATGCGATACAAGCACATGGTCGCTCTCTCGACACTAACATTAGGCACAAGCTCCAAAAAACTCCTACTAGCTTAAGCAAGGTAAAGTGTAAAAATATTTTACTTCTCATATCGCTGAAACGAGCTTCTCAAGAAATAATCAATTGTTCTAAATGTTGTTAAACAAAGTCTTGAATAATACTAACATTACATCTCGTTTCAACTTTTAGCCTAACCTATATTTGACCCAACATTCTTAGTAAAAGTGAACGGACTTATGAGTGTAACCATGGCGTGTAAAAAACCCATGCACTTGTAAGCTAACCATTAACTTCACTTATAAAATAATAATAAATAAATAAAAACAATAAACACACACTTTATCTGCTAGTCAGGTCCGGTAAGGCAAGCTGGCTCCCGTAGGGCAGCTACAGACCACTATTCAGCTTTATCAGCCTAAACAACTATTCACATCAGAGAGTACACCAGCTGCTACAGGACAGCTGTGGATAACTATTCATGTCAGTATGTCAGCTGCTACAGGACAGCTGAAGACAACTATGCATGTCAGTGCGTCAGCTGCTATATGACAGCTATAGACAACTATTCAGCTTTATAGCTATCAGAAAAGTACACTACTCATACCCGCTGCCATACGGCAGCTGTAGACAACTCTATAAGTAAACTCATGAGCTACAGCCCGGGAGCTACAAGCTTATAAGCTGCAGCTCACATGCTACAAACCTAAAGCTTGGATCCCATAGATCGAAGCCTAAAGCTCGAAGTTAGAAATTTGAAGCTCGAAGCCCAAGGCTAGAAGCTACAAGCTCATGGCCACAAGCTAGAAGCTCGCAACTACAAACTCGCACCTATGTCATATAATATACTTTAGCTTTTACATCGAAAAGACAAAAGTCAGATCTACACAAGCTATAAGTAGGTAGCCTAAAGCAAACAACATAATACATACACCCAAGTAACCCTTGGGAAGAGAACACATATAAATAGGGTGCCTTGAGTACCTCTAAGATATTTGCTTCCTAAGGCCACGCTTTTCTTTAAACAGTTATATATGACATATTGGAAGACACAAAAAACAAACATGTCAAGAGCTACGAAAATTAACTCATATGTCATACGCTACATAGCCTCCGGCTGAGGTAAAGAAGCTAATAGCTTGGCAGCTCAGCTATACTTCACCATATGAATCAATCCGAGGTTTTATAAGTATTGACGAACGCTAGGTCAAATCATCCCTAGAAAATTAACATCTTTTCCATACACCAAAGTCATTTAAGGGAACGAGCACATCGCTTAGGGCAAGCTCAACACCTTCCTTAAAAAGACTAACAAATTGGAAAAGAAGAAAGATGCCTCCTCATATCAAAGAGGCCGCTAAATATTATGAAGGCTTGACCCACTCACTATGGAGAGCATAAAATATAACCTCGTATACTTGCTTCGCTTAACACCAATTCAATGCTTTGCAAAGATGAGTTGCTCTCCTAGATAGAAAGGGAAGCCACCCTATGGGAACAAAATGAGCTTTGCATGACCTCACCTATGGTGACTAGAGCAGCTCATAAATGCATCATTAAAAAGTTTTTGTGACCTCCATAACACAGCAATCAGAAAATGTGGCAACTCGCAAAGCCAAGAAGCACGGTTCCTACGTCTTCACAAAATCCAAACTTATCTAGCCTTATCAAGTACCGTGCCCATGATAACATGTGGCATAAGTAAGGCAACCGTACAAAGATTATATCTCACAAGGAGGACCATCGGCCCAAAGCCATCATGATCCAAACGATCTATCTCAATTACACGACCTTGGCCCTTTGTCCTATCTCTCTCATAGGATAAAAAACTTTAGCTTGCACACAAAAAACAAAGATGTTCGCAAATGACATGGCACATAAGGAAGTTAACCGCCAAAATATGTTCACGAAAACATCCAATGTTGAACAATAGACAAATGTTACTTGTTGCCACATGTTCAAAGAAACATTTATTCGGTTCCAAAGCAATAGCTTAATTGAAATAAGAATAAACTTCCTCAAACACCTAGTTTAAAGCTTCATATATACGGATCTTTGAATCCCAAAAGCTTGACATGTCTAGAGGCATAGGAAGCTCATAAGTGAGAAGTTCAAAATCGAATGGTTAGATACCAAGTCATAAGCACCCATGACTACGTCATGACTACTCATGACTGGGGGCTGATGGTGCGGGTACCTAATTTTGAACGAATTAAGAAGTTTAGAAACCGAAAAGGCGAGGAACTAAAAAGTAGAGATGCCGATTAGCTACACATGTCAAGGCTCCTGCCCTAAAAGCTAAAATGGTCACAAGCACATTGCTACACATGTGACATCATCGGTAGGAATAAAGAAGCCTTGAACAAAATCATGGTCTGAATAAGGCATATGCTTCTCTGTTGGAGGAACGTTGTTTATTGCAGCTAAGCAACAAAGAACCTATCAAGCAAGCTAAAGAACAACACATCGTCCTTTCAATTGCTCCTGTCCAGGTGGCTCCACTTATGTAAAAGATATAACAATACTTACCTTGCACATGATTATCTACAAAGAACCAGGCATAAACAAAATCGGCAAGATCAAGGTTAACTAAAGCAGCTTGCTCAATCATCGAAGCAACCTGCTAACATCTTGCCAACACTGCAAGAGAATAACACTTAGCCGATATATGGAAAAGTTTAAACACCTCGTTAAGGGAACCTCATAAAAAGAAGATTCTATAAAAGACGAGCCTATATGCCTAAACTAATCCTATCAAGTGTGCAATCTCCGATAGATGGTTAATACTCACAAAGCCTACGAGGCTTAGTGTAACAAACGGCAAAAATGAGGTAATTCCGTACTAATTAATTATGTGTGATTAACTTAATTACGTGCAATTTCGAATTAATTATATTAATTTGGCATTTAGAGAATAGCAAATTCTCCATAAGATGCATAGGAATGCATGTGTTTAATTTGAAGCACAGCGAAATCGCGTGCAAATTAACTTGTGTTGGAACGGACGTTGGTGATTACCCAGTAAAATTTAATAAACAAAAATTATCCCGGACACCCAGGATATAAAATAAAGGGTATTTTCACAAAATAAAATGGGTATTGGAACTCCAAAACCATAAGTGAAAACTTTCTATGCAAATCTCCCGGTAACGAATGAAGTGCGCGTACCGCACCCGGTACGCGTATAACTTATAATTTCACCCGACAAGAGCCTAAATAACCAATCAACACTTAAATTAGACTATATTTAAGGGTTATTAAAGGTATTTTTAATGTCCGAATAACGCGCGGTTAAAAGCCGAAAAATACCCGAACGACACTCGAACGACACCCGAACGACGAGGGATTAAACTTAACTTAATATTGGTAAATATTTGGTGTTGTGGACCCCACCAAATCCACCATAAAACCGGCCACCCCTAAGAAAACATACCCAAAATATTACTTTTGTACTAGTAATCTAAAGCTAGAAATGGAAGGCATGGTGTGGAGATTGTGTAATAAAATATGTGATACATATGTACTAGAAGATCACCATGGCCATTCTTTCCTTTGAAATTCTCGGCCAACATCCCTTTAAAACAATCATCACAAGATTTCATAAGTACTATACTAGATTTCAATGGATATGGGTGATCTAGGAAGATCACATAAATCTTTCCTTTCCTTCTTAATACCTACGGCATACACACATATATAGATATCACCAAAGATCATTTTGGTACATTGAAAATCCTCACAAATCCTTGTTAGATTACATGAAATCTTTGAAAGATATTGAAGTATTATAAAGATACATGTGGGTATACTTGAGATAACAAAGCAAAATTCATCTTCTTCTTCCTTCTTGAAATGGCCGTGAGTTTACAAGCATCCATCCATACATTTCTTTCAAGCTAAACACCTCCAAATTACCTCTAAAACATTCATCCAATCAAACCCTTTTGTGTGTTACAAGCATTGGAGCTTAACCCCCTTGGAAGAACACACTAAACCTCATCCAAATCAAGTGATTTTGTCTTCCCTAGCCTTGTGCTAGTTGTAAGTATCTATCATCTTGATCTTGCTTTTAAAAGTTTATGTTTTGATGTTTTAAAGCAAGTTGTACACAATTGTTAACAAGGGTTTTAACATAAGATGTAATATGGTTTACCAAGTTAAAATGGATGTATAAAAATGTGTGTGTGAGCCGTGGGGTAGGATGGTGATGGATGATAATGTTTTGAGTTTATAAAAGTAACATATTCAAGTTTAAAATGTTGATCAAGGCATAGATTGTTATGATAACTTGAATACACTTGAAAGAGATGTTGATCACCTTAAAATAACTATCTAAAGCTTAATAACATGTTGATCTTGTGAGAAATGTTGAAATATAAAGTTTACATAACATAAGAAACAAACATAATGTTAACATTTTGGGCAAATTGGACTTATTACACAAAGCACACCTATTATTAACCTTAAGTAAGTTATTATGGACTTTGGACAAAGTTAGAACATAATAATAACCTTCCATGACAAAGTTGATTTAATCAAGATTACTAATTTGTAAGAAATTGTCACTTTTGGAAGCTTAAGGATGAAAATGAAACTTTTGAAAGTTTTGGGTGTTATTTGGAAGCTTTAAAAGTTAAAGGGTGAAAAGCGTCATTTTAGAAAGTTAAGTCCAAAAATGTGACATTTAGAAGTTTGGTGTTAGAAATGTAAACTTGGATAGTCAAGGGTGGAATATGGAAAAATATTTCCAAGACTTACAAAATAATGTATTTTTGTATTAAATGTTATTTTTATAAAAATTGAGTTTTATAAAAATACAAGTTACCAAAGGTTTGAGGAAATAAAAACTAGGGATTTTATTACAAGAATTTGGTAATTTTAAAGACTTAGGGAAGTTTTATAAAAATGAACATTTTTATATTTATGGGAATATAAAAATGTTGGGACATTTTGGAGATAAAACAACTAAGTCTTGGTTTTGGAAAATACAAAAGTTATTTTATAAATTTCCAAATAGAAATATGGTGAAATTAATAGTGGATTAATTTCGAGTAAAACATATTGTCGGAAATTTGATAAGAATAACTAAATGCATATATATTTTCGGAAATAGGAAAATAATATTCGACGTGAAGTATTTATTCCAACAAAAATATATATATAACACTTTCCTAAGTGTTGGAACGTATTCGTGGGAGAACCTAATCGTAATGTGATCTCTAAAGATTGCGCACGTGAAATTAAGTTAAGTCCGAGAACTTAACAAGTTAAAAATATAAAATCGAATCGACAAGACCTCAGTATATTTATTTGAATGGGAAAATAAATATATGGAACAGTGAGTCGAGTCGAAAGTTATAAAACAAAAAGTCGAATCGACAAGATCTTAGTATATTTATTTGAATGGGAAAATAAATATATGGAACAGTGAGTCGAGTCGAGGGAATATCAAATCGACAAGATCCTAGTATATTTATTAATGGGAAATAAATATACGGTAAAGTGAGTCGAGGCGAGTATTGGAAAACGAAATCTCGATCGACAAGATCCTAGTATAACTACTTAATGGGAAGTAATTATGCGGTAAAGTGAGTCGAGTCGGAGATAAGTTTATCCGAGTTAGTAAATATATTGAAAACACATATATTAAACAATAAGATCATGATGTGATAAAATCGGGAAGTGATCTTAGTTCGCGGCGACGAACCTAACTAACTTCAAGGATAATGTTGATATGTTTATTAAGCATAAGTTAAGTGAAACTTATAACGGGGGTAATCCATCACCAACGGACCTAGACACGTGTTTTAAACGGGGAATTGTATAACAATTGTGTTGTTGGGAGTTGGGTGTACAACTTGCCGGTAAAACACACATGATAGGCTTAGTGACTCATACGTCTAAGAACGCCTGTAGGTATTTGACCTTGGATACCTGCTATTCTCTGGTATTTGTGCACGCTGAGTTTGAGGTGAGTCTCACGGCCCCATTTTAAACTGTTTTTACGTTTTTGGGGGAAAGATATGTTTTGTTAAATTGCTGTAACATGTGGAATATAATATTTAGCACGATGGGTACCTGGGTAACTGGAAATCACTTGGGGTAAGACCTCGCTGTTTACTGTAACCATTAATTCAAGGAATGAAACCAAAGGGATATCTGGGTAGTACTATCGGTGCCTGACAAGGCCCACCTCTGGTTGATAGCGTCAACCCGGTAAAGACAAGAGGTGCATGTATTCTGAACTGAGTTGTTGTCCAAGAAGCAACTCGCGGGGCAATCTGTTGTATAGTCTTGGTTTGGTTATGGGCCCGGGAGGGAGTCGCCATCGTCATGTAGGAGCTAGCTACTCCACATATATGACACTACTTATATTATATTTCCGTTACATGCCGGTATTGCAATGTTTTGCTTGTGAAATTAAAACCTGTGAACTCACCAATATGTATATATTGACGTGTCTTTTAAACATATCTTTCAGGTAATTAGATTGCTGAAAGGAATGGCTAGTGCGGGGGAAACGGGGACGTCGGTCTTTTGGGGGTTTTACTCTTATTTTCCGTTGGTTCGGAATATAGTCGAAAAACCCTTTTGTTTAAATTGAACTTGTGTAGATGTGTACGTTTGGAACAACGAAAACATCTTACGACGTCTTAATAATATGATCTTTTCTAATTAATTATTGTTTGTGTTAATCTTGACTTTGATATACTTTTCGAGCGTTGCGCCACGTGTTTCCGCCGTTGGCGTGGTGTGACACTTAGAAACATAATAGCCCACAAGAAATATTAAAGCTACTTGTGGAACAACAAATGGCTTACTAAAACAAGCAAAGAAGCTTCAAGCAATGGTTAGGGCAACACAACAAATGATCAAACAAGGGAGCATTGCTACTCGTGCCTACCTAAGAAGCACGCAAGCAAATTGCCAATGCAACGATGCAACTTGGTGACACCAAGGATCGTGGAAAACAACTTCTAGTAATCATGAACACGACAAATTACCACAACGTTAGAACTCCACAAAATAATAGAGTTGGGTGAATCCTTATTCGTACCTGCCCTATGGCAGCAACCAGCTGTTAGGAGCATAGAAGCTGCTCATAAGAATATAGAAGTTGCCAATAGGAAGCATGACGGTAGCCTTCCAGAAATTGTTCACTACAACAAGGAAGCAACATAAAAGAGGTAGCCCGCCATAGCATCAAAAAGCGTTGGTTAGGTGATATTTTTGCCATATGGTAGCACCTTGCTAGAGAATTGTTCAAGGAGTCCCAAAACCTCAACACTCGAAGCCATGAGACTTCACCACCTATGAGGTAAGTGAACACCTACCCTTGAACTTTTACTTGCCAACACTCCTTCAATCAAACACCACGCTGATGCACCATGCCATTAAACAAGCTCAACCTCCACCTCATGTGCTTTAAAGTGTCCAATGACTAAGAGAGTTTTACTAAATTATGGAAAGGCTTATTTTTACTACCTTCTCTATTGAATCAACTCATACGAAAGGTCAATCAAAGATCACCATATACTCTATTCTAAACAATGTGGCTGAAGGCGAAAGAGTATCTCGAATGTCACCAAACTTACACATAAACATCGTCCAAAATGTTATGAGATATCTTTGTCTCCTTCAAAAGTTGATCACGGGTTCAAGTATAAAGTTCCTTGACCTTGCATGAAGCTCTTCAAGTATCATCTAAAACCAAGAAAACTAACCATCATATCCTAGAAGGCAATTGTCTTAGCACATACGAAGCTTACTATCGTCAACAAAGAAGACTACCTTCTTACATGACAAGCTAATATCCTTACATAAAAAGCTTCCATAAGGAAGCTAACCTTCTTATACAAGGAGCTGTCTATTCTTAACTAAGTAGCTTCCATTCTTACATAGGAAGTTAACATTTTTACATAAGAAGCTGCTATTCTTACCTAAGAAGCTGCCCTTCTTACACAAGAAGCTGCCATTCTTACGTAAAGAAGCTGCCCTTCTTACGCAAGAAGATAACCTTCTTACTCAAGAGGCTATTATTCTTACATAAAAAGACTTATGGAACTACAAAGGAATCTCCCTAACATTTCCTCATGACATTTCGTCTCTTTGACATATGGTGAACACAAAGAGAGGAACTTTAGAGGGAAGCTTATCATATAAAAAATCCACATTATTTTAAGTGCATAGTATTAATATGCATGTATTATTGCATTACCCCAACTCATGGAACAAACTAACAAGGATATGCTCTTCAAAGACGTACTCCACAAGACATTGATCCATGAAAGTTGGTCAAATACCACAACATGCATACGAAATCCATGATATAGCCTACCCTAAGGCAACCTCGGTTACTATAACATCTTGATATTCTATCAATAAATCCAAAAGCGTTGTCTAGACAATGTAGTTTCTAAGCTGCAAGCTAACGGAACAAAGGAAACTCTTTCGTGCAACCACAACCACTTGTCACTTATCTTATCAAAGGGTGAGCCCCTCCTAACAAGGCTCCATGGGATCCGGCGCTATACCTACCCATGAAACGGGGATGAGCTCCTAGGCCACAACTGCTCAACAGGTAACAAGGATAATGACCTTCCTGTATACAGGGTGAGTTCCTAATACAATCCACAACTCCATGGGACAAGTCCTTTAGATGGAATACCTAAACCCATGAAAGAGGGTGAGCTCCTCACACCAAGACAGCTCATACATGTTCATAACAGGTTACAAGCAAGCTGATATGATAAGCATTGCGTCGGTTCTCTAGCCTAGTAGCCTGGGATCAAAACGAACATTTCATATAGGTAACCATTGAGAAAGGTTACCAACAAGCTGATAGGATAAGCATTGCATCGGTTCTCTAGCTTAGTAGCCTGGGATGGGTGACTGCAGCATCCACCTCATGGCAAAAGGTTAAAGACATTGCAAACACTATAAACGACAAGTAACAGATCTAAGACAACCAAACATTAAACTTAAATAAAGAATCACCCCTAGAGGGGGAGCATTCCCATTGAGGAAGGGAAGGGAAGTTCCTTGGTCATACAGTCGGAAAGCAAAGCATCAAACCATAACAAGATTATAAAGGCATTTGCATAGCAAGACTCATGCATAGCTTACATAAGCTTACGTGACAAGGTCTTTAGAAATCATAATGCATTAGCTCACTAGAAGAGCAGCAAATTCATCATCAAAATTAGCCTGCTATATCGGCTTAGGAGTGCTCTCAACCATAATAGTAGGGAAGCATCCTTGCCAACAAAGGCGTCATTAAGGCATGGACAAGTTCAACGAGCAATACCTTGCTCAAACAAGGTTCAACCTTCTTGTGATACGCAACTACAACTGGGAATAAGCTTCTAAGACAACAAGACTGTCTACACATTTAGAAGTACCATACAGTTGAAAAAGAAATATAAAAAGAGGCTTAGTCTCACATTTTGATAAAGAGAAGCCTCTTACATGGATATAGGAAGAAAATAGCTTTCGCAAGAAGCTCATCTTTGTGTAAAGGAAGTTCACTAAATTGCGCTACAAGCTCACATCCATGCAAAGGAAGCTCAATAGCATACACCTATAAACTCGCCTTTATACGAAAGAAGCTCACTTGTTAGCATGAAAAACTCACCAACATATGCGTTCATGTTCATACCAAAGAAGTTCAGCGTCATATACCAAAAATCCCGTAATAAGATAACCTCCAAGTATGAGAAACTCACTTCCGCATCAAATAAGCCCACTTTGTTACGGAAAAAGTTTATCAATCTATAACATATGGTACGCAAAAGGCTCATTCTTTTGCCATATTTGCTCATATCTGCCTTGCTCCATCACATCGATTATAAAACAAGCTTACCACAACACTTAGAGAAGCTCAAAGTCTCAAGCTGATAAGCTGGTACATCTAATGAATGGAAGCGATGAGCTCATGGAATGAAGCTATTAGCTACCATCAGGCACCAAAGAATATCCGGAAGAGCACATATGACCCTCGCGTTGGTATAACTTACCGCAAACCCCGACAAGGTGATTATAAGCCTAGTATACTTGTATAAGAAAAAGAGACACGTAGTGACACGATAAATACGAAGATCAAAGCCACTACTTGTCTATTGCAAGATCACCAACACGGTGTGCCATACACACACGATAAGCCCATTCTTTTACATTGTTGGCTTCTACTTGCTTGAATTCATCAATCCTATCATAGAAAAAGTTTATCAAATGCTTCAAAAACCCAAAGACTTTGGGAAAGTAAGCTACGCCATTTGACAAACAAATATCTATGAGCTCTTACCCATTTGGGACACGTGACTAAGATGTTTACGGTGATATAGCTTACCATGAACCTCAAGGCTAAGAACTCTACAAGGTAAAAAGGCGTGTACTAGCATGCTACCACATATGTTCACAACCACTGCTTGTCTATGATAAGTCCATCAACAAGACGATTCCATTCATTCATGGACTTTTGGACCCTCTCCGATAAGGAAGGTAGAGTCTCCCAACCACTTTGATGAACATCTCCTAGTTCTTCACACCTACAAGCTTATCACCAAGAAATTTTGCAACATGTCGATGTTACATGAACGATCCCCATGAGAAAGAAACTTCTTCTATAAATGAGCAAGAAATGCGTGTCGTCTCCTCTAAGGGTGAGATTGTAACCACCTAACAAGCTGTCCCTAGTATCTTAGAGCTCCCTTGCTCGGTCGTCCAATCACGACAAGTCAAATTCAAGCAAGCCACCTAAAAGAAAGCTAAGAGAAAACCGGAAGCTTGGAAGCTTCAAAAACAATAAAGATGTTTCAAAGCTCATAAGCTACAAAATAATCTTCAATACTAGAAGATCTAAGGACTTCCAAGACGTCCAACAAAGCTTTGCATCTTCTAAGCTTCTCGAGAAACACCGGAAACGTAGAAGCTACAAGAAAAGGCAGAAATTATGAAGTCCAAAATAAGAAATTCATAAACAAATAAGGCGCAAACACCTTACACCAAAGTTTATGAATTTCTAGAGGTAGGAAAAAAGGAGATAAGATTACTAAGTCACAAGCACCCATGACTACGTCATGACTACTTATGACTGGGGGGCTGATGACGTGGGTACCCAAACCCCCACATCTAAACATATTTAAGAAGCTATCAGGCTCGGGTCAGGAAGCCGAAAAGCCAGAAGCTAGTGTAGAGAAGCTACCTGCATCGGCTCCTCAGCTCCCTAGCACAGGACCTGCCTTACAGGAGGTCAATAATAAAGGTGGGTCCAACACTTATGGGCCAGCCCAGCCCATTACTACAAAGCCCATTAGGGTTTGGGGTTTCACCCTCTATAAATAGAGGGGTTACACCTTCACTCAAGGCCATCCCATTTGTCTTGGTCTCCACTCAAGACATCTCACTCACTTTCTCTCTCTCTCTCTAGAAACATTCTCTCACTAACTAATCTGCCTAGCTCCCATAGAGGAGCCTACGAGCTGCTAAAGTATCACATCAGCAGCTCATGAACTCTTCATAATTACACGCAATAAAGCTGTTAAGCTCCCCTGTTGAACTCACGAGCTCCCCTGTCGGAGCCCTGGAGCTGCCATATCTGCAGTCTACATATCCATGGTTCTAATAACCAACTTTCAGCCATCGAGTTAAGCAGCCCGAAATCGCCTCGACTGCTAGCTAACCGCCGGGTTTCAACCTCCACCTCCTCTCATACTTCGTATCCCTCATTTACTCCTTTATCTTTACTTTTATGTACATTTCTTGGGATAAATCACTAATGTTGAGCGTCGGAGGGTGGTCCAGAGACCCCGGTCTCTGGACCCCTTCTAACGAGTTGTTCGTGGTGCAGGTACACGCTCGGAAGGTGCTAGGTCCAACCCGAGGAGATATCCATACCATCTCCATGCCTTATTCTTGTTGTTTCAACACTTCCTGTTTCAATAAAGTAAAATAAAGTAAAGCAACACACACATGAATGCATGATTATGAACATAGTAAGAATAATAAGCTAATAATATTAGTTTTATATAGTCCTTACCCAAAAAGATGAACTTTTGTATGCGACTTACAAATGGTGATGGGCGGGATATTATTTTGAGTTTTGACTTATAAACGAAGAGTGTCTTTGTTTTTGTTACGCATAAGGTACCATCCTTACACGTTTGGTGATCTATTTATGCGTTAAGAACGGTGGGAACATGTGGCATCGTGTGTTAATGGTTGCTACTAGTTTTGTCCATGGTCCTAAACTGATTTGGCGTTTATTTGAGTAAACAGTTCAAAACAGGATTTAGTTTGTGAGTTTGTGACACGCAATCGGTCAACCTAGTCACCAGCTTGACTCGGCTCAAAGGTGGTTTGATAAACAAAAGGGAAAATTACGGTTGTAGCCATTGACCGAGAAAAATCACAAAAATAGCCATCTTTGGAGAGACGGTTCCCAAATCCCGAGACGTCTCCGTGAGACTTTAGTGATAGACCAATAGCCGATTGCCACGTGGCATCTCAACCGTCTTTTGGTGGATTGTGTTATTAATATATATCAACTTTGATACATACTAACTGTTGTCATGAGTTTAAATTGTGAAGGTATTTGGAATTGTAGTAGCACCTTCATGTCAGTGGCGGATCTAGAAACATTTTTCAGTAGTAACGTTTTTCATTTTTTTTCATTTTAGTAGCAACGTTTTTCAAATTTCATAAAAAAAAAAAACAAATTTTCCACTAATTTTCCACTACGCGCGCGAAGTTGAGCCGCAACGTCCGCACCCCCTCCTTTAACTATAGATCCGCCCCTGCTTCATGTGTTCTTGTAAAAAAAGATGAAAAAATACAATATTTTTTTTTTTTTGTACTATACTACCTTTACTAGAAGGCAACAACAGACATGAGAGGATATAGAGTATGTATGAACCATTAAGGGGTTTGGGCCAATTTAAGTCGACCCCATTAACACGTTAGCTAAATGGATTGCATTCGAGTTTACCTGACAAGTTCACGAGTTGATTGCATAACCTGTCTTAGTTTTATACTTATTTTTCACAAATGTGTTTTTGGTCACAGTTAAACTGATCCTATAGCTGAGCTTTTGGAACAAGAAGGTGCTGACATCAATCAGACTAAAGGCGGCAAATGCTCTAACCTGTCAAAACCCGGTGTTTTTTTGTTTAATTGAACCCCGTCTTGACCCATCATCCCATTACCCTCCATCAAGAACTTGATATGCTTAAATGATTGCTATGGTTTCCGATTAAGGTTATGTTTTCTGATTAAGGTTGTTGACCTGCGATGTGTGCATATGAATTAAGCGCAGTTATCAAACCAATGGCCATCACAGCAGGGGCTGCAAGAGTATTAAAGATATATTACGTTTGAAACTAGTGTGTTAATTGGGTCAGCGATGAACAATGTTAGCATTGCTAATTCATTAGGGCTGTCGATTGACATGGAAAGTGAGCTAGCAAACAAAAGTTTGAGACTGTGGATAGTTGTTTAGATTGGTCTGAAATACATAGGGATCTCTTGGTTGACTTAACCTTCTGGTTTGATCCAAATCAACCAAAATATAAATCTGCAAGTAAACGAATTTGCATTTCTTGATAAACAAAGCTTTCAACAAACATAAAACTTGACTAAACCTTCCAGTTTGATAATCAATCTAGTACCAAATATAAACAAACCGATTTGTCTTTTAGAAAGAAGACAAGGTTTCGGTGTAACGATGAAAATCTGAACCCCAAATATCATAGCAGCACATTGAGAAACCAAATATCTGTTTAAAACTCTTGTCATGAACATTGTATCTTATAATGTTTTTGAAAGTCTTCAGCACAAGGAATGTATCTTCTTCTTCTTCTTCGCCTCTAACCACATCAACGACACGGCACTTAGAAATCATATCTGGGAAAGAACCGGGAAGCGCATCAAGCTGTAGTTGATACTTGACAAACCACCCCGAATGATCGCTCAACAACTCATAGACATTGAGGTGTAACTTGTTTTCTTGGCGATTGTTGTATGCTATAAGATGTAGATGACCTCTAGATTCTCCAAGGTACTCTGTCACTATTTGAGAAGACATCAAGCCAACAGGCAAGGGTAACGTTTGCAGCTGTTCAACATCTATTTTGAAGTACACGTAACTGCCATTTTTGTAAAGTGGAGCCCAATAAATAGCTCCATTCCAGTAAACCCCCCGGCGGAGAAAGCTTATGGGCTGATTAGGCTTGGAGAAAGATTGGACACATATCGTCCATTTCCTTGCATCAGACGAGTAGATATGAATCTGAAACGAATCCACACCAGACGCTACAGGACAAATGCAAATAACTTTGTATTGAACACAATCTGTGTGATGAAATGCAAGACCCACAAAACCCATTAAACGGATAATTTTACAAGCTTTCGGACCTCCAGGGACAGGTGGGATGAGTGCCAATTGCTTGGTGGTGGGATTAAATACGTAGTACCTAAAAGCACCTAAGTGGCCGTTGGGCCCTCGATCGGTAAAGCAAAGTAGTAACCCATTACAAGATTGCACGATTTCAACACGCGGACGATCAAAGTAAGTATCAAGACTACGAAAAGGAGGAGTGCTGGGGTTTTCAACATCAAACGGAACATACGTACTGCGAGCAGTATACATATCGCGAGCAATAAGACCAGGGGATTTTAAAAGGTTATCATACCTTTGGGTGAAATGTCTGTCACTCAAAAGCCATCGCCAGTGTTTGGATACAGATTTGAAGCGAAGGATGGAGGCAGCAGGGAGACGGATAAGGATCAGGGTTAAGAGGTCATCGTTGGAGCCAATCAAAGCTCCAGACTCAGTCGATTGATGATCAGAATCCTCCAGCGAGAAGCAGATATGGGCTCTGGTGCTCACCATTTTGATTGTTTGAGTGTGATTTTGTAGAGTTAAGCCATTAGCCAAACAGTATTTATAAATGCGTGTAACGAAGAAGTGGAAGTGGACTGGGCGGGAAGTTGAAACGCTTAAAGTTCCTTTTTATTCATATATTACAACAAGGCCCAAGTTTAGAATTTTTTTTTAACGGAAGTATTTTAGGATTGATACAACGATTCATGATTGTTTAATTCGTGTTTGCTTAAAAGTTTTTAGTTTTTTTTTTTTTTTTTTTTTTTGAATATTAAACTTTTTTATATATATATAAACAAAAACAACCAATTACAATTGACACGCAGGTGAACGGGCCACAAGCTGCGCCTAGGGGCGGACCTAGCTTGAAGCTAGGTGCCGCGTCCGTTGCTACTCAACTTCGCGCGTGTAGTTGAAAATTAGTGGACAATTTGTTTTTTTTTTTTTTTTACGATATTTGGAAAACGTTACCACTAAAATGAAAAACGTTACTACTGAAATTAATTTCTGAATCCGTCATTGGCTGCTCCACTACCCTTTAGGTTTATTATTCCTTTTATCATAAGTAATTATTACTTTTTTTTTTCTTGTTTTCAATAATGTATTTTGTTGTTATGAAATGGTTTTTCACAAACAGAGTTTAATTATCACTTGGGACATATATTTTGTTGTTAGAGCATTGTCCGCCTCTGATCTGAATAATGTCGGGGCCTTCTTATATCCAATGCTCAGTCAGCTTGGGACATGTGTGGGCTCGAGTTACCAGGTATAGTATTATTAAAAAAAAATTACGGGTTCGGGTCGAGTATGGGGTTTTTTGATATACCAGTTTTACCCAATAAAGTTTACCCGATTATATACCAGGAGTCAGAGGCGAAGCATATATAAGGGCCAGGGGTGGCCCTGACCCCCCTGTTTTTTGACGCGGTAATGGAAATTTGTGATTTTCGTAGGTAAATTGAGTCCGTGTTGAGTCCGGCCCCCGCCGATTTACCACTACCGAGCAAAAAAATTTGAGTTCGGCCCCCTCCGATTCGATAACCAAGCTTCACCCTGCCAGGAGTAATATCTTTCATTGTCTTTTACATATGTATATATGATGATTTTGACTCATACCCACATTACAGATATTGCCATAAAAAAAAAAAGAAATCATTCCACGAAAGAAACAACACTCAAGGTTGATTGGTTACTTTTAACTTTGATGGGGTTCTGTTGGTTTAGACAGCACTCAAGCTTAATTGGTTATGTTAACTCTTTGATATTTTAGGGGGAAATGGGCCCTTGTAGACTTTGTTTTTTCTTTCACTGATTTTAACCAATCCTGTAATGTCACATTACTTCACTAATTTACTTCACTGAAACACTTATTTGGAGGCAACACTCCACTGATTCTTTCATTTATATTTTCATTTAAATACCCAAACTTTTTTTTTTTTAACATTTCACACTGTTTAAACTTTTAAACCGGTTAATAATATTGAATTTCATACTATTAAAACCGTCCCACCAAACAGTCAGCAAATTTTAGTGTTAATTCTTGGAAACCGTCGTCTGAATTGAATTGAGGCCAACTAAACGGTCAGTAAAATTTAATTTTAACAGTAGACCGTTCAAAATTTTGGATATAAATAGAACAAACCGTGGGGTTAAAACCCACAAAAAAAAAACCGTAAAAAAAAACCCCAACCCACCACCAAGATGAATCCGTGGACCGAAGAAGAAGAGATGACACTAGTGGTGTGCCACAAGGACGTCACAAACGACCCCGAAATTCAAGAACTACCTAGGGACGAAGGCGAAGCCTACCCCCCGGATGTGTTTTGGGCTCACGTGTTTAGCGACTTCATGCAACACGTGAGCACCAACACCACCAAGACCATCCAAGACCTCCAGGTCAAGTGGGACGATCTCAATATCAAGTGTGCGAGGTGGACCACCCTCTACGAGCAAACGATGAAGGACGATCCGGACCACGATGACGAGTTGGCTATCGGCTTCACAAACTATGAATATGAGGCTCGATACGGCCAAGAATTCGACAATGTTGAGGCATGGCACTTGTTGCGCCAACCTTAAGTTTATTTTTCTTTGTTTTATGTATTTTTAATATTTATGTTTTAATGAAATGTTTTTTATTTATGTTTTTTATTTATTTAAATGGTAAACATATAAAACAAACGGTAAAAATAAAAAAACACTAAAACACACGGGGTAAATTGAAAATTTTGCATTTTATAAAAACCAACAAAACAACCGGTACCAGCACGGTAAACATAATCAGCAAAATGGTCCACGGGACCACTACCAGCGTGGGTGGCGACGGTGTTACCGTGCTGGTAGTTGGTACCCGTGGACAATTCGGTAGGCGCCCCGTCCCCCCTTAGTTTGTTCATTCTTGCATAAATTGAACACCTAGACAGTATACAAATATATGTTGTATGTAGGTGGTGATAGGGAACTATGATTCATTTTATGACACGGGCATCATTTTTTTCACATGAGCAGGTTTGTAAATAAATCCAGATGGCAATTTTTTGTTGATTGTGTATAAAAAGACATCTTCTGCCAATAAAATACATTTTGTCAAACACTTGAACATCTGATCATAAGAACTCCCAACAACAAAATCATGCCTAAACACTAGTTTCTACAACACTTTTTATTACAGTTTATTGTCTGATTTGGTCAATTGATTAGTAGTTCACATTGATGAAGGCCTTTGTTTGAACTCTGGTCTCGTGTTCAGTCTGTAGATAGTAAACTTAACAATGGAGACACGAAGAATTCTTTCATGGGTGACACTATCCATAGCCGTTGAGCCTCCCTAGTCAAGTAATAAACCTTACACACTTTATACAGTTAGCTGACTGAGCTTTTGATACATAAGGCACTGACATTATTCAGACGGGAGGTGCGAAATGCTTTAAGCCCTCAAAGCCCAGAGCTATTGGTTTAATTGAAAAGGTAAATAAGATTCAAGACACACGGTATATGCTTGGATGATTGCTATGGTTTCTGATCAACTGTTTTTTATTATGACAAAACTGGCAGCAGCATATTCGATTTCATGGGCTGTTAAGATTCCTGCAATGTGTGCATTTGGATTAAGTGCAGGTATGGCACCAATGGCCATCATAGCAGGGGCTGCTTGAGTAATAAGTAATCTTGAAAATAGGGTGGTTGGGTCAGCCCCCTCTCAAACTTTTTTTTCCTCATATTACTCTTGAAAATAGGGTGTTGCGTCAACGATTAACAAGCTGAATGATGTGGTTGCACTGAGCAAATGATTGCGAACGTTAGAAGCATTGCGCTTTCGTTAGGACTGTGGACAGTTTGTACTTTGTAGATTGGTTTACAAATTGAGATACATAGGCATGAGATTTAAATTTAAGAGGGAAACATGCAAGAACCATGAAGCCATTCAGTTTCTTGCTCATATGCATGAACTCTAGAACAAAAAACCAAACAATTCACTTAATAAAGTTACTTATTTGCATGAATGTTTTTACAGAAACAATTTAGACAAGGAATTTCAAACTAGTAAATACTTAGACCATACGGAGTGGTTGGGTGTCCCCCCCCCCCCCCCCCTCTCCCTCCCAGTTGGGGGGAGGGGGGAGGGGAGGGCCATGAAGCGCCGTGTGACATTTATGGGACCCGTGTTTGAAAGATGAAAATTGTGAGGAGTGGAAGGGGAGAAAAAGGGTGAAGGAAATAATATTATATTGATTTATTTGTGTGTTAAAGTTTAAATAAAAACAAAGCCCAATCAAGAAGCTCCACCTCATCCCAATCAAATGCCCCACGCCTGTTTTTCAGAAATTAATCCCAATACGACTTCATACACCAGAACATACATGCACAAACACAAACACAATCCAAATCATCCAAAATATAAATTTACAAGCAATTGAAGTTCCATTTCTTAATAAATAAAGATTTCAACAAACAAAGAACTAACCTTCCAGGATGATCATCAATATAGTACCAGATATAAACTGATGATAAGTATAAAATTTTACCTATCCTGATCATGGAAAAATCACATGCCTGATGAACATATTCATCTGTTATGTTCTGGATAAAGCAAGCAGCTTCAATCAAATCAAACAATTGAACATGATACATGTGGCACACGAACTTAACCGGTATCCATCTTAATGGCAAATGTTGATGATGCTGAAACCAAAATCAGCATCATCTTTAACGTGAAATCCATGTAATGATCAAACTCAGATTCTTACCCTATCCAGAACAGAACCTGTTTGCAAGCAATGTCTGGCAGCCACTATTAAATAATAGGGAAAATGGCCAAAATAGCCCGTTGGCCGTGTGTTTTGCAAGAATAACCCTCTCCCCCCTCTTTGGAGAGACGGGACACGGCTCCCAACGAGCCTGAACCGTCTCTTGAGAGAGTTCCCATTCCAGCCAACAGAGGACCGCCACGCGTCGTTGTTGATCCCGAGACAGACCTGAGACGTGAGACAGACCTGAGACGTCTCCGGTGACGTCTCCAAAGACGTCTCCGGTGAAGATGAAGAACAAGAAAAAAAAACAGACAATCGATGCTTCAGAGTAAACACTACGTTAACAGATCTGAGGATCAGAAAACTGCTTCAAAGGAACAAAATCGATACCTTTCGTCTCAATAAGAACCGAATAACTTCACGAACATGCAATACAAAACTTGTTCTAGTGTTTTTCGTGAAGAATGTGACGACGATGAACAGGAACTTGATCGTTCAGAATACGTTTGGTCGAGAAGAATATTGTTGCCGGAGTATTCATTTTTTCCGGCAGTGTTGTGAACTGTGATCGTCGGTTTTAATGGTGGTGAAAAGATGCGGTTATTATTATTTTTGTTTTATAAAAATTGGGGAGTGAGTGATAATAATGGAATCAGTTGAGAGGAGAGAGAAAGAAGGTTCAGGAGAGAGAAGACGGTTCAGGAGAGAGAAAGGGAGAGAGAGAGTGAGGAGAGAGGAGAGAGAAAGCGAGGAGAGAGAGTGTCTGATGAGGTGTTGGTTTTGTATTGGTTTATCTGGGAAGCCTCTCGGGAGACGGTTCAAACTTGTTGGGAGCCGTGTCCCGTCTCTCCAAAGAGAGGGGAGAGGGTTATTCTTGCAAAACACACGGTCAACGGGCTATTTTGGCCAATCTCCCTAAATAATAACTATTAACCGTATTTAATCATCAACCCACTCAAATTAACCATCTCAAATTGATTGAACATGAACTACAAAGTAAAAGGAGTACATCAATTGAATGGGAAGAAGACATGAGAAATAATATCGAAGATTTTTATTTAAGAATTGTGCCAAATTTTGTTGATAAGTTTTACTTTACGATCGATTAACTTAAGTATTCAACAATATCGAAGATTTTTATTTCTAGACCAATTCAAGATTTTATAGTTGCTTTTTAAGTTCATTCCCTCTTTCATGTTTAATGACAAGGTATCTATGTAACGATGACAACTTCAGTTTCTACCATAAAGTAGTTCGTGTAAAGATATATCTGCCTAAAGTTTTTGTCACGAACATTGTAAGTAATCATCCTTATGAGAATTAGCAGCACCTTGAATGAATCTTCTTCGTTTTCACCTCCAACCACATCAATGACTTTAAAATCATAATAACGATGACAAGGTATCTATGTAACGATAACAACTTCAGTTTCTATCATAAAGTGGCCCGTGTAAAGATATATCTGCCTAAAGCTTTTGTCACGAACATTGTAAGTAATCATCTTTCCGAGGATTACCTCAATGTTCACTTTTTTTCCACCGTGATGGGTGTCACGAATTGTGTTGGTCGCATCCGTGATAGAAATGTTGGGACGGTGGTCGTGATGGTCACGGCCATCACAAGGTGGTCATCACGAACCACCCCGACCACCCTTATACCACTACTATTTAGTTACCATTAAGACTCCTCTCCTATAAAAGAGAGCTCCTCTTCACTTGGAAGGCATGCTCCAATTCCCTATCACACCAATCTTAAATAGTAACATACTCGTATCTCATACTCTCTAATTAAAACTATCAGAACTAATAATATCACTAGCTATAGCATTATCTTCCCATCATAAACACATATCATCTCTTCATCCCTCATTACAATCAAACCAACAACACCAATGTCCGTGATCCTTACGTAGGAACCCTTACAACCAGCTACAAATAGTATACTACTCGTGTGGAGGCCCGGATAATAGCAGTGAAAGGCCGATACGTCCTTGATCCCGTATCACCAAGATCTAGCCTCAACAGATGCTCTAAAGCAAATGTACAAACAAAAAGCTTAATAATGTTTATATCAATGCCAAGTAAACTAAAAATGTGCATATATAAACTAAAAATGTGCATAGAAACGCAAGATGTAACATACTCCTACTAATAACCAACTAATTATCCTGTTTGGAAGTAAAACAATTTTTTTTTTAAAAAAAAAAACACCCCTTAATGATGAAAGAAATCTAGAAAGAAGACAAGGTTTCGATATAACGATGAGCTTCCAGTACCCCCACTAAACGTGAGAAGCCTTCGCTAAATTTGAATATCTGCTTAAAACTCTTGTCATGAACATTATACCTTATCAACTTCCCTGGTAATATTACCAGCACAACGAATGTATCTTCTTCTTTTTCACCTACAACCACATCAATGACTTTGAAATCATAATCGTTGTACTTGTCACAGATCATCTCTGGGAAAGCAGCGACAAGTTCATCAAGCTCTACTCGATACTTGACAAACCACCCTGAATAATCGCTCAACATCTCATACACGTTCAAGTGTAAACCGGTAATTTCATCGTGATCAACAGCCACTATTCGATGTAGATGACCTCTAGATTCCCCAAAGTACATTGTTCGTGATTTGAAAGACGTCATCTTCAACGGCAAGGGCAACGTTTGCAACTGTTCGGCCTCGATTTTAAAGTAGAAGTGATTGTCATAATATGTAGCCCAGTGAATAGCTCCATTCCAGTAAACTCCCTTGCTGAACCAAGAACTATTTGTAGACAAAGTTTCGGTACAAATCTTCCATTTCCGTGTATCAGACGAGTATATTTGAATCTGAAACAAATCATCATCTGTTACCACACGACGAACACAAAAACCATCTACACGACGAATACAAACAACTTTGTAGTGAACACAATCTGTTTGGTGATATGCCAGACCCATAAAACGGATTGTTTTACGAACTTTCAGACCTCCAGGGACAGGTGGGATGATTGCCAATTGCTTGGTGGTGGGATTAAACACGTAATAGTCAAGGTCAGCTGTGTTTGCATGATCGCTACAACAAAGCAGTAAACCATTACAAGATTGCATAATTTTGATACCACAAGGATCAAAGTACTGGAAATCGAGAGTACTAAAGGGAGGAGCGCTTCGGTTTTCAACATCAAACGGAACATAAGTATTGCGAACAAAAAGACCAGGAGATTTTTTCGGAAGGTTATCATGCATGCGGATAAAACTCCTCTGACTCAATAGCCAATGCCAGTGTTTGGAAACAGACTTGAAGCGAATGATGGAGGTAGCAGGTAGGCGGAGAAGGATGTCGGTTAAAAGGTCATCGTTTGAACCAACCAAAGCTCCCGACTCAGTAGATTGATGATCGGGATCCTCCATAGAAGCCTGCGATAAGCATGCTTTAGAGATGTTTAGGGTTTTCTTGTTTTTGCGTATGGTGTTCACCATGTGTGCTGATTGAGTGATTGTTTTTTATTTTGCTTTGGTACGTCGTCTTCTGAATTAGGGTTACATGGTTGCCAAATTTATAGGTATTGGATTGGTGGAAGGGAAAGCATGAAATGGGCCATGACAGTTAAAATGCCTCAAAACTATTTGCAGCCAACTGGCCCAACTAGCCATGATTGAGTTGAATTGTTGAAATCACAAATAGTCAATTAGTATTATCCTATAGGTTCACATTTCACAATAGGTTAAGTCAAATATAGTCAACATTGGTTTTTGACCAATCAGCTCGGGTTAAGATGTTTTTGATGGGGGGATAAAATCGGTTTGGTTTGAAGCCGCGGTTAGAGTTTTTAACGGTTCCGCAGCGCTTTGACCGGTTTATAAGCAGTTATTTAGGGGTGTTTGGGATTGATTAATCAAAACAGATTATACGTTTTGAAAAAGCAGGGGTGGATCTACTTATAGATTATTGCATTTTGATAGTTAAAAAAACTGATTATTTGCGTTTTGAAAACGCAATCCAAACGCTATAAACTGATTATCTGCGTTTTCAAAACGCAATAATCTAAAAATCAGTTTCAAAACGCAATCACCAGACACCCTCTTAATTACAATTTGAAGCTTAGTTCTTTATTCATATTTGTAAATTAACCTTTAACCCCAAACTATAGTACGCAATATGCTATTTAAATTTAGTAATTTACCACTTACGAGTAATGGAGATTGTTGGTCAAACAACCAACTTAATTATTTGATATAAAAGCTTGTTTGTTTTGTTAATTTACTATTTTGAGATTAGTTAGTTATGTGTTGAACGTGGGTTTTATATATTTAAGGGGATATTCATTTTTGAACATCTGAAATGCTTGTAGTTAATTGGTTATATGTGAATATTACGTTATTTAATTGCATTGTATACGGACCATAACGACAAAAACAATAAATTTGACCTTACACAATCTTGGTTTTTTTTTTTTTAACGGCCAACAAATCAATCCCGAGTACTCTCGAATTATTTACTGGACAGAGTACTCCAAGAGTAACCCGGGTCCATCAATAATTTCACACCAGTTACATGGGAAAACTCGCCGCCCGAAGGCCCACTACGGTAAAACTCGACCCACCAGCAACATTTTGATACCGATAGAACTCGAACTCCCCATCTCCCATAAGGAAGACAAAAAGGATGTCACTCCACTATAAGGGGATTGGCTTACACAACCTTGGTTTAGTTACCCGTTTCATATATCAAATTAAAAATGGATAAATCTTGTTTAATTTATTAAACATATCATGTTTAAGTTGACCATTTTAATTAAATGTTTCATGTTTGGGTTGACATGTTTATAACGTGATTACTATCCATCAACACATTTGACGCCTAAAGATAAAATAAGTTACACAGATTGTGTTCGGGTTACATGATTTTTAATGTGCGCCCTTTAGGGTTAACGTTTTTTGACCAAAAAAAAAAAAAAAGTGTAAAGAAGGGTATATAGAGATCATTTTCCCGTTGAAAAAACTCAACATTTCAACATTTTTCTAAGGAACAAGGGTAGATAAAAACATTTTCGACCTTTTGCGAACTTTCAGTCCAAAACATACAATTCCCTAGAAAATAAATTCCATGTTCAGAGCTTGATGAGGACTGCAAGGTGTGTATACCCGGGTGATACGGTTACAGTAAGCCGGTGCATGCATCCTGCGCAGCAACCGTTAAAGGGAGCGTATCACACACCTGTGAACCCACTGACCAGAAACCGAACAAAAACAATACCATGTGGACGTCCATGGAAACACAACTGTCAACGCAAACATTGGCCCAGAACCGCAAAGTAAAACAACTGAGAGGAGCTAAAAATAAACCGCATAAAGAAATACATGTGGCCATTTGAGCGAATTATGTTAACAGAAACCCCATTGGCAAGCTGTAAAATTCCTAATGTACTGTCAAAGCTATTAGCAATTAGAAAGTTGGTGAGGAGTTCCAAAACATCATAAGCATAAGTCTTGAAGAAGGTTGCAGGCATAGAAGCAAACTTGGAAAGAACATGACTAACAACAGAATATAAAACACGAAGGTGGCGTCCATTGATACTTTATGTTTAAGTAAACCACCATATCACGCGGCAATATAGAACCTGTCAAATACCCAAAAATCACCATTGTTCCTCCTTTCCAACTAAGGCGTTTATCCCCTACTTGGAATTTAAGCACCACGTTGTCAATGTTAATTATATGAACCTCCCTAACAGCTCGGGCATTATTATTTATTGACTTATATTGATCAACATGAACAAGCGGGTGAAACGGCACAACATCCCTGTGACAATAAAAAATTGGCCATAGAAACTGGTCTAGGCACTAGACCCAAATCAGTGACTTGCAAGGCAACCCCAGAATGCGAATGAGTACCAGCAATGACAACATAAAAGCAACCAAATGAATAATGGATTGAACTTATAGCATGAACAAAGCTTGTGAGGTGAAGAGGAGTATGGTTCGTTTGAATATAAATCATGTGCTGCTCACTTCTGTTGAACGGAGCCCTCACAAATCTCAAATGCATCATTACAAGCACCCAAAGTAGCATCGAGGGTCGGACATTTAACTTTAACCATAGTCAAATCATCACCAAAAAGAAAATTGAGGAATAGAGCCATTCACACGCATAATCACGCCATGGCGACCGGTATGAGCAGCATCTGGATTGCCGATGGAAGGCGTTCCAAATTTAGAGTACAACGGCTCAACAACAGGAACCACACCCACAATCCCAGACTCAATTGAACCAGATATCAGAGAAGCAGCAGTAATGAAATCATTCTGAGGTGCCGCAGAACCCCGAGTGCCAAATCGAGTACCCATGGCAAAAGTGAAAGCATTCCATGTGGTTAACTGAAATCGACTATGCAATGAATTGAACCATATGGCCGCCTCACCTTCCACATAGTAGGAGGAGATAACAAAAAGATCAGAGTTTGAGATGGAATTAAAGTTGAAATACCTTGTTGCTTGAGAAATCCATAGATCCGCTGGAAATTGGGAAAGAGATATAGGAGGAGACGTATGGCGCCATAAATTATTGAATCTCTCTGGAACAGTGGAACTTGAATTTGACAGTCCTCTCGCAACTGAAGTCATGAAGGATACCTCCGAGCATAGTTTTTTGTGTGTTCATCGAAGCTACCAGAAATTTGACATTCACACGCCCCATCACCCCACGGTTTTTGGGGCTTGGAGAGCAAAACTCCCCTCTACTGACGTGGCAGACACGTGGCGCTCCACGCCCCCTTCACTCCACTTACCACACCATGTAGTCTTAGTCTCTTAGATTTGTCTTAACGTTTAGATTTTCCTTCACTTTAGGTGGAGGTTGGATGTGATACCTTATGGGATCTATATAGATGTTTTAGGATGGTATATTTGTTTATATTTTAGTATATTTTATGATTTTTATCTATTTCTATTACTATGTTACTTTGTCACCACTTCCTAAGTTATTGTGATATTGCTATATTTCTAGTCCAGTTTGTTTCCATGTTTATTTTGAGCCGAGTCTCTCTGAAAGTAGCCTCTATACCCACACGAATAGAGGTAAGGTTTGTCTACTCCACCTCTAGACCCTATGGATAGCTTTGCTATTTGTGAGATATATTGGGTACAATCGTTATTTATTCTACTTGTAAATATGAGACGCTAATGCTCAATAACCTAGAACATAAAACCAGACAACTTGCTTATTAAAAATATTAATTGTTCCATTTTCTTTTGTGTTAACAAGTACATTCAGATTACTTATATAAAACAACTTATTTTACCTATGAAGAATTATATAAAGGTTTAAATAAATAATTTTAAACACAATCAATCCCAATATGACTTCCTACACCCAGAACATACGCGCACAAACACAAAGCAACAGGCGCCAGATACGCAACCCAATTAAGACAGAAGATAAATTCGCAAGTAAATGAATTTCCATTTCTTGATAACCAAAGTTGTCAACAAAAACAAAACTTTACTTAACCTTTCAGTTTGATAATCAATTTGGTATATTATGATTTTACCTAACCTGATCTTGGTAAGTTCACATGCCTGATGCAACATACTCATCTGTTATGTTCTGGAAAAAGCAAGCAGCTTCACAATTCAATGCAGCAAAGAACAAAGATCTCTGGTAACCCGTCCAGCGACAATCTGAATTAATATACAAAACAAGTTACAGGTGAGACAATAAGATACAGATACATCTCCTAAGGGAGTGTTTGAATCATAGTTGTTAAAAGCCATAGCCTCTTGCGCCTAGGCCCGTTTTTTCAGGCGAGGCGAGGCGATTGCGCTTTAAGTCGAGGAAATTGCGGTTTAATTATCTAGGTGATGGTTTAGGCGCAGATTACGGCGAGATTCCCAAATTCTGTAGAGTTTCCAGCTAAATTCTCTAAATTATGGCTAGATTCTGGCCAAAATCCGAATTTCTACTTTTACCCAAGGAAAACTAATTTTATACACTAATATTAGAAACTTGTGATACTAATTAAATGATATTAAATGTCATATAATAGCTTTTGTTTGTTTTATTTGGAAGTATTATTTTTCTAATACATAATATATGTTTACTTTTTTCTTTGTTCGCTTTTTGTTTATCTCAGGCACTCGCTTTTTTTGCACCTTGCGCCTAGGCTCCAGACGAGGCCTACGTGCCTTGAGTGCGCCTAGCGCTTTTGATAACTGTGGTTTGAATGTGTGTTTCAAAGCAGGTTACAATTGACATGTACTTCCCTGTTTAAAGCACAAAACAGTTCTCTTTTTCACATAAGAATAATTAAAAGTCTAAAAATGTAGATGGAAAGTATTAAAATAAGGTGAAAAACAAGAGTTGATATAATTTTCTGTTGCCGTTGGTAACAAAATAAGCTTATAGTTTATCCAAACACTAAAACTGACTATTACGATTTCAAGTACAATATTCAGATAATCAGTTTCATAACACAAATCCAAACACCAAACCACAATGAGGACAATGATAATGATTCTAAAAGAATATGTTACCATAAAGTTGCTAACCTGATGAACTTCTAAGCACAAGGGCAAAGCCTTCTTGTATGCTGATGTGACCCATCACAAGAAAGCATTGACGGTCTTCGCGTGTATAAACATGCACCCGGGTTCAAACTTGGTGGTGCATCCTCAGCCACCTCAGCAGGTTGGTCAGCACCAATGCTTGCAAGACACGATCCTTTACATTTCATGTACTTTTGCATAACTCCACATTCATTAATAAATGCAAATTTACTCGCTACACACGACTGCCCAACCGATTTACAAACAGAATCACACGATTCCCCTTGTTTACCAACCATAACATTAATACCAATCAACCGAACTTCTATTTGTGCATCACTAATTCCAACTGAATTATTCGATGGCGGCGCAAAACAATGATGATATTCACTTAAGTAAGCGTTTTCATGCACTACACTCTCGGAATTATGCCGACATCTTCCAGCACAATAATCAAACAAACTTGAATAAGTCCCTGAAGTCACCGGTTTCGCTATCTTCACTTTCAACGCTTGATTCACATGCGTTCTTTCCGGATTCAAGCAGCACGAAACACAATATTCATACGCATTGCAGCACTGCGAGACAAGATTGCAGCCTTGACAACTGTATTGATCTCTTTTTACACGACAACAATGTGATTTCGGATCAAGTGTCAGAGCATCACATACGTAACCAGTATGATCAGTTATCAAATATCTCCCTTGAACCGTCGTTCTGCAGATTTGTGTTTCTTGAAAACTAATATCTTTCCTAATCGCAAATGTTGTTGATGTTAAAACCAAAATCAGCACCAATTCTAACTCGAAATCCATGTAATGATCAAACTCAGATTCTTGTCCCACCACTAAGATATTAAAACCTAAAGTTCCAACTGATCATATCAAGCGTATCCATCTATAACACGAACCGTTTTCACGCAACGTTGCCACTCACTATGACAAGATTAAAAAAATAACCATTAGTTAGATCATAAGGTTATATAACTGTTAACACTATTAATTAACATAACGTTCTATTGCATATGACATACATTATCAGAACGTTGATTATCATGAGCAACTAGTCTAGAATTCAAGAACTCATTAATCACAATTAACGAAAAAGATTATAAATTGAAATGAAACCTAATGAAAGAACCTAATGATTACCTGGGATTTAAGAACCCTAATATCGGTTATGATTGACGGTGAGAATGTAGGGGTGGACAGATCTTGTTGATGAAGAACAATTACACAGGATTTAATTTGGGGAAAGCAAGATTTAGGGTTATAGAATACGGATGTTGATTTGGAATTAATACGGGTATGGAAGGAAGGGGGTGATGACATGTGAAACATCAAACACGATTTTCTTTTTTTTCTTTTTTTACGCTGTATTCCCGAGTTAACTTAAAGAGGGAAAAGAAAGGAAAAGAATTGAAAGAAGGGAAGGGAAAGGAAAAGAAAGGATCATGTTCTTTCCTTTCGTTTCCTTCCAAATCGGAAGGAAAACTAAACTAAATGATTTTAACTAGTTTTCCTTTCATTTCCTTCCATTTCCTTTCTTTTCATTCCTTTAATGAAACTCGGGAACACACCATATTTTGTTTTCCTTTCTTTTCCTTCCTTTAATGAAACTCGGGAACACATCTTTCCTTTCATTTCTTTTCTTTTCTCCCGTTTAGTTAACTCGGGAACACAGCGTTAATCCGGTAACTGAACCCGAACCTGATTAGGCTTAAACCTCACTTGTCATGCTTGTATAAGGTTTGAGCTTGAGGCCGACTCGGTTAGAGCCTACTATTTTGAGATTGAGCTCGGCTCGAAAGTAAAACCCTAGAGCATGAGTTCGGCTCGACTCGATGTAGTTTGAGTACAATTTTAAGCGAACTAGAAGTATGACTTGGGCTCGCTTCAATAGCTTAAGCGAGCTAAAGCTTAGCTTGACAAGGTTATTAGTTAAAATTGAACCTGTTCAAATGAAAAAAAAAAAAAATTGCATACGAAAACAAAAATAATATAAAATTTGTTTGGGCGCATTTAAGCTTGCGAGCCTAAACAAGACTTGTTTGTAAAGCTCGAGCTATGGCTTGATAAGTAACTAGATTTTAGTTGGTAAAACCTAAAAGGTTAATACTTTTTTTTTGAACGGCAACAAATCAATTCCGAGCACTCTCGAAGTACCCACTGGACAAAGGAGTACTTCGAGAGTAACCCTGGTCCATCAATAATTTCACACCAGTTCCCGGGGAAAACCCGCCGCCCTAAGACCCACTGCGGTAAAACCCGACCCACCAGCAACATTTTGGTGCCGGTTGAACTCAAACTCCCCGTCTCTCAAAAGGTTTATACTTTGTAGTTTAGAATATAACTTGAGATGGAAAGACATGTCTATTCATACAATCCTATTATTCGTTTTTCTTTAAATCAAATCAAATACCAAATTTGTAGATGTACAGAATAATAAGGTTTGACATTCGTCCAGACATTAACCACCTTTTGTCTCCAGATTCTCTTAAGCATTACATTACTAGTGTGGACATTAAGCATATCCTCACTAAATCCACATCTTTTTAGTTTTTTAATGGCAATGCTATTTTAATTGACCTTCCAATTATGACAAATGATCAAATACTTATAAGTTATAACTTAGTGATTCTTATTCATATAGCCATATAAATCTTTCTTCAAGAATTTATGCTCTTTAAAAGGTGATTATTCCTAGTGAACATGTTCCTTGACTGTAAAAACTGAAGCTTCTGTTTGAGCAGTGTGTGAAGGAACATGGATGATGGAGGGGTAAAGCGATCAAAACATCTTCCTGGAAATTTGTCGAACATGTTGCTTGGACCATCAAAGGTTGAAGATTCGGTTATAGATGATTCTGTTAAGAATAAGAACAGAAGAATGTGTGTACACATTCAGAAGATTGGTAATGCTTCAGTGAAACTGCAGAGACCATCAGGAAACCGAGTAGCGGTTAGAAAGTATAGAGAGAAGAAGAAAGCGCAAAACGCTTACTTAGAGGAAGAAGTTAAGAAACTGCGGCTTGTGAATCGAGCATTGATTCGAAAACTGCAGCTGCAGGCTGCTCTTGAGGCAGAAGCTGTTAGGCTTAGAAGGTTGTTGATGGATTTGAAATCTCGGATTGGTAACAAGCTGGAGGTTTCTCGAGTTTAAAGCAGAGCTGCAATGGCAACGCTGACGGTTGCATCCGTCGTGACTGATCATAGATGTTCCATGTGGAAATAAAACATTGGCCATTGGCGCGTGTATGTAAAAATAATTGCACAATATTCTACTGTTTCAGCTTTCATTACTGCGTGAAGGTGGCTTGGCGATAAGCTGGGTGGGGATCGAATATTTGTGTTCCTGCCTGATCATGAATGTTCACAGCGCAACAACGACTATGTAACCAACCACACTGCATTTTGAGTTTTGTTTTAATGGATTTGTAAGTTTCTGTCTTGTGGTTTGAGTGTAACTCTTTATAATGAAGCTTGAGAATCTTTTATGCAGCTTCTTTCTACGATGAAAGTGTGCTTATTAATTTTGCAAGAAATGGCAAGATACTCAGATTAACGGGTCAAAACTCAAATCGGGTCATTTACTTTGTACATGACTACAGGTTTAAAGAGATCATATACATGTTAAGTTTGACTGACAAACACTTTCCTTTTTTCCGTTTCTTATAAAACCGTACGAGAATGTAGCAATATTTCGTGACTAAGAAAATTACATCAAGATAGCGGGCAGGCGGGCAACAAGCTGCGCCGCCACCCCTTTCTGAATTTGTATGCATTAGAAATCAACTTTGGGCTACCTTCAACGTGTCTAACCGAAATGGTAAACTTTTAATTTGACCTATTTGAGATAAAACACAAGCTAAATCAACCTACTCATAAATGGGTCATATACATCACCTCTACTTTATGCATCAACTCAGAATAGGTAGTAAAAGATCAAATTTTTAAGCTAACCACACTGCCTTTTATTCATATGGGTAAGGAAATATATTATCAATATAACTATGATAATTTCACTGAAATTATAACGAATACAACAAATCAAGAAAGCCGTTACTAGTATGAAGTTTGACTTGGTCTAGTTGCACCTCCGAGATTCATGGATTACCTGGTATGGTCAATCATCTCAAATGGCCAATATGATCCCAATTTGGTACTGCAGATTCTGAACTAAAGCTGAGATTTTTGGTACGGCTTGGTTTAACACGACCCGGGCTCCCTTTTAGGCTCGGTGATCTTTGAGAATACCCTCCACGTGCATTGGCATTCCAAACCCGACTACTGCCAGCATCACTGTTGATAGAAGATATAGGAGACAGTAGCTTATTCTTATATGGGGAGTTGCTTGCAGACCAAGTATCAACGCTTAATGGTCTTAGCCTTGGTGAGCTCAAGGATCTCGCTTTGGCTCGTGCAGATTCGGTTGCAGCCATGTAAGTAGGGAACATGGGTGAAGTTGAACCCAAATGTTCTTCTCCAATGGAACGTTGTTTTCTATGACGGGTCGCTCTTTGTAGATAATTTGAGCCATCAGATACCTTAAGATTCCTTAGTTTGACTTTTTGAATTTCGAAATCTTCTTTTTTTCCAATATGTTGAAGATCTTCTCTTTTCGCTAATTGGGTATCCACCCAATGTTCTAACCAATACCTCCATTTCATATTTACTTTGCTTTGTTCAGATTCTGATGACATCTGAGAGAAAGAAACAAAACTTAATTAGGATAAGTCATGTTTGACTTTTGAGGTCAATCTGATTAGCCAAATGATTAACAACAGTACATACAATATACACATTCTTGTTAAGTTTGATGTAGCCATGGACTTTTGTAACACAACTTCAAATCCTACTTATATTGAAGTTTGACTTTTTGAGGGTTAAATTGATTAGTCAATTTTTTTAAACAAAAGTCTTCTTAGTACTCGCAATCTTTTGTTTAGTAATTAGTTTTAAAATTAATTCGTATTAAAACAGTTTTCATCCTGATTTTAACACTCTTTTCAACAAGTACAATCTTTCGTTATCTTTGATGTCGCCATGATCCTTCGTAACACATTTTCATATCAAAATAAAACCAGTCGTTCAAATTTGAAGTATACACTTACTCTGTGGTTAAATGCATACTCTTTGATCCTTTCTCTCTTCAGAGCTGCTTCTCTCTTACTGCACAACATAGCCTCCTCCTCTTCTTTTGTTAAAATACTGTCATCCCACCGCCTCTGACTGTTCATATCGATCTGTACATTTTTTGCATAGATATCAACAACGTATCTATAAGACTATAAAAAGATAACACAATAAGCAAAAAAATACTTGTCCAAACCGAAACCAACAGACCTTTATATCCTTTCCTCTACTTTCTTGATAGTTATTATGGAAATTGCAGTCTGCTACATGGACTCTCTTAGCACATGCTTGTGAGTGAATATTTACAACCGACTGCAAACGCATTAGCGTTGTGACCGCCTGCCGTCGAACTAAATGTCCACGAATGATGGCTTGCAGCTTCACTAGTCCCTTTAATGCCCTCAAAGCTTTTCTTGCCTACAACATAAGACATAAACCATTACTACATGCTTTGACTTTCAGGTCAAATATTAAAATTTTAAAGTTAAATTCTCTAATGCATTTCCTCCTAGATCTTTGACACACTTGCTTTCAAATTAGCATCATATCCAGTTTATAATAATTTGCATTTTAACATTTGTATAAACTTGATAATAACATATTAATTTAGATCTTGAAAGTCAGTGCTTTGACCTTAAAAGTCAAAAGAGTGTTTAATATGAATAGAAAACACATACAAGAAATCCCCGAAAAGCGGTTTGAATCTTGATGGCTGCACCATCTTCCTTTTCCTTAACACAAATCTTTAGATTAGAAACTTGACCCACAACATCACCATCTGGTTGCACCTTTGTTTCTACTGACTGTGGCCTATCTATTGGTGCAGATTGTGAAGTTAACCTCTTCAGTTTATGCCTCCCAAACACCCATCTTGTCTTCCTTTCCTGATAATAAAACCATACAACCATTTCAACATAATGTACAAGTAAACAAACATAGTTGTTAAAGCTGATGAAACAATGTAAACAAGTTTTATACATACCTTTGCTCTGTTTTGACATGTTTCTGATATAAAGAACCTCTTGATTAGACTAAACCATCTTCTTTTTGCCATTTAATTATATAAAAATCAGATTTTTTATAACTGGATCTACATACCATCAAAGTATAAGTGATTCAAGAAACTGCTGCAAGTTTGTGTGGTTTAAAAGATCTTTAAATGGGAATATTTGATCACAAATTTTCTTAATCTTTGTAGGATAAATCAGGAATAAATTAAGGTTATTGGGATTCTGGGTGTACTTATGATTCAGTTACAGACGTTTTTGAATGGAAAAGACACTTCACTAGAAGTGAAGTGGAGTAGATGAGGAATGTTTGGCAGAATTAAGCCCATGTTACAAACTGCAAAGTTCTGTTTTTTTTTTATATTCTTTGACTTGGTCATTGTAAATCAAAGTTAGAACTGGAGCGGGTAAAATAACCGGGTCGGGTTGGGTCACGGTCATATGGTTTGATTTGATGCAATGTTTTAAAAGCCGGTTTAAGTTTTTATACCATATCGGGTTAGGCTTAGAAACAGTCAAACAGTTCAACCGGCCTTACTAGGTGGTTCACCCCGGTATATTAGACGGTTCAACCGGTTGTATAGGCTGGTATGAACTGGTTTTTAAAACATTGATTTAATGATGTACGGTTGAAATATTAACATAAACGGGAATGTTTGTAGGTCCGGTTGTCAAGGTGCAGGGAGTTGTCTCGTATTCGTCAATTTTCCCTGACTGCCACATTAGCGTCACATCAGTTTTCTTTCCATTCTCACCATTTTCTCACATTTCAAGGAGTCATCCCAATTTTTCTCGCTTTCATATTTCACGTTTGATTTTAAATAAAATATAATTAATATAGTTAAACACACACACACATGTGTGTGAGACTGTTTAGTGTTGTGCATATGTGCGTCGAACGATCAAAAATGAGGCAAGAAAGAAATAGTGAGCATCCGAGAGAATTCCTCAGTTTGGGAAAATCAAAGTTCACCAGGACTAGGAGACAAGTAGTCGCGGTCTGCCCTGGACACCCCCCGACTCCCTCTATGTCTACTCTTGCGAGTTGGATGATTAATAGGCACCGTCTGTTGTTGTCTGTCATTGTAAATCAGAATAAAAAGGAACTAGACATTGCGGATTAGTTCAGGCCGAACCGAATGGCTCTGTTATTCTTATAAAGGTGAGAATGAGACGAGAGATAGAGTTAAGTTAAATTTCATAATTTAGAAATTTGAGTTTATAGTTTATACAAGCAACACATACAATTATAAACTTATATATCATCATAATTGTGATATGTATGTAGAAATATTCGTATTTTAGTTAACACTTATAATTTAATTAGCTCTTTAATGATAACAAAAACGTATAAACTTTCAGTTGTAGTGTACAATTTTAATTTTTTTTACTCATCAAATTATTTACAATGTTATATGATTTGTAAGACTGGTCCGATCAGTAAGTAAACTGGTGGAATGGTTGTTCCAATAATTGGTCTGGTTTTAAAACTATTGATTATGTCTCGCTAAGTTGACTGGCAAACATATTTTTAAGGGAAAATAGCGAAAATAGCCATTGACTTGGTCAAATTTTGAAAATAGCCACCCCAACCGTCTCGGGAGAGACGGTTCCCCATCCCGAGGCATCTGAGCTGACTCCGAAGACGGGTGAGACGGTGAGCAATCAAAACAAGCCACGTGTCCAAAGTCTCTCTCTCTCTCCTCACTTTCTCTCTCCTCTCTCTCTCTCTCTCCTCTAATAAAAAAATCTCCAAGCGACTCTGTGACGTCTTCAAACGCCTAAAACGTCTCTGTGACGTCTCCACTGTGCCGGAAGCGTCTCTGTGACGTCTCCCAACTCCTAAAATGTCTTTTGCAACCGTGTCGGAAGCGTCTCTGTGACGTCTTCCAACGCCTAATGCCTCATGGAGACGTCTCGGGACCTGTGAAGACTTTTTTATTATATTTTTGACACGTGGCAATCGGCTATTGGTTCACCACTAAAGCCTCATGGAGACGTCTCGAGACCTGTGAACCGTCTCTCCCGAGACGGTTGGGGTGACTATTTTCGAAATTTGACCAAGTCAATGGCTATTTTGGCTATTTTCCCTATTTTTAAACTGTATGCACCTTTAATGTATATGTATAAGCAACCATATGCTAGAGCACAATGTGTAGAATACAAATTCATGTCCCATGACAGTTCTTTTCTTAAAATAATTGATTATAATGTAAGGTTGTGACCCGGTGAGGGTGACTTGTAAGAGGTAACTAGAAATGGAACCCATAATAGGAACGGTTCATCATGTCAGCAAGTACTGTTTAGACCCGAATAGACCGGGTGGTCCAAAATAAAACATAGGGTATGTATTAATTAAAAAAGACGTACACATGGGTTTGGGAGACAAAAAGCTGAAATATCCTAAAGGAGTGGTGGTGGATGTCAGTGAATTATGGTTTCTTTTCAGAGTGTGTGTAGTGGCTCGTTGTTTAGGCGTTTTAGCCTCCCATAGCGCCGGGAACACCGCCCCCCCAGGCGCTATGGGGGCGTTTTAGGCTCTTCCAGCTTTGTACATAACGAGCGTTTTGAATGTTGGAAAATGGAATTTGGAATTGACCGTTGGAATGTTTGAACGGTCATATGAATTAAAAAAAAAAAATCTCATCTCTATATATATACATGATATCCATATACTACACACATATCACATACAATACACACATACAAACTATAACCCTCAAACAAATTCGACACACAAACAAATCATTAAAATGTCGTCCCCTCCTCACTCCGATGACTCGTTTATGAATCTATATAATCGGTTTTTTAAAGAAGACGACGCTGAAGAGGAGGCGGCCGTTACGAGTGCGGTTCAACTAGCGTGTAGCGCGGTTGAAGCTATAGGTACTTCCGTCCCACGGCCGATATTGTCTAGGCAATATATAGAGCGAGACCGTGTAGCCGCCAATGAGCGTTTGATGAATGACTACTTCAATGCCGATCCGGTTTACCCCCCTGATTTGTTTAGACGAAGATTTCGGATGCGTAAAAACTTATTTTTGCGCATCACCGGAGACTTAGAGAACAACTATGACTACTTTAAGCAAAAACCCGACGCTAGAGGGTGTTTAGGATTCACCGCAATTCAAAAGGTGACTTCCGCAATACGTGTGCTCGCCTACGGGAACACGTACGATATCAATGATGAGTATTTGAAGATGGCGGAGAAAACCACACGCGATACTTTGGAGTATTTCTGCTACGGTATTTACAAATATACATTTGATTTTTTTATATATATATATATAGTACGTACATATTTTTTATATATACATTTGATTTTTTTAGGTATATGCCAATTATATGGAAAAAGATACTTGAGAAACCCGACATGGAGCGACCTTCAACAACTATATGAAGCGCATGTTCAAAAACATGGATTACCCGGTATGATTGGTAGTATAGATTGTCGTCAGTGGCGATGGTATGCTTGTCCAACCGCATGGCGAGGTCAACATACACGCGGTGACCAAAAGGGACCAACGTTGGTTTTACAAGCAGTTGCCTCACAAGACATGTGGATTTGGTCAGCCTTCTTTGGTCTAGCCGGGTGTATGAATGACATAAATACTTTCCAGCATTCGCCATTGCTAGAGTCTTACATTGGCGGAACAATACCGAAATGTGGGTTTTATGCAAATAATAATTACTACGAGCATGGATACTACTTGGCGGATGGTATATATCCGGAGTATTCAATGCTTGTCAAAACGTTTAGTCAGACTCAAGATGAAAAAAGGCAATATTTTAAAAGAGTTCATGAGTCTGCAAGAAAGGACGTTGAGAGGTGTTTTGCCTGTCTTCAAGCACGATGGCATTTTGTAAGAAATCCTTGTCGTATTTGGGAAAAAGAAAGGATTAGAATGGTGATGTATGCTTGTATCATAATGCATAATATGATACTTGAAGACGAAGGAAAGGCAATATGCCCAAATTATGTAGCAGGAGAAGATGTTCCAGGGACGCAAGCGACACAGCAGGAGAGATTCCAAAACAGTGCCATGTTGCGTTCCAAGGAGTTACATAACGCGTTGAAGGCTGATTTGGTGGAGGAAGCATGGTCGATTCGCCCGATTCATCAGAGCCAGGAAGAAGAAGAAGAAGATGATGATGATGATGAATTTTATGAAGAACAAGGAGAAGAAGAAGAAGGAGAAAACCAAGAAGGAGACGACGACGACGACTAGTTTTTTTAAGTATTTGTAACTTTATTTAAGTATTTGTTGTTTTTTACTATTTTTATCTTTTATTTATGGTTTGTAATTTTTTTTTTAGTATTTGTATTTTTTTTTTGTTTTAGTATTTGTATTATTTTTATTTTTAATGAAATATTATTAAGTATTAAATATTCTTATTTAAATAAAAAACAATAATTAACCAATCATTACCAATCATTTATAACCCCAACATAACCTTCCTTCCCACTACACCTCTTTTTCCATAACCCCAACATAACCCCATTTCTATTACTTTTTAATATTTTAATCCTATAACCCCAACATAACTATCCACCACTACACACACCCTCATGGCCCCTTTACATGTTCAGATGTTTTCATCAACACATTTCTTTAACAGTGCTTCTGTTTTTATTAGCTTTTTTAAAGTTAAAATTACGTAAGATTAAGATCTTGAATTGATGGATTTGTACCTAATTATCCTAATTATCATTATTATTATTGCTTTTTTTTTTTTACTTCAGATTAGATATTTTTTTGGATTGCTAGATCACTTGATAAGTCGTTTAGACTTATAGACAGTCATCTCACCCGAATTCGAGTCCTAGGCACATGCGGGTTTTGCAACCCTCGGCCAGGTGGCTAATCACATATTTTGCGTGTTACGGAGATCGAACCGAG
Source organism: Ambrosia x helenae (assembly GCA_030844895.1). Taxonomy (NCBI): domain Eukaryota; kingdom Viridiplantae; phylum Streptophyta; class Magnoliopsida; order Asterales; family Asteraceae; genus Ambrosia; species Ambrosia x helenae. The sequence continues at coordinate 8,731,286 of CM061223.1, forward strand.
GACCTCCTGGTTGAGAACCACGTAAGCGTGTAAACCCTCACACCTCCGACCAGTTGGACCGGACACCATTGGCAATTCAGATCAGATATGATGGACATCTTTTAACATATATATTTTTCCTCTTATTTTTATCGTCTACATATACTTTTTTTTTTAAATCTTTGAGTTGAATAACTATAAGTTTAAATTAAAAAAAATATAAATTTCTTGCATTTGCAATGCCTATGTTATAAAAAAAATTATATTGAAAATAATCATGTAAAATCAGAAAATTATTAAATCAAAATCGTAATATATATTCTTTTGGGTTTGGGTTGAGATGACAAACGATGAGCAAACACCTTCATTCTGACTTCCGTTACCCTGTGGAACGGTTGCGTCCCACTGCGAGCCTTGGGGAACTGATGTTGCCGCTTGAGTTACCCTAGGGGTAGTATCATAAGTAAGCCTTGTACGTACATCATTCAGTCTCATACCCGCATAGGTCGAAGGTGTTTCCCCCTGGATTGTCCAACCCAGAAAAGGCTGTTGCATAGGTGGGTATGCATACGGGTAGGGGTACGAGTAGGCACCCCCAGTAGGAGGCAGATACATGTATTCGTAGGGGTGTACCGGGTAGTAGGGCATGTAAGGTTGATTACCCGGGGTGACCGGGGTATATGGGGCCATACTTGGTTGTACTAGAGTGGCTTGTGGCGATGACATCATAGCCGCTGTTAGAGCGGCAGAGAATAAGGGTAGGCTTGTAGCTGCAGTCATCTATGGCATGGATGGAGTAGGGGCCCGCGTCCTAGTTGGCAGGGGTGTGGTGTTAACAATTGGTCGGGCGTAAGTGGTGGTTGGAGAAGAACCCCCTACGGTGGAGTATGGGGTAGTTGGCGTTCCCCTACCAAGAACGGATGTGAATGTGTTCGTCAGTTGCGGGACCGTTGTTATCGGCGGAAAACCCGGTGCGGGCCCGTTGGCCTCTTCTTCTGAATCTGATGTGATTGTTCCGTCCACCCGCCCCGCTGGGAAGGGCTGACTCTGCATGTTATCAGTTGGTCTAACTGTTATGACGATATTCTGGTTCGTAGCCATCCCGACTCTCAAGATACACCGGTAATCTTCTCCTTGTTGATCCGTCCCACGGATGGCGCCAATGAATAAGTATGTACCTGAACACAGTCCTCTTTAATAGAAGAAGGGAAGACTCCGGCTCTTGATGTACCGAATAGTAGAGCCTGAATATCTGCAAAACAGACCACCGTTAGGACTCGTCACAGGAATGGGGGTATTCCTATAACCACCCTCCGGCGTGAGAATAAGTACGTGTGACGGGGATGAAAATTTAGAGAGTTTTTGAGAGATTGCTGAATGAATATAACCTTACCTCTTCATCCCTTTATATAGTTTCCTCGTGCCTTCTGTGATAACCCTTGCGGGTCCTATCTCCAGTAACCGAATCTTCGAGAATTATGGAGATAGGGGTTATCTCTTATATTCGAACGGTTCTTCTCCTTATTGTGATAAGGAGATTAAGCTTATCAGGTGGTCTTTGTCTTTATCCCTTCGTAATTCAAACCAGGCTAACCCGAACTGTTGGTTATCTTCGAAGCGTGGGCCAGCCCGAGTATGCTTTATGGGCCTTATGTGGTGTTGACCAATCCATTTAGATTGGGCCCACCTCGTCATCGGTACTTTTGGTACTTGTATCGTACCGAGCATTTTCAATATCGGTACCCATTTTTAATGATTTTCAGCACTGGTACCGAGCTCATCTCTAGAAGATACTAGATGACAATGACCCAAATTATATGTAAATGATATCTTGTTATCTGTATTACAACATTATGTATTAGCATGCCAACAATAACAGGTAAATTTTAACGAGATAAGATCATAAAGAATGATCCTTTATATATGAGAGGAAACATGTGAATCCTTGATATGTGCGGTGAAACTCGTGAGGTAATCGTGTACTGACGGGGATGAATCGGATACAAGGTACGATTAAAAAGTGATTTTTAAAATAACTTCTTCTTTGTGAAATAGCTATCATGACTAAAAAATTATTCAAAAAAGAAAGGAGTTTCAAGATGTATATCATGAACACAAAAGATCGTTACATAGCTATCTTTTGACTTTTCTAGAATTTGAGCTAATAAGAATTATAACAGTAAACTAGTTCATAAAACTTACCATGAACTAACTCTATTTGCCTTTTATGTGCTAATAAAATGTCTTACATTATATCAAAACAAATGTTTATAAAGAAATCAACTTATGTGAAACGATTGACATGACTAAAAATTGAAATCCACAAAGAAGTTCCAAGACAGTTTGATACTTTGATATTTTCTTGTGGTGAAAACCTAAAACCTTCTCGCACCTCAACTAGAGGTGTACAAAACCGGGTTTTTTTGAATACCCGGGTTCGGTTACGTACCCGGGTTCAGGTATGACCGGGTAGGGTATAACCGGGTATGACGAAATAATCGGGTCGAGTTCGGGTAGGGTATTTTCGTGAAAAGCCATACCCTATATACCAGGTTCAGGTCGGGTTCGGGTTTTCAATACCCGGTTTCGGGTATACCCATTTTCGGGTACTAGATACCTATTTTCAAGTAAGCGTGTGAATTTCCGACACGACCCGAACATAACACGAAATTAGCGGGTTTAGGTTTAGTCTAAATGGGTTCAGGTCAAATCGCGAACCCGTTTAGCTAAACGGGTCGGGTTCGGGTCAACCCGGGCGGGTTGGTTATACTATATATTGTTTTTTTACAATATGTTTTATGTTATAAATTAAATTGGTTAGGTATTTTATGCTACACTTATAACTTAAAATAGAAATTGGTATGAGATTTTATAAATAAAACATAAATGTTTTATATATATTTGTGTTTTTTGTAGTAAAATTTTAATTTTAATACATTAGTTTGCGAAAATACCCTACGGGTAGGGTCGGGGGGTATTAAATAACCGGGTAGGGTCGGGTTCGGGTATTAAATAACCGGGTTTTAAAATACCCTACGGGTAGGGTCGGGTTCTGGTATTAAATAACCGGGTTTTAAAATACCCGGGTTTTAAAATACCGGGTTTTAAAATACCGGGTTCGGGTATTTTTTTTGGGTTCAGATTCGGGTTCGGGTATTTTGTACACCTCTAACCTCAACACACCAAAAGCAGATAACCACACCTAAATAGTTGCATTGGTGTTATGACTGTTATCTATGATCTATATGGTTTCTTTTTAACTCTTTTCAAGGATTAATCATGGCTGTTCATGTTAGATTCCTTAGAATTGTTAAAAGTCATAAAGTTGATGTTCACGAAAACCAGACGGGTCGCACGAAAAATTAAATTCAGTCATATGTTTTATCTTGTAAGGCTACACGGTGTGGGGGCGTGGAAGAGGATGTGAAGCCCCCCACGCTATTAGACTATATGGTGTGCCCCCCCCATTCCCCCAACTCCCCCAACTGCCACATCAGCGCCATGTCATTTCCCCCATTTTTTCCCCCAAACTTTGGAAATGGTTTCCCCCAACTCCCCCATTCCCCCTTCCTTTTTTTATTCTTTTTCCTTTTTTTTAATTATATATTTTATATTTCATAATTATTTTTTTATTAAAATAAAATAAAAAAAACCGTAAATAATAAAAAAAAACGTAAAAAAAAACGTAACTAATAAAAAAAACCGAAATTTCATAAAATTAAAAAACATACAAACTAAAGTCACAAAATAATAAAAATTACAAACTAAAGTTCATTAAAAAAAACTAGAAAAAACTACTCGTCATTGTCGTCGACACGAAAATTATTCCAAATGTGATCAACGAGATCCGAAACAAGGTTTCCATTCATGGTGGCATCGTGTAACGCCCACGTGTTTGATTCTTGTTGTCCCTCGTCAACTGGCTCGAGCACTTCTTCAATCTCATTCGGATCGTAAACGCATATCGCACGACCTTCGTCTTCAATTATCATGTTATGAAGTATCAAACACGCGTACATAATGTATCTCAATCTTTGTGGATGGAATGCACGTGCTGGTCGTTCTATTATATGCCACTTCGCATTGATCACACCATATAATCGTTCGACGTCTTTCCTTGCTGCTTCTTGACACTTCGCAAACTTTTTCCTTTTGTCATCTGAAGAATTCAATATTGTCTTCACAACAGACGCCCAGCTTGGGTATATGCCGTCACATAAATAATACCCATGCTTATATTTTACGCCATTGAGCCAAAAAGAATCATCAGGGCCGGTGCCTCTAATCATGGGGTCAAAAATATGAGATCTTGCAAGAACATTTAAGTCGTTACACGAACCTGCAACGCCAAAAAAAGCATGCCAAATCCAAAGATCTTGTGAGCAAGCGGTTTCAAGAATAAGTGATGGTTCTCCTACGTCACCCCGAGTAAATTGACCTTTCCATGCGGTGGGGCAATTACGCCATGGCCAATGCGTACAATCAAGACTTCCTAGCATGCCAGGAAAGCCGTGTTTCTCTGCATGGTGCGCGTAGAGCTTTTCGATGTCGCTTTTTCTTGGCGTACGCATATAAACCTTGCTATATAACTTCACAACATCTTCGCAAAACTGGTACAAACATTCCCGACTCATTCTATCAGACATCCTTAAATACTCATCCCATGAATCACTCGCAGTGCCGTATGCTAATTGACGAATTGCAGACGTGCATTTCTGTAGGGTCGTAAAACCCCGTTTCCCTCTACCATCGTATCGTAGTGTAAAAAATTCATCATAATTAGCTAAATCATCGGCAATTCGTTCGAACAATCTTCTACTCATTCGGAAACGACGTTTAAACTGTTCGTCCGTGTAAACACAGTTTTCGTCAAAATAATCGGCCACCAAACGTTCGTGTGCACCTTTAAAAAAAATAAAACATATTAACAAAAAATATAAAACATATCAACAAAAAAAATAAAACATTTTAACAAAAAAAATAAAAACATACCCTCACGATCTCTATCAAGCGCCGCGCTCCGTGTCAATGGTACCGAAGACGCTTCACTATCGCTTTCGTCTTCCAACTCGGCTATAAGTTTTGCCGTTTCCATCATTGCGCCAACGTAAAAGTTTATCACATTTTGTTCCTCCTCCTCCGACGAACTCATGGTAACAAATTGAATTTTTATAAATTTTGTGGAGATGGAAAAGTTGTGGATATGGTTGTGTTGATGGAAGGTTTTATTTTTTTGTTAAAATGTGTTTAGATGGAAGGTTAATATATATAGGTAAAAGGTTTAATTTTTTTTTTTTTTAATTTTTCAAACGGCTATATGGTGAAGGCCCACACCACCCAACGTTCAAATTTTTTCAGCCAATCATGATGCTCGGTTCAAACGGGCAAAATCCCCCGTTTTCCCCGAAAAATTTACGGGGGGGGGGGGGGGGGGAGGGGGGGGCGGTGTTCCCGATCGGGGGACTTGCCAAGTCACCTCCCCGATTGAACTCCCCGATGGCACACCATATAGCCTTAACACAACCCCGTATGTGATGTGGAATGTGGCGTGGGTCAAGTCAGGTGGGGATTTCCATGGGTGTGGGGTGAAAGGTGAGGGTGAGGTGGATGGTTGTGGTTGATTCTTGGGTTATGAATGATTTATGATTGGTTGGTTAATTTAAAAAAAAAAAAAAAAAAAAAAAAAAAAAAAAAAAAACTGTTCACACCATCACCACCCTGGTGGAATCATAATTTTTTTTCTTGTGGTGTCATTTCTTTTCATGCCTGCGTTTTTGCTAAACCTAGAGTAACAAATTTTGGACCGGGTCAAGTCGGATCGAATAACATAATAAAATCAATATTATAAATAAAGTACAATGCAAAATAAAAATACAAGATCGTTTGAAAAATAAATAAAAAAATACATTTTATAGTTGTTCCATACGTGTCTTTAACAATCAACCCTCGTCTTAAAATCAGTAATTCTTGTGACCTTCGTGGCTTATCATCATCTGGTATGTGACTCTTGATGGACCCTCGTCTGGTATAGTGGTAAGTGATTAGGTGTGACTGTAGAAATTCCGATTAGGATTCAAGAGGAGGGATTTATAATAGTTTTTGGGTTAAAAATTTAGAAAAACATGGCCTTTTAAAGTTTATTATATAAAAAATTAACTAAATGGGCTTAATTTTTAAACTATAAACTTGTTTATTATCTATACCGTTTAGAAAAAAAACGGCGTTAAAACAAGCTTGTCGCTCGTAAAAAAACAATGAGGTTGCACGTAATTTTTCTATTACACGATACGTTTAATACACAAATAAAAATTGTGTGAAGGATTTTGTTAAAAAGGGTATCTAAAATTGTATCCAGTACTTTTGGGATGAAATCTACATCAAGGTATGTCCTAAGGATTTTAAACGCACGAGAGTACATCCTACATACATGTAACGATTTGACATGTTACATCCCAGATGGCTCACATATGCCCTAGAGTAATCCAAGTGTGTGTGATACTAAATTTAAAGGTACAACATACGTTCTATTTTTGTCGCAAGTATGGATGCATCTCTTAATATAATCTGGGGTGACAGGTTAAAGAAGAAAACATCATATCGTCTAAAGAAATTATGTTAAGAGAGAGTCATTTCCAACTCCTTATTACACTTAATGAAGAGGAAACTTCTAGATTAAAGAGAAATGTACAAAGGCCACTAGTAGTATGACTAGTATAACGTAGTCTTGACTACATCATATTATATTTGTGGACTAGTGTAGATACAACAAAGTAGGAACATTCATTCGTGCTTAGACCCAACCCCGCTAATTATATTTAGCCTACTCGCCCCTTATGGGGGTCAGGGGGTGTGGGGTTGGAGGCTTAGAGCTTCTCTTTGGCCAGCTCCTATCTTCCCTTAAAGAGACTGTCCTTACCTAAACATCGGTATTTGGTCTCCTCAACTCTAGCATGAGGATAGTTCTACTTCTAACAGATTCTTATCGTTCACCCAAGACTTAAGACTCACGTGACTTGCTCATCTAGGCCGAACCACTACATTGTTGTTGAAACACGAACATATATTAATTTCTTTCTCAGTCTCCATTTCTTGTAACTCCTAGCTTCAATAAAACTCGATAACACATTTCCCTACTACGTACTCTTATCTCCCGTTAATAACATTCTAAATCCCATTACATAAAACATATATTCTTGTAAAATTACTTACATATTTTTGCCTTTCCTTAAAACATTTAGGACTATGTCTATAAAGTTTTCTAATGTCACTTACAAAGAAACACCACCTTACAAATATGACAATGACACCCGTGACACGAAATCACCAAGTTTATTCTAGTCCCATGTGTTAATTATTGAAGAAAGTGGGGACACGTGAGCCCAATACACACATAATTGAACGAGAGAGTGTAAAAAAAAGAAAAAGAAAACCACACTGGGTTGTATTGTTGTAACTAGTAAGCATAAGAGCTAGGGGTGTTCAGAAAAATCGCAAACCAAATAAAAACCGAAAACCGAACCGTAACCCTAACCGAAAAACTAATCCGAACAACGAATTTGGTGTTTGGTTTGGTTTTAACCGAAACCGAATTGCTTATTCGGTGTTTGGTTTGGTTTTTGGTTCTACATTTTTTTTTATTTGGTTTATTTGGTTTATTTGGATAACCGAATAAACCGGTAAAATAATTAATTATTAAATAAAAATAATAATATTTAATAACTCATATATAATATATAAGCCCAAAATATTAAACCCAACCCAAAATAAATAAAGCCCGCCAATTTATAGAGATAATAATTTGAGTATAAACTAGTAAACTAGGGTTCATTTTACTATTTCTAATTTTTATAATATTTCTGTTTGCGTGGTTTTATTTTTTGGTTTATATTTATTGCAAATTTTCTCTTCGGATTTTGGAACATATAGGTATATAAGTTAGAGAAAAAAAACTTCGTTTCAATTTGGTTTGTTTGGTTGAATTTGGTTTATTTGGTTTTCATATTTCTAATTTGGTTTGGTTTGGTTTGGTTTTTGGTTTAAGGTACAAAATTTTGAAAACCGAATAAACCAAATAAACCGTAAACCGTAAACCGAACCGATGAACACCCCTAATAAGAGCATTTACACCGCGTTAAACCGGATAGAGTCTGGCCCTCTGGATTTTAAAACAAATAATAATTAAAAAAAACCTAAATTGCTTAAAAAACAAATAAGTTTAATAAACCTACTTAAAACACAAAAGGTATTTAAACATTACAATTAGAAAACAAATAACTTTAATAAACCTAATTAAAACATTACTTAAACCACATAATTAACCTCTAATAAAACATTACGTAAATTTAAACTAAAACATTACATAAAACATTATTTAATAACAAAAGAGAGAATCAAGCGATGAATAGTCATGATCGCTATCACGTTTGTCCAAGCTCTCATATCGATAACTGGAGTTGTCGAATGGATAAGTCATTTATTCATCCAACATTGGTACATGATCCATCTCTTCATCGGTATCGTACAGCCAACTTGGGACTTTTTGTGGTGGAAGGTTGATCATTGTAGGACTGTTTGCCACTAGAGGGTGATGCCCTTCCCTAATTCTTATTCTAACAAATTGTAGAATAAAGGTATAATCATACACCCAACTCATCTCTTCCATAGTCAAACTGGTAGGTTGCTGAGGACAGTAGAGTTCTATCGGTGGAGGGTCTGAAGGTTAAGGGTTGAGCGTCGATGAATGGTCGTTGAAGATTTGAAGGTCTTGCTGGTTCATTCGGACTAAGATAATCGATACCTATATCTCTAAATTGATATGGCTTTTTGGTGTGAAATGTGAATTAAGAAATATAAATGTGATTGAAAGAATGGTTTACATTCTAGTGAGTGGAAAAAAATATCCCATAAAAAATAAGGATGGAAAAGTAGCCATTAGGAAACTATATTTTTATTATTTAAGTTTTATGTTTTTATCCAATTTCTAATTTAATTTATCTTATGATTTAAATTTTTTTAAAGGCAATAACTTATGATTTAATCATAAACGGAATAAAAATAAAGACTTATACGAAATAAATAAATTAGATATAGATTAAAGTAATTGAAAAGTAGGTAATGAGATGGGTTTTAGACTTTTTTTTTTCTTTTTTTTTTTTTGAAAGGCAAACAAACTTTATTACCAAACCCAAATATTTACAAGGATATCCAATAGCAAGGTGCTAACTAGATATACAACAAAATATGCCAAACCTAACAAGTCACTTACACATTAAGATCAAACACTACCCATTTGTTCCAATCCTTTGATACTTGTTTTCCTCGATTAGTTACCTAGTTGTAGGAGAGCGACTTGATTTCACCTAAGCATTGATCCAAACACGGTCTTTTTCCTGAGAAGATTTTCTTGTTTCTTGTTATCCAAATTACCCAAATCGTTGTTAAGATAATTGCCTTGATAGGCTTCTTCTTGACACTTCCAATACCGCTGATTTTGTGAGCATTCAAGATGTCCCTGAAGTCGAAGGTAATGAAAGGTGGAATCTTACACCAATCGCATATTTTGTGCCAGATCTGTGTTGCGAAATAACATGGTGTGAAAAGGTGTTCGGCACTTTCAGCTTGGTCATTACATGCATAAGGTGGACGTGTTAATGATTTTTCTTCGAAGCAATCCTTCAAGCGCGGGGATACGTTCTTGCTCGCTTCTCCAAGCTAACAAGTTAACCTTTTTTGGCACTAATTTACACCACTCGTAAGGAGGAAGCATGTCCATGAAAGTAATTTCCTCTCAATTTTAAGATGGCATATGAAAAGCCTCTTTACAAATCTCTATATTTTTGTCATTTCCTACCCTTTTTGCCCCTCATGTATAACATATTATGCACATTGTATATGTGTGTAATACACACTTTATATGTCTCTCAAGATGTAACCTACATTCATAACACCCAATAAAATCTATTTCCTTACTCTTGAATACTCATTTATAGTCATTGCTTTCTTCTCTTCTACACTTGTTTTACTTTTCAAGAAACCCATCTTACTAATATCATTACTTGACATGTCTAGGTTACTCATGATGCAAACCATGACAAAGTTCATAGATTTCGCATACAGAAAGAAACGCCATTTAACCAATTCGAGGTATTTTTCATTGCTCGATTTGTTGTACTGTCGATTTGTAATTTTTGTCCTTTTACATTGTTAATAATATACCTTTAGTTGTTGGAAACATACACTTACTTATATTCATCAAATATTTATGGTGTACAGGATGAGATTGCTAAAGAATTGGCGTGCCTATTCAATTTCAACACTTCTTGTATGGCCAAAGAGGCAGAACCACACACATCGTCCTAATCGACCTTCAACAACTTTGTAGGAAACCCAATCGGAATTGTTTTTCTTTAATTGCTAATATCTTTTATAAATGTTAATGTGTTTTATCTATAGAGTTGAGATCAATATTTATCATGTTGTTATTGGTTTTATTAACAAGCTGAACTCAAAACTGTTATTGGAACTGCAGGTTGGATAATTGAGGGAAGTTTCCAATAAGAATCACAACGCTAAACTGAAAATGTTCTTGGAGATCGAGATTGGATCGGTAATATCTTCCCGTCGTTTTATTTCACTGCTGCTTTAATACAGTTTGTTTGGTTGAAACATGCCAATTCAGGATTTGGTTGCCTTGCATACAATTTGTTTTTGGTTCAAGTTTTACCTTTATATAGTGTCCAATATAGCATATTCGATTATTAGGAAATTGTATACATTGTAAATAGAATTTGAGTGCCTTTCAAAGAGTTTGATAAATATTATGTCCAAAGATGTACACCATTGTAATTTTGTATTGTGTACAAATATTTAAGCATAATTTACAATACACTTAAAGCCAATTTAGATGGATTAAAGTTGGACATTCATCAAACTTATAAGACACTTTAAGGCCATCTTAATTCAATTCATACTAACCTTTCATCTTCCTTGGTGGTTCATCATAATGAATACAATATTAACTACACAAACGGTGATTAGTTCACATTCCAATCATCATTCGCATAACATTGTTATAAAGAACAAATTCACTTTAACCAAAAATTTAATTTGAAATTCAAAATCGTCTCTTCGAGTTCCATAACTCCATCTTCTTGAAACTATAAGTTCTTCCATACCCATCACACCCAGATGTTCGCATCTTGCTAGTTCTTCTCTTCGATTGACAATCTGTTGATGCTGCTAAGGTTGGATTTCTATTTTATTGTTTTTATAGTTATATGTTCTTGATTTTCTTGTTGTGTTTCTTTGCTTTTATAATACAAATTCAGTGCTATTTTTCAGATGAGTGGTCTAAAGAATTCGCCTGGACCGAGTAAGAGGAGTTCTAGTTGGAAGCAAGCTTTGTTGTTGTTGTACAAAAAAAATTCTAAATTTGTAACAAACACATGAATTGATATGTTTTTTTTGCTGTTAATTTTTTTTTTGTTGGTTATTGATCCGCATATCTGGTTAAGACTATAAAAATGTTTAAATCTTCAATCATGAGGATTGGTTCGCCCATTTAGTTGTGTTGTATAACTACAACTAACAAATTTGATTAATGATTTATTAACATATTTCCTGTTTTGATTGGTAACAACAATCTTTTAGTCTTAACTTAGACTAGAAATTGAGCTTTTAATTTGTTATTCATGCATGTTATGCTTTTTAAAATAACTATATCAAAGGTTACAATCAATTAGGTGTGCTGTATAATTAGAGTCTACCACTTTGATTAATGATTTTTGAACTCATTTCCAGTATTGATTAATAACATGAATCTTAAATTGAGCTTTTAATGGGTTATTCATCTATGTTATGCTTTTTTTTTAAAAAAAAATAAGTATTGAAACATAGGGAATTCATTCTCATTTAGAAGTGAGAATTTGATTAGAAGCATGGTTAGTTTGCTACATGGTTCTAAGTGTTTTGCACACACACCGGATCCTCGTCGCAACGACAGTCAGGGACAACCCTTAAAACGGAAGGGGTTGGACACAATATTGCGTATAAAAATTTAGGCCGATGACACGTAAACTTACACCATTGAGCAAAGAAAATGAGAGTGGGGCGGGGCACCCTCAATCGACCACTAACCTCCACTCCTAATTTCAAACTTATTTAAACATGGAATTCGATTCTGAATTGATTAAAAAACTTATAATTTGAATGGTGGTCATAATGATTTAGAGTATTTATAGTTACCAACACATGTATATGCGTTCCAAATAGTTTTAGCATATTTTTAAGGCTCAGTTAGGGTACATAAATCCTCATGGACACGATACACGAGAGAATTGATAAAACTAAATATATAATATCACATTTTATATTATCGCTCCCGCGACAACACGCAAGCTTCCTACTAGTTTCATAATAATGAGATTAGAGAATAGATCTTGTACAAAGCATTATTAACATAAAAAGTGTAAGAAGCCTTATCAGCCCTTAAATTTAAGCGGTGGCAAGATCGTAATATATAAACCTAATTAATGCCCGCTAAAACAAACCAGGGGTATATTAGGCAATCTAATAATAAACCAATTTTTTTTTTATTAATGGCGCCAATTTTCCCAAATTTCATTTTCCATTTGAAGGTTACTATAATTGCGACAATCATCTCATTTAATTAGGGTTTGAAAGGATCAAAACTACACAAAATATTCGAGTACGTGTAATCGTTTTCAAAAATACGAACATGCTTTGTTTTCTAAACAAAAAACAGATCATGCTATTTGTTGCTACAACAAGGAAAATGACCGGTATTAGGTTAGGAGATGTTTAGGATTATAGGTTAAGGGTATATTATGTTAAGGTTTAGGTCTTAAGGTTGGATTCAGTTAAGGTTTTGGATTTGGTTCTGAGAATGGGGGTCTTCAAGCTCCTGGAAGGGACCTGCAAAAGGTAGCAGACACCGTTAGCCTTAACGCAGGAGGGAGTCTCCTGCGTTTGGACTCCGGCGTGAGAATAAGTATGTATTCATTTGGAGTTGGGAAATAATGAAGTAGAGAGTATAAGAGTAGAGAGAAGAAGTGAGAAGTGTCTGTGGAATGTCTACCCAAGGGTCTCCTTATATAGGCAGTCGAATTCTGCCCAGGAGCTCCCTCAGGGTAGCTTTCCTATCATACCTGGATGTGTTTTGACCCTCTTTTAGTTCCCAGCAGTGAGACTTTTCCCTTTTGGGATATTTTCAGCTTTTATCTTTTCCAATACAAGGTATGGAGCTGTGTGATGTTTTGTCCCTTGCAAAGATAATAAGCCAAAATCCCTTTTTGCATTTCCAAGACATTTTACTGTTTGCTTTCTGCCCTGAGGCTCCTATACGGCAGGTCAGCTGCCTTATATCAGCTCCACTAAGTCAGACAACCTCTTAATCAAACTTATTTTGCTTATCTTTTTGACGAGAGGTCTAGACGTTGTCGTTTTAGGACACACGTCATCAGCCCCCCAGTCATAAGCATTTGTAAAGAAGTTAGAAGTGCTTGTGACTTGTTCATTGTCATATTCCCTGGTGGTAACGCTGCTCGAGCTGAGGTTAGCACCGGGTAATTTTTATAAACCCCTGGCTCCCTTATGGGAGCGTTGGTTTGTTATTTTTTCCTTCATCAAATTTCGTGCAAGCTTTTGGCCTTGCATTTGTCATGATGGTCTAATTTTTTATTTAATATGGCTATCCATCATTACTCCCTAGGGAGCAGACGAGTGTCCCATCAGCCGTCCCAGACGACTGTTGACATGACAAGGGGCTAGGCTGACGTCATCCCCTAGGACAGCTGAATGATGGTTTCCCTTGGTAACCGTTTAATGCCATTAAATTCAAATTTTAAATCCCTTATAAAGAGATAACCCCTCTTTCTTCTCCATTTTATTCCCAAACTAGAAAACCGTCATTTTCTCTCCCACGATTGTTTTTCAACCGGCGATCTTCTTTTCTTCCCTATAAATCTGGTAAGTAACTTCTCCCTTCTTTCATACCTTGCCTTTCATTATGTCGAAAACTGATCTCGCGACTCAATTTACTCGGTTATCTAAGTCCGATGTTGAGCGATTCTGTACTGAGATCGGCATTCCTTTGTCTTTTAATCCTACTGTTCCAAAGGGGAAAACCCCTGTGACCTCCGTTCCTTCTGGCAAGGTGGCGGTGTATACCCGTCAGTTTGATCAGGGTAACCTTAGGTACCCCTTTTCCACCTTTTTCCTTAATGTTTTAGAATATCACCGACTTTCCCTTGATCAGTTGTGCCCATCTGGAGTTGCAAGGATTTTGCACTTCGAGATAGTGTGTCGCTGCCTTGGTCATAAGCCTTCCTTGGCCATGTACCGGCGGTTTTTCAGATTGGCTAAAAATGGGAACTGGTTTACCATTGAGAAGACTCAATGTGAACCGGCTCTCATTTCTAGTGTCATCGGACTTGTTTCCTCCTGGAAAGACAAATTCTTTTTCTTAAACTCTGACTTTCTACCTTTTAAAACTCCTCGGAGATCTTCGGATGCTCCCCTGAACGAGAAGGAGCCTGAACCTGATACTCTTGACCAAGTGTTGTTGGAGAAGCTGCGTAGCTTTCCTACTCGTCTTCGTACCTTTCCTGAGGATTTTCTGGTGATGGTGGGCTTGAGTGCCAACTGGGATGATCATGGGACTGACCCGGTGATATATCATGGTGGGAAGGGTAGGTGTCTCCCTGTCTCCTCTTTGGTACCCTTATCCTTGTTGTGTTGTCTGACCCTTTTGTCTTTTTTGCAGAAATGAGTACTTTGGATTTTCTGGCTTTGGATGATATTGCTGACGTGAAATTCAAGGTTCGGGGTGTTGCTGAGGGTCAGAATGTTGTGGTGAAGACTGAGCATGTTCGTTTCAAGGGAGTGTATACAAGTGTGATCACATCGTCTGTTGCTGCTACAGAGCCTTCTGTGGAGAAGTCTGTTACTGCCCGTCGCTCCAGCAAGCGACTTTAGACTGCTTCTTCGGGTCAGGGGGCTTCTTCTGTTGTGCCCTTGGTCTTAGGAGATGAAGATGAAGATTCTTCTCTGATTTCTTCAGCGTTGGGGTATACCCCTGCCCCTGGAAAGGGCAAGCTGACATTGTCCTCTCCGAAGAAAGACGATGTTGTTTTCAAGAAGCCAAAGGACATTGCTGCCCCAGGTCCTAGTTCAAAGTTATTGCCAGTCGAAGGAGGTGAAAGTTCTAAAGCTGCCGTTGAAGATGTTTCTGATGCTCCTGCCCAGCAGGAGCCTGGTGAAGGAGTGTTTGTGCCGGATTAGGAGATTAAGCCTACTGATTTGTTGAAGAAAGCTTCCGTTTGCCGTGATCTGATAGACCATTGTGTTCCAGATGCTGAGAGAGAGCTTCACAAGGAATGGACAGACAGGGACGTTATGAAGAAGATGTATTATCACTTCGGGCAATTCCTATCTTTGTTCCCGGATGGTATGGCCAGGTGGGGGGAGTTGATGGCAAGGAGGGAACAAGTGGAGGAGTTTTTTGAAGAGCATGAGGCCGAGTTGGTTAAGGCGAGGGAGGAGTTGACCAAGCTTGCTGCTCGGGAGAAGGACTTGGTTCAGGAATTGGCTGTGTCGAAGACTCAGCTTGGCTTAGAGAAGGAAAAATTTGAGAAGATGTTCAAGGGTCTTCATGATGAGAAGGCTAAAGTTGCAGAGGAGAGGGAGGGGTTGGCTCGGGCACGGCAGGCAGTTAAGCAGGAGCTGGCCTCGGTGGAGAGGGTGGGAACAGAGCTTCGGGTCCAGGTGGACCGTTTGACTGAAGAGAAAGAGTGGCTGGTCTCCAAGGGGGTAGCTCGCTTTGTCACCAACCTCCTGCACTCTCAAGAGTTTAATGCTCCTCTGGCTGACATTTATGCAAAGGCCATAGCTTTTGGTCGCCATGGAGGGATTCAAGCCGGTTTTAAAGCGGCTCGTGAGGGTCAGGATCTTGAAGAGCTGCCATCCTTTAAGCCTTCTTCCGGTGATGAGTTTGTGAATGCTGTGAAGGCAATGGAGCTTGCAACTTATCCCTATATCTCTGCTATTGCCAAGGCTTCTGAGCAGCCTCTCTCCTTCCTTCAAGACTTGGAGCCGGGGGCCTTAAAAAGGATGTGGCCGACCAAGTGTTTGGCTCCTATGTGTCAAAAAGGCCTCTTATGATCATGCTGGAGGGAGCTGACGGTGGGGAGGGTAGTTCCAAACGTGCAAAACCTGCTAGTTCTTCCAAGGTTCCAAATTTGGAGCAGGTATTTGAGAGTCCTTCCCCCCTACAAGCTCTGGAGGTTGAGTCTTTCCCTCCTTCCAGCGAAGATGATCCATTTGCCGGTCTTGAAACCGAGGGCCTTTATGATGATGTTGGTAACCGAGCCTTGGCTCCCCCTGGTGAAGATGCTGCCACCCATGAAGCCGAAGACCCAGCTACCCCATGACTCGTCTTAGTTATCTTTTCAAGTTTTTAGCATGTCTTTTGTAATCAAACTATGCTGTACTTAGCCCTTGGGGCTTTTAATATTTATCTTTTAATGGGATGCTCCCCCCTTAGGGGTGATGCTTTATCTATGTTTACTGCTTCGTTGTTTTGACTCTGTTACTTGTCGTTCATAGTGTTTGCAATGTCTTTAACTTTTCTCCCAAAGGTGGATGCTGCAGTCATCCAACTTAGGATACTTAGCTAAGGAACCGATGCAATGCTCATCCTATCAGCTTTTTCGTTTATGTTTAAACTTTTTCAAACGGTTTCTTAGTGGTATGTTCGTTTTATATTAAGTGTGAACATGTGGGAGCTGTCTTGGTGTGAGGAGCTCACCCTCTTTCATGGGTTTAGGTATTCCTTCTAAGGACTTGTCCCATGGAGTCGTGGATTGTATTAGGGACTCACCCTATATACAGGAAGGTTACTTAGCCTTGTTACCTGTTGAGCAGTTGTGGCCTGGGAGCTCATCCCCGTTTCATGGGTAGGTATAGCGCCGGATCCCATGGAGCCTGGTTTGGAGGGGCTCACCCTTTGATAAGATAAGCGACAAGTTAATAATTTGAAACATAATTCATTCATTCATCATGACTTTGATGGTACAAAAGAGACGTTTACAACTTTCAAACATAGAAACGTTTTAAGTGTTTGTCACTCCAATGCCTTGGAATCATGTTGCCATTAGGGTCAGCTAGCTTGTAGGATCCCCCTTTGTGGGCTTCTTTTACGACATAGGGACCCTCCCATCGGGGACCCAATTTCCCTACATTCTGCTGCCTGCTGGCTTCATTGCATCTCAACACGAGGTCTCCTGGCCTGAAGGCCTCTTTCTTCACCCTTGTGTTGTAGTATGCTTCGAGTTTCTTTTTGTACCTTGCCTCCCTGATGGCGGCTTGGTCTCTTGATTCTTCGAGTAGGTCCAGATTGAGCAGGACCTCCCTTTGATTGTGGTAAGCATCTTGGCGAGCACTTCTTCCTGAGCTTACCCCTATCTCGGCTGGTATGACAGCTTCGCTTCCAAAGACGAGGCTATATGGGGTCCTTTGATGGCTTGTCTTTTCCATGGTCCTTATGGCCCATAGGACGCTGGGGAGCTCATCAATCCATTTCTTGCCATATCTCCCTAGTCTCGTTTTAATTCCTTCAACAATGCTTCTGTTCATCCGCTCAACTTGTCCATTGGACTGGGGGTAAGCTACTGAGCTGAAGACCTGCTTGATGCCTAGCTCGGAGCACCAGCTGCTGAAAGGTTTGTTGGCAAATTGCTTCCCATTGTCTGTCACCATCTCCCCTGGTAGACCGTACCTGCAGACTATTTGCTCCCATACAAAGGTTATCACATGTTTTCCTGAGATGGTAGCCAATGGTTTGACCTCTGGCCACTTGGTAAAGTAGTCTACTGCCACGAGAAGGAACTTCAATTTTCCTGGGGCCTGCGGGAAGGGACCCACAATGTCCATCCCCCATTTGTAGAAGGGCCATGCCGAGATAATGGGGACAAGGTCATGCTTGGGGTTGGTCTTGATTGGTGTTTGTAGCTGACAGGCTTCACATCTTCGGATTGTTTCGGAGGCATCCTTGTGCATGGTGGGCCAGTAGTAGCCCAAGTTCATGAGCTTTGATACCACGGACCGTGGCCCAGAATGCATGCCACATATGCCCTCGTGTACCTCCCTGATGAGGTAGTTACTCTGGTTGGGGCCCACGCATCTTAGTAGGGGTGCCAAGTACCCTTTCTTATAGAGCTTGTCATCTTCGATTACATATTGCCTCGCCTTTATGACCAACCGCTTAGCTTCCAGCTCGTCTTCTGGCAGCTTCCCTTCCTTCAAGTAGGACATTATGGGTGTCATCCATGTGGAGTCTGTTTCGGTGACTACATCTTGTACCTCTCTGTCATCAATGGATGGTTCTTTCAGCACCTCAACTAGGACCTTCTTGGTAAGGTGAGCGAAAGTCAAGGAAGCCAGCTTGCTGAGGGCATCTGCCTGCTTGTTTTTAGTCCTTGACACTTGCTCCAATGAGAACACTTTGAATTCTTTGATGAGTTCTTTGACCTTGTCCTTGTACCTAATCATTGAGGGTTCTTTGGCTGTGTATCCTCCATTTACCTGCTTGACTACAAGATTTGAATCAACGAAGACTTTTAGCTCTTGTACCTTCATCGTTTTTGCCAATCGCAACCCGGCCAGGAGGGCTTCGTATTCAGCAGCGTTGTTGGTGCAGGGGAAGTCCAGACGAAGGGCATAAGTGTATTCGGTTCCGTGGGGGTCTCTGATGACAAGACCAGCCCCGGAACCTTCTACACTTGAGGCTCCGTCAGTGAAAAGGCACCATTTCCCCTGGAGATCAGGTTGCTCCTCGATCTCGTTCATTTCTTCATCTGCCTGCAGGTGGGGTAGCTCAGCAAGGAAGTCAGCAAACACTTGTCCCTTGTAAGCCCTTCTTGGTAGGTACTCTATCTTGTGTTCCCCTAGGCCAATGGCCCATTTGGCTAACCTCCCCGAGTCTTCTGGTTTTTCTAAGATGGCTCGTATGGGCTGATCTGTGATGACCTTCATGGGATGAGCCTGGAAGTACCGTCTTAGCCTCTTGGCGGTGTGTACAAGTGCCAATACAAGCTTCTCTATGGGAGTGTAGTTAATTTCAGAATCTTTGAGGGCTCTGCTGACAAAGTAGACTGGAACTTGTTCTTTTCCCCGGTCAACCAAGAGGACTGAGCTCACAGCCTCCACTCCTGCAGACAAATAAACTGTTATTACTTCCCCTACCTCAGGGGCTGCCACTTCAGGCAGGGAAGCTATGTGTTTTTTGAGTTCCAGGAAGGCAGCCTCTGCCTCAGCTGTCCAACGGAAATCCTTTTTATCGACACAGTTTTTGAGTGTTTTTAAAGAAAGGTAAGGATCTTTCCGCGGACTTGGGCAAGAAACGTTTTAAGGCAGCAATTTTACCGTTGAGGCTCTGCACTTCTTTCTTTGTGGTAGGAGACTTCATATCAAGGACCGCTTGGACCTTGCTTGGGTTTGCTTTGATGCTTTGTTTTCCAACGATGTGGCCTAGAAATTTCCCCTCCTCGAACCCAAAGGAGCACTTGACAGGGTTGAGCTTCATGTTTATTCTTCGAAGGTTGTCAAACGTTTCTCGGATGTCTTGGATCATGGCCTCCCCAGATTTGCTCTTGATGACAAGGTCATCCACATAAGCTTCCATATTCCTTCCAATTTGTTTCGAGAAAGCTTGGTCCACCAACCGTTGGTAGGTGGCTCCCGCATTTTTCAGACCGAAGGGCATCTTCTTATAGCAAAAGATCCCCTTATCGGTATGGAAGGCTGTCTTTTCTTCATCTTCTTGCTTCATTTGAATTTGGTGGTATCCCTTGTAGGCATCCAAGAAGCACTTGTATTGGAAGCCGGCGAGAGAATCCACCTTCCAATCAATTTCGGGCAAGGGATAGCAATCCTTAGGGCAGGCTTTGTTGAGATCCTTGAAATCGACACACATCCTCCAAGATCCGTCTTGCTTGGCAACCATGACCGGATTTGCTACCCACGAATGATATTGAACCTCCCTTAGGATGCCTGCTTCTACCAGTTTTTCCCACCTCCTGACAGGCAGCTTGGCTCCTTGCTGGGGCCAAGCTCCTTTTCTTTTGGACAACTGGTTTGTATGAGGGAGCTATGTTGAGAGAGTGTTCAGCCATATCTCTGGGGACACCTGTCATGTCTCCGGGGCACCAAGCGAACACGTCTTGACTATCCTGCAAAAGGTTAATTAGTTCACTCATAACCTTATCGGGAAGCAGGTTGTTTACTTTGATGGTCTGCTCCTGACAGGCAGCATTAATGCTAACCTCCCGGATGGGACCATTGCTTGGTGCTTCCGGACCCTTGGAGCCTTTGTTCTCTTCCACGGAGGCTATCAAAAGAGCCTCTGCCGTTGGCTTCAGGGTTGCAATTCCATTAGGAGTGGGGAGCTTCATTAAGCCATGGGTTGTTGATACGACCGCACCGAAAGTGGCGATTCCCATTCTTCCAATGAGAACGTTATAGCTTGAAGGGTACCTGATAACAGAGCAAGTCAACTCTTCTGTCTTTGACAGTGAAAAGATGACAATGTTATTTGAAGGGTACCTGATAACGGAGAATGTTAGCTCCTCAGTCCTTGATAAGTCTCCGTCTCGGAAACAGACGCTAAGTGTGAGCTTCCCTAGGGGATGTACTCGTTCCCCTGAGAAACCCACCAGCGAGGCGTCGGATGGTTTGAGCTTGGACTTGATCTCCGGGCTCAAGGATTCAAAGCATCGTTCATACATCACCTCTGATGAGGCTCCACAGTCCATGTATACCCTGTCCACAGGGAAGCCATCAAGTTCGGCTTCCACTATCACGGGTGTGACTATCAGTTCGTCGGGAGCCGGAGGGAGGCAGATGTAACACCCCAACCGATGGCGGAAACATCGAGGTGTCACGTATGAATGATTGTTCAGTAGCTCATGGTAATACATATGTTTACATAATCCTTTATTACAATATTGAATTACATTAAATGACTTGAATGAAATCTAATACATCAAATAGCCAAACAAAGTATAATCTTCAAATTGTCTCCTCATGCTAACTCTAGACTTCAAGCATCGTTATTTCCTGTTGAGTTTGGAAAAATGGGGGGTCAACTAGAAGTTGGTGAGAATACATAATCCATGTTAAGCAAATAGTTTAAGTATAAAAGTTTAGCATTCATATGTCTATCGTAAATTTAAGTCTACAAGAATAGTATAATATGTTGACATAATCAAACCTCCGACTAGTTTAGGTCCATCCCGTCATCTACGGTTCACCTTAGTAATATGTTGGAACGATAACAATCACCCACGCTACCTATGTAGGAGGTACACGTATCCGGGTGGGATTGTCAATCCAATAGATCTATTATTGAGTATCGCCGACTTGGCCATAGCTAATGATTATGTAATGTTGAAACTCGTTGAAACTCGTTGAAACTGTTGACTAATTCATGAGACAATAAAGTTTACTACTAGACATGCATGTTGAATTGCTTAAAATGTTGCAAGTATAAAGAATCGCATAAACATGGTTACGTAAACTCACCTTAGTGCATCATGAAAGAATAGCAAACAATGTCTGAAGCTGGATTAATGGAATCTCTCGTGTCCTATTACAAGTAAAGGATACCCTTAATTCTAATACAAATAAGCTTGTTTCGTTTCTTGGTTGTAAAGATAGTTTATTCAACTACCTAGACTCGCATTGAATGAATGCGCGTCTTAAAGTTTGTATGACTTAACGAACCGATAGTAACTTCGTTTGGTTTTCTTGAAAATATATGCGTATGTATAGTTAATAAATAAGTTATTGGAAATAAATAAGTTATTGTAGTTATTGGTAAAGACACATTTTGTATAACAAAATAATATTTACGTAGCTTAACTCAAATGTTAATTCGTCTCGCATCTAGGATAGTATATATACTTATAAATATTTCTATTTATGACGACGTAAGATTTGAAAGTTAGAAATTATTTGTAAAAACATAATCTCGTTTACACATAATCATAAACTTGAAGGGCCGATTTGATTCTTATATTTTATAAAAATTTGGGCAGAGTTTCCTCTGTTTTTGTAAGAAACCAGACAACACAAGTCGTCTACTTTAACTCAAAACATCAATTCCAACACAAGACGACCCATTCATTTATCCGCAATTTTAAACCAACGAGACTTATACGTTTCGACACTTCATATAAATTATGCTTATATAGGTATATAACAATTTATAAACATAGTCCAACAATTAGCCCGACAATACATCACGAAGTCACACTTTTAGTATACAAGTTTATCGTTTATAATTATTTTCGGTTCGTTCGCGAGTTAAACATAAAAAAAAATATATAAATTTATAAACAATAATAAAATTGCGAGTTAATTATACCGAAACTACGCGCGCATCCCAAAACTGTCTTGGACGTCGCGTTGACCAGATTTCTTGACCAAGTTTGACCGGACCCAAACTTCGACCAGCTTGTACAGTGCGTGGACTGGATCTGACCGAAACGAACCGTGAGCCAGTTGACTTGTTGACTGAGGGTTTGACCAGTGTTGACCATAGTTGACCCGAAAG
The DNA here is from genome assembly GCA_030844895.1 of Ambrosia x helenae. Lineage (NCBI taxonomy): Eukaryota > Viridiplantae > Streptophyta > Magnoliopsida > Asterales > Asteraceae > Ambrosia > Ambrosia x helenae. The sequence goes on from CM061223.1 coordinate 8,753,895, forward strand.
AAAAAATGAAAACGAACAGGCCACATCCAACCGCACCATTGTTGCTGCACCGTTACGAAGGTCACAGCCGAATTCCCAATCACCAAATCAGATCTGAGCCGAGCATTCCTGTTAATCTGTCTCCAATCGGTGCACCTTAACTGGAACTCACCACGAACACCATAATCAACCCGAAATCGTGCGCTAAACCAGATCCGGAACAACAACTCTAAATATACTCCAACCACCCAATCGATGTTATTGTAGCCGAATCTGAACCGAGTGACCAGAAGCCACCCTTGGTTAGCCGTCAGCCATGCCCTATACGGCCTGAATCCTTGCGCCGCCGCCACCACCAAGCGAGGTGGTGGCCGGCCTGCTATCTAAATGGAGGAGGATAGAGGAACCGAGCTAACAGAGATCGGGGAAAGACATATGTAGAGAAAAATAAAGGGTGGGTGCTGGGTGGAAGCGTCCGCAGGTGAAGAGAAGGGGGAGGAGGAGGTAGGCGGTGGTTCAGGTGGTTGTTTGCGGCTGAGATGGTGGTAGTTCGGGTGGTGGTTCCCTGCTGTCATTGTCGCTGCTTATATAGGGAGGAGGGTAGTGGTTGGCGGCGGCTCGGGGAGTGGTGGTCCTTGTGGCTGCCGCCACTTTTATAAAGGAATAAGAAATTGGTGGTGTGGCTAGGGTTTAGGTTATGAGGATATGTGTAGAAGAAGGTGGGAAGAGGTAATATATAGATAGGGTTAAGTGTGTAGGTTAGGTGGACACCGTGTATACGAACTTATCACCGACTCGAGTCCCGTTTAAATTACATAACTTGTTTAACCGCTAAAATAGTTATTTTGTTAAATTTATTTATATAAACCAACTTAAAAACGATTACTTGGACCATAATTTATATATTCACCGTCGCGTTAAGATTTATAAGAATTTACCAAACGTCAGTTATTTGGTACGTTATTGCTTGTATCAAGTTATCATTATTTTTGATACTATAAAAGCGCAACTAGATAAATTTGATTTAGTAATGAATTATAATGTATTACTTGTTAACGGGATATTATCGTTAATGGATTAAAATCGTTTAAATGATTAAATTATTAATATTATAATACTAGGGAAAAGCTGGGCGTTACAGTCTCCCCTACTTTTAGAAACTTCGTCCCGAAGTTATTGTTAGAGTATAGTAAAAGTTTATAAGTAACATGATCAAGGTTTTGAGTGACATCGGTCTGTGATAACCGTCTTATGGGCACTAAACTTGAGTTTCACGAATGGAAAACATGAATGCACAAGATGACCATCAAGGTTAAATGAATCACTAATTAATTAGGGTTTATAATTGGGTATCTACCGAAAACCTTGATAGAATTTCACACCACCTTAACGTACCTGTAAATTCATGATTACGTTCCGGACCGCAATCACCAATTTACCTTACATTAGGGTTTTGTGTCCTTCTATGACTCTAACACACATGTAAGTAATGCAAAATAACCTTGTGATTAAATCTTTGTATCAATGAGTTTAATAAATATTTGTATCAATTTATGTGTATAATGTATCCAAAAAAATGAGTCTAATTGTTGAGCAGGAAAAAGACTTCTACCAGTCAGTGAGTAAGAACCTCTACCGATTGTTGAGCAGGTGCGATAACCTCTACCAGTCGTTGAGCAGGTTGTAGGGCCTCTACCGACTGTTGAGCAGGCATAATGACCTCTACCATTCGTTGAGTAGGTTATTTGGTACTCTACTAACTGTTGAGCAAGTACTTCATCCTCTAACAGTTGTTTGATTAAGTGTACCAATTATTACACATGAGTTGCAATTTGGTAATATGTACATGTAAGCAATCAAGTATCAAGTATAGCATGCAAGTTGTAATAGAGTTGCCCTAGACAAGGTTAATGACTCTAGATGTGTCTATAGCAAATAGTTCTAGTATCAAATGTTCAAATATGGTAGATAATCGAATCCTCATGTATAACTAAGGGTTAAGTTTGATGCAACACACAATCAAGTTTCAAAAGTTTGGTTATCATGGGTAACTAGTTCATGTTTGAGAAGGTGAAGGATATGAGTCTAATTCTTGAGAGGATGATGAAGAACTCAAAGTATCATCAAAGTTATGAAAGATAATGCGCGTGAAAATAGTTTTATGGGTTTTCCAAAGAGGCACAAATAGTATGGAGATTATTTAGCAGTATGAATCGTGGGGTTTGAATCAAATATTAAAATCAAGGGTATGAGGAAACATGATTGCGGTATTTGCCAAAAATTTGTAATGGTTCGAACAAGTTTAAAATAAGTAGGTGTCAATGGAAAAATTGTAGAGTAAATTTTGTTCCTGTGGATGGAAAGATTTTATTTTCAAAATTGGTTTTGTATATAAAGCAAAAGTCATTAAATTGTACAACTAAATTGATTTAGATCAAAATATTTCGATGAGTCATAGGTTTTAAACACGATGTCGGATTTCAAAAATCAAGAATTTGTTCAGACGTTTCGTATAATAGGCTTCGAATATTACATAAAAGAAATCATTCTTAATAGATTAAAACATTTTTATCGTAAATCATTTGCTACGCCAATAAACTATTCAATAAAAATTTAAATTTAACAAATAAGTTTGTGGAAATAAAAGACTCTTTTAAAAAAATATATTTATTTGTTATAGTTTGTGAAATTCCCAAGTGATGAAAGTTTGGCAAAATTCAGTACTCTTTAATTTTGGTGCTACAGTATCTCCTATACACAGATTACAAGGTTACAGTTTTAAACAAGGATTTTTAAAATCTCAAATGTGATGAAATTTTATGGTTGATGGTATCTTCAAAATATACATATATATATATACACATAAATAAAAATGTAAAGGGAAACATATGATTTGAGTTAGATGTTAAAAATAATTAGACTTATGGATAATATTATAAGTTTGTAAAATGAATTAGGATTATGAAACCCAGAAATGCTTCATGAAGTTTAAACTAATGAGAGAATTATATAAGAAGAAAATATATTTGGATTGTAAAAAATATTGAGATTCAAAACTTAGATTTTATACGGGAGTGAGGGGGTATAAATGAAAATGAAACACAAAGATTGTAAATATCTAACCACGAATAAACGAAAATGTTGGCTTATCAAAACAGATCAGGTCTAAACCCAACGAATTTGCCCTAATAATCTAGAAGTACGTTAGGATTGTACCAAGCAAGTGAAAGAGAGTAGGCAAGACCAAGTTAGGCTAAGAAATAGGATGAGGATAGGAATAGAGATAAGGATAAGGTAGCAAATAGGGTTACAAGTAATAGAAGCAAGTATTGGTTTAAATCCTATGGTTATAGACTAGATTATTTTTCTAATAACCTAATTCCCTATAACCATGGCTCTGATACCAATCTGTAACACCCCAACCGATGGCGGAAACATCGAGGTGTCACGTATGAATGATTGTTCAGTAGCTCATGGTAATACATATGTTTACATAATCCTTTATTACAATATTGAATTACATTAAATGACTTGAATGAAATCTAATACATCAAATAGCCAAACAAAGTATAATCTTCAAATTGTCTCCTCATGCTAACTCTAGACTTCAAGCATCGTTATTTCCTGTTGAGTTTGGAAAAATGGGGGGTCAACTAGAAGTTGGTGAGAATACATAATCCATGTTAAGCAAATAGTTTAAGTATAAAAGTTTAGCAATTCATATGTCTATCGTAAATTTAAGTCTACAAGAATAGTATAATATGTTGACATAATCAAACCTCCGACTAGTTTAGGTCCATCCCGTCATCTACGGTTCACCTTAGTAATATGTTGGAACGATAACAATCACCCACGCTACCTATGTAGGAGGTACACGTATCCGGGTGGGATTGTCAATCCAATAGATCTATTATTGAGTATCGCCGACTTGGCCATAGCTAATGATTATGTAATGTTGAAACTCGTTGAAACTCGTTGAAACTGTTGACTAATTCATGAGACAATAAAGTTTACTACTAGACATGCATGTTGAATTGCTTAAAATGTTGCAAGTATAAAGAATCGCATAAACATGGTTACGTAAACTCACCTTAGTGCATCATGAAAGAATAGCAAACAATGTCTGAAGCTGGATTAATGGAATCTCTCGTGTCCTATTACAAGTAAAGGATACCCTTAATTCTAATACAAATAAGCTTGTTTCGTTTCTTGGTTGTAAAGATAGTTTATTCAACTACCTAGACTCGCATTGAATGAATGCGCGTCTTAAAGTTTGTATGACTTAACGAACCGATAGTAACTTCGTTTGGTTTTCTTGAAAATATATGCGTATGTATAGTTAATAAATAAGTTATTGGAAATAAATAAGTTATTGTAGTTATTGGTAAAGACACATTTTGTATAACAAAATAATATTTACGTAGCTTAACTCAAATGTTAATTCGTCTCGCATCTAGGATAGTATATATACTTATAAATATTTCTATTTATGACGACGTAAGATTTGAAAGTTAGAAATTATTTGTAAAAACATAATCTCGTTTACACATAATCATAAACTTGAAGGGCCGATTTGATTCTTATATTTTATAAAAATTTGGGCAGAGTTTCCTCTGTTTTTGTAAGAAACCAGACAACACAAGTCGTCTACTTTAACTCAAAACATCAATTCCAACACAAGACGACCCATTCATTTATCCGCAATTTTAAACCAACGAGACTTATACGTTTCGACACTTCATATAAATTATGCTTATATAGGTATATAACAATTTATAAACATAGTCCAACAATTAGCCCGACAATACATCACGAAGTCACACTTTTAGTATACAAGTTTATCGTTTATAATTATTTTCGGTTCGTTCGCGAGTTAAACATAAAAAAAAATATATAAATTTATAAACAATAATAAAATTGCGAGTTAATTATACCGAAACTACGCGCGCATCCCAAAACTGTCTTGGACGTCGCGTTGACCAGATTTCTTGACCAAGTTTGACCGGACCCAAACTTCGACCAGCTTGTACAGTGCGTGGACTGGATCTGACCGAAACGAACCGTGAGCCAGTTGACTTGTTGACTGAGGGTTTGACCAGTGTTGACCATAGTTGACCCGAAAGAAAAAATGAAAACGAACAGGCCACATCCAACCGCACCATTGTTGCTGCACCGTTACGAAGGTCACAGCCGAATTCCCAATCACCAAATCAGATCTGAGCCGAGCATTCCTGTTAATCTGTCTCCAATCGGTGCACCTTAACTGGAACTCACCACGAACACCATAATCAACCCGAAATCGTGCGCTAAACCAGATCCGGAACAACAACTCTAAATATACTCCAACCACCCAATCGATGTTATTGTAGCCGAATCTGAACCGAGTGACCAGAAGCCACCCTTGGTTAGCCGTCAGCCATGCCCTATACGGCCTGAATCCTTGCGCCGCCGCCACCACCAAGCGAGGTGGTGGCCGGCCTGCTATCTAAATGGAGGAGGATAGAGGAACCGAGCTAACAGAGATCGGGGAAAGACATATGTAGAGAAAAATAAAGGGTGGGTGCTGGGTGGAAGCGTCCGCAGGTGAAGAGAAGGGGGAGGAGGAGGTAGGCGGTGGTTCAGGTGGTTGTTTGCGGCTGAGATGGTGGTAGTTCGGGTGGTGGTTCCCTGCTGTCATTGTCGCTGCTTATATAGGGAGGAGGGTAGTGGTTGGCGGCGGCTCGGGGAGTGGTGGTCCTTGTGGCTGCCGCCACTTTTATAAAGGAATAAGAAATTGGTGGTGTGGCTAGGGTTTAGGTTATGAGGATATGTGTAGAAGAAGGTGGGAAGAGGTAATATATAGATAGGGTTAAGTGTGTAGGTTAGGTGGACACCGTGTATACGAACTTATCACCGACTCGAGTCCCGTTTAAATTACATAACTTGTTTAACCGCTAAAATAGTTATTTTGTTAAATTTATTTATATAAACCAACTTAAAAACGATTACTTGGACCATAATTTATATATTCACCGTCGCGTTAAGATTTATAAGAATTTACCAAACGTCAGTTATTTGGTACGTTATTGCTTGTATCAAGTTATCATTATTTTTGATACTATAAAAGCGCAACTAGATAAATTTGATTTAGTAATGAATTATAATGTATTACTTGTTAACGGGATATTATCGTTAATGGATTAAAATCGTTTAAATGATTAAATTATTAATATTATAATACTAGGGAAAAGCTGGGCGTTACAGCAGATGTATTGTTTGTTCCAGGGCTCGGTTCGAGCCTTCTTGACCTGCTGGTTTCCTTCAAGACTGACCATGTTGACCTCTTTATCTTTCTTCCCTTCATCTCTCCTCCCCTTGATGTCTTTGATCAGGTGAGCGAGTTCCCCGGACTTAACAGCTTCTTCTATCCGTTTCTTCAGCTGGTAGCAATCGTTTGTGTGATGCCCCGTATCATTGTGGAAGGCACAATGTTTACTGGCATCCCTCTTGCTAGCTGGCTTAGACAGAAGTCTGGGGGGTCGGAAGGTGTACTTGACTTCCTCTGTGGAGAGTATCTCCTGAGGGGTCTTAGTGAGGACAGTGAAAACCTGTTTTTCTTTGTCATGGTACCTTCCTGATCTTGGGGATCGTCGTCTTTCTTCTCCCCTTTGATTGTCATAGGATCTCCCCGATCGTCTTTCATTGTAGGGTTGAAAGTGAGGTCTCCGGGAGCTCGTTGAGCTGTCTCTCCAGCTTCCTCGATCCCTCTTCCTGGTGTCTTGTCGAGTTAGTGCTTCCTCTCCCCTGAGGAAGGCTTCTGCTCTTTCGAAAGCCTCTTCCATGGTTTGGGGGACATCTTCATGAAATCTTCTTAGCAACTTCTTGGGACGAATGGCTCCCATGAATCCCGACACCCGGATCTTCTCGGTGGCACCACTATACTGCAGACCTTCCCTCTTGTACCTTTCGATGAAACTACGGAGGTTTTCATGCTCCCCTTGTTGGATTTGATGCAATATGGCGGCGTCTTTGGTACACTTCCTGAGGGGGTTAAAGTTTGAGGTGAAACCTCTCCTTAAATCATCAAACGAGGAAATGCTTCGAGACGGTAGGCCACTGAACCATAGGCGAGCTGGTCCTACCAAGGTCTGCATGAACATGTGGCAGCACTCGGCATCGTTCCATTTTTCTACAGTGGCTGCCCCAGAGAAGACGTTCAAGTGGTCATCTGGGTCTTCTGTGCCATCGTACGTCTTCACATTAGCTGGCATTTTGATCTTGTTAGGGAAATCAAAATGAGCGATGTATTCAGCAAAGCATTCTAACGACTTAGGTCGGTACGGCGTCGAAGGTGTAGCTTCTGCTCTAACTTCAGCTACAGGAGTTTGAACCAAGGGTTGGGAGGTCATGGGACCCTGCCCTCCCACAGGGGGAGTTACTGGTACTTGGTTCAAAGGTGAGGGATGCTGCCAGGGATATCCTCCCGGCCATATGGGGAAGTATTGAGGTTTTGAGTAGTTAGGATACACAGCTCCTGGGGGAACGACGAATCCTCCGGCAAGACTCCCTGTTCCCGCAAGGGAGGTGGCTACGGCACTGCTGGCCAATGGTAACGATCTTAAAGCTTCTTCATAGGAGAGTGGTAATGAGGTCCCCGGAGAGAGCGTAGAGCTGCTAGGACCTCCTCCTCCTGAGTAAATGTCCCCTCGACTGTTCAAGTAGGGGTGATGGTTAGTGTAGTCACGCTGGGTTGCTGGTGAGGTGGTGGTTCCCAGCAACGGAGGGCTAGGTGAGAGGGTGACAACAGGCTCTTCGTCATAGGACAACCTGACCCTGACTCCTCTGGACCTCTCCTCTCGCACATAACCATTCAGGAGGTCTCGGAGTTGCAAGAAATTTCTTCGTACTCCCTCCGGGGTGATATCCATTCGTTCAACTGGAAACAACAAGTCGTCCCTAGGAGACGAGTTAACAGCCCTTGAGGATGGCGGTGTTTGGAAGTTGAGCATGTCCCCTAGAGACGGTTCGACTTGTTGTCCGTCCGTTCCAGGCGTTTCTTGGCCAGAGGCATCACCTGAGGTGTGGCTAGTGGCCGGAGTTTCTGAAAGACCCCCTCCTAGGCGGTTATCTCCACCAGTCATCACAAAAGGAGGTTACTTAGGAACAAATGGGACTGTAGAGACTCTCAACAGTTTGTTCAAAGTAGCGACAGCCCCACGGTGGGCGCCACTTGTTGCTGCAACAAGGAAAATGACCGGTATTAGGTTAGGAGATGTTTAGGATTATAGGTTAAGGGTATATTATGTTAAGGTTTAGGTCTTAAGGTTGGATTCAGTTAAGGTTTTGGATTTGGTTCTGAGAATGGGGGTCTTCAAGCTCCTGGAAGGGACCTGCAAAAAGGTAGCAGACACCGTTAGCCTTAACGCAGGAGGGAGCCTCCTGCGTTTGGACTCCGGCGTGAGAATAAGTATGTATTCATTTGGAGTTGGGAAATAATGAAGTAGAGAGTATAAGAGTAGAGAGAAGAAGTGAGAAGTGTCTGTGGAATGTCTACCCAAGGGTCTCCTTATATAGGCAGTCGAATTCTGCCCAGGAGCTCCCTCAGGGTAGCTTTCCTATCATACCTGGATGTGTTTTGACCCTCTTTTAGTTCCCAGCAGTGAGACTTTTCCCTTTTGGGATATTTTCAGCTTTTATCTTTTCCAATACAAGGTATGGAGCTGTGTGATGTTTTGTCCCTTGCAAAGATAATAAGCCAAAATCCCTTTTTGCATTTCCAAGACATTTTACTGTTTGCTTTCTGCCCTGAGGCTCCTATACGGCAGGTCAGCTGCCTTATATCAGCTCCACTAAGTCAGGCAACCTCTTAATCAAACTTATTTTGCTTATCTTTTTGACGAGAGGTCTAGACGTTGTCGTTTTAGGACACACGTCATCAATGTATAAAGGTAAAAAATCACGCATGCACAGTAAACAAAAAGGTTAGGAAATAACGAACATATGTATAGAGTGTGGGTTAGAAATCACAATGCATGTACTGAACATATATGGATGGGAAAATCACGTAAGCAGATAGTGAAATAAAAAAGCGCACAAAAGAAAAAAAAATAAAAAAATGCACCTTAAATAAATAAAAAACGCACCTTATATAAAAAAAGCGCACCTTCAATGAAAAAAGCGCACCTTAAAGGTATTGAATTATAAACACACACTTAAATAAAAATTGCAAAAAAAAAAAAAAAAACGCACCTTGAAGTTTCGTCTGTATGACACGATTACTAGCATAAATGGATTCGCTGTAATGAATTATATTTTTTTTTTGAACGACAAGTGGTGCAACCAGTGCAGCTCCGGCTAACACCCTAGGCCAACCTGTACTGATTACCCATTCCACCTGGATTGGGGATCTCCCTAGGTGGAACCCCCACATGTGGTAAATATGACTCCGACAAAAATCGAACTCTCAACCTGTCACACCCTCAAATTCCACGTGCGGGGTTTTACCGCGAGGCGCGTGACACACCAGGATCTCAGTCAACGATCACAATAAACATACAACAAACAACACCCTAAGGACGTGCGTCGCCTCGACTTTCTTACCATCAGCCAATTCTATCAAGTATTTAGCCTCTAAAGGTGTAGGTACCCTATCAAGCAATTGGCTAAACCCAAGAGATATAAAACTCTTATCGGCACCAGAATCGAATAAAACCGTAGCATAGCGATTATCGAGAAGAAACGTACCAGTAACAGTGTTAGGATCCTGTCGAGCCCCGCTCGAACCAATCACGAAGGCGCGAGCATTCCTGCCTCCGCCCCCATTGTTTCCATTACCCGACCCGTTCTTCCCAGCCTCGCCCTGCTTCAACTTGGGGCATTCACGCTTGTAGTGACCAAGTTCACCACAATTGTAGCACCCCTGTTTACCCTGGTTTCCCTGGGGAGCAGCAACAGGAGGAGCCGGAGTAGGTGTAGCAGGTGGGTTCCGGTTACCCTAAAGATTAACCCTGCAATCCTTTGCCTGGTGCCCAAGCTTATGGCACCTGTGGCAGCGGTTCCGGTCCTCGCAACGACCGTTGTGGTGAAATCCACACCGGTCACATTTCGGCAGTTTCCCAATATAACCCCCCGGTTTTTGTTCAGACGACGATCCCCCAATATCAGACTTCCTCACCTGCTGAGGCTGAGCCGAACTCGAGCCTTTTCCCACAGCTTCCCACTTCCGCTTGTTACTATCAGGAGCCTTCACAGTAGCGCCTCGAGGAGGCAAGACTCCTTCAGCCACCTTCATGTTGGTCAGCCTGTGAGCCGACCGAACCACCTCAGAATAAACAGTGAGATTACCCGCAGCTACCAACCCCGCAATCTCCGGTACCAACCCAGCAACATAGTGTTCAATCCTCCGGTATTCGGGTGCGTGCAGGTCAGGGCACAACACCGCCAACTCATTGTGCCGAGCAGTGTAAGCTTCAATCTCGGACCCCACCATCTTATGATTCCAGACTTCGTGCTCAAGTTTCTGGATCTCATCCCTCGGACAGTACTCATTTTTCAGCAACTGAATGAACTCTGTCCAGGGCATAGCGTGGGCTTCCCCAATACCCATAGTCTGGGTGGTGGAGTTCCACCAAGTCAGAGCTTGACCCTCCAGGGTCGCAGAAGCATATTTCACCCGGTCGCCTTCCGGGCAGCTGCACATTCAGAAAACCGATTCAATTTTCTCCAACCAGCGGAGCAGTCCCACTGCCCCTTCAGTGCCACTAAAGTTGTGGGGCTTGCAATCCATAAACTTTTTGTAGGAACACTGGGGTGGAGGAGGATTGACAGCACCACCTGGAACAGACACACATGTGAAAATCAAGAAAAGGTACAGTACCCAAGAACAAGATAGAATAGGTGAGAATCGACGTACCACCCATAGCATTATGAGCGGCTTGGAATGCAGCCAAAGCAATATTCACATGCTGCTGCATCAGGTTATCCAACTCCGCTTGGGTCATATTAACGTTCCCACGGCCACCGCCGCCACCACGGCCGCCAGCACGACCGCCAGCACGGCCGCCTCTGCGACCTCCACGAGCTCCCGGCATCTTCTGTCACAACATGAAACAAAAGATTTAGGCTTGCCCGTGGTATAACCCATTAGGAGTTTCAAGAAACTAGACCGAGCCCAGTTCGGGTCCATCCGTTCAAGCCCGAAGTCCGCCAGGGATCCCATGCATCACAGTTTATAATCTCGTGTGCACCCGACATGATAAACTGTTCTACATGGTCCTCCAGGCGTGCTTTAAGTTTGAAGTTCAAGTCACCGAACACTATCGCCCAATCATGGTATTATCATAGGTATAAGTACAAGATAGTATGCATAAGAACGAGCGTGTTCATTAGGGCATAGAAGGGAGATGTCCAAATCCCTAGACAGATCTCAAGAGTACGCCGAAGCTACCCCAATGTACACCGCCGCCAAGAAAGTTCAATAGTATATCGTTCGCCATCGAATCATAGTAAGGAGGGGTCAAGAAATAGGATGATAAAGAGTAAGCAGATGATGTAGCGTAGAAGGTGATGACACCGACACCCCCGACAAGTCATGTTGTTACCCACTTGTTAAGACTCGACTAATTGTGACCGTCTAGTGTGTGCGACTCAGTTATAGACTAGACTCACATGTAGTCCTAGTTCACTATAACCGTTGGCTCTGATACCAATCTGTCACACCCTCAAATTCCACGTGCGGGGTTTTACCGCGAGGCGTGTGACACACCAGGATCTCAGTCAACGATCACAATAAACATACAACAAACATGCATTCATAAATATATTTAAAACCAAAAGATCATGCTTTGAGCCGTAAACCAGCAGCGGAAGCATTCTTGTTTACAACCAAAAGACATATCATTGTTTACAAAACATTGTTTTAATATGCTTCAAAATATTAGACGATATGCATGACTCCGTGCGCCTAGCCCATTGACTGCTACCTTAGCGACCTGAGAAAAACATGCCAAAAATGTCAACATATAATGCTGGTGAGTTCACAGGTTTTCTTTTATAAAAGTGTTGTCACAAGTTCACAAAGATCATTCCCGTTAATACTATGTCATAAGAACGTTAGCTAGACGTTAAGTGTTTTTACTACTACGGTTGGGAACCCATTACTAAACATGAACCAAAAGATGATACCAGCCTAGATGACTGGGCTACCGATGCCTCGGTAACCCGATAGTAGGGGTGTAAACGAGCCGAGCCGAGCCCGAGCCTGACTGGGCTCGGCTCGGGCTCGTTAAGGTTTTGTGAAGCTCGAGCTCGAGCTCGGCTCGGCTCGAGCTCGAGCTCAATCTTGAGCTCGAGCTCGGCTCGCTAGCAAAATCCAAAGCTCGAGCTCGGCTCGGCTCGGCTCGAGGTGATTTGAGAATCTCAAACGAGCTCAAAAGCTCGGCTCGAGCTCGCAAAAGCTCGCTGTAACTTAGGCTCGCGAGCCCAATCGTTAAGGCTATAACATAGGCTCGGCTGTAACTTAGGCTCGGGCTCGGGTTCGGGCTCTAGCTCGTTAAGGCTCGATTAGGCTCGCGAGCCCAATCGAGCTTTGTATCTAGGGCTCGAGCTCGGGCTCGATAACTAAACGAGCCATATTTCGGGCTCGGGCTCGGCTCGGGCTCGTTAAGGCTCGGCTCGTTCGAGCTTTTTACCGAGCCGATCCCGAGCCGCTACGTGTCATTTACACCCCTACCCGATAGGTAGAGACAATATGCACCCGCCCGGCCCCGCCGTCGAGTGGGGCTTGTGAGGCCCAATAGATCTATCCACATTTCCCCCGTTGTGCGTTCCAGCACATTCATGGTTTCCCCTGGGACTTTCCATAAAAGTCGTATAGTAACATAAAGTGCCCATAGTATAACATGACCTTTAAATAGTTTGTACAAAACATGTTTCTCCCCCGAAAGCAAGACAGTAAAAGTGGGGCTGTGAAACTCACCTCGGTTTGCGTTACTTGAAAACAGTTAAGAAATTAAGCTATGATAGCCCCAAATAGCGGCGACCTATCATAAGATGTGTATAAGTATCCGGACTAACAACCCGCAGGTTAACTAGTCCCGAATGTCCAGACCGTGACCATAAACGTTTGAAACATCTTTAACTGTTAAACCGACCGTGCCAGACAAGACCCGACATCCCATTGGTGACCCGACATCCCACGTGTTAGGTAAATATAAGACATCATGCAACATATGCAATTAAACACTTCATACGCGCAATAGTTCACCTAGTCTAGCATAATGTCCGATTAACGCATAATCAGGTCCGAACACGTCTTACTAAGTCATTGGGTGTATCCCGGGGTTCCTATCATGTTCCTAGGTGTCAAATCATGTTCCGGGATGTCAAAACGCGTTTACGACAGCAGTACACGCGATTAGGAAACCTTCCTGCGATTAGGAAAAGTCAACTAGTGAGTAGGAGGAAGGATATAGGCGAGTAGGGCCTATTCTCATGAAGCTATAGGAGAGTAGGCTCCTACTCGCGTGAAGCTTTAGGCGAGTAGGGCCCTATTCGCCTGATGCTCTGCTGTTGCGCGTTTTCGCGCGTTAAACCCTCCAAATCAGATCCGAAACATGTAAAAACACCCAATATCAAAACTAAACTATTAACCAACCCTTTCCAAGCAAAAACCCCCAATTTATCTCTGCTCAAACGGGCTCGGTGCGATTATTTCCAAAAATGGCAAATACTAGGTTTCATTAACTAACCTTATCTTTCCCTATATGGAAACAATCAGATTTCATCTCCTACAAGTTGCAATTCATCATCTCTATCTTATATCATCATCCTAGCATGATTTCTAACCATAAACAAGCAATGAATCACATCATACATCCTATTCTTCAAGAATTACCCAAATGGGTCAAAATGCATGCTTGCACCTAAACATCATAACAAGGGCTTAAACTCATAGGTAATCATCCTAACAACACTTACACATCAGAAGTATAACAAATTCATGGAAACATTCATGTTATAATCACCAACAATCATCATATGCACAAATACTTCACATATAGCAAGTGTTATGGTGTAGACTTGTTTTAGAACTCTTTTCAAAGGGTTTTAAAGACACAAACTTAGTAAAACAAGGTCTGGACTTTTGGGGAATCAAAACAACAACTTTACAAAGGTGTAGGATGAAGAACACACCTTGGATTTTATCAAAGAAGGGTGTATAAGCTTGGTGATGGTGTGTTTTGAAGCAAAACAAGCTCCAGAGATGTTTCAAGGTGTGGGCTTAGGGTCAGTTAGGGTTGCACAAATGGTGTTTGGGGAGTTAAGGGTTCTATTTATAGGTGTTTTGACCCGAGTTCAGCAGTATAGGCGAGTAGCAGTCCAGATCAGGCGAGTAGGGATCCTACTCGCCTATGTTCATGCGAGTAGGCCTCCTACTCGCCCCAAGTCCCCTCCATTAGCCTATGTTCATGCGATTAGGAGCCCCCCAGACTCCTAATCGCCTATAAGGTGCTGGAATGGGTTTTTGGCGCGTTAAACACTATTTTAACACATATAAACACGTATTCACATACCGACAAGTCACATAATGATTTCAAACATATAATGCATGATAACTAACACGTTTGCATCCGTTCACCAATTCCCGGGACTCGAGACTCGTGTGTGCGTTAAACCCGACGATCCCACGAATCACCAATCCTTGTACACATGGTCATGGACCGACTCCGATGATCCCGTGGATCATCGTAACGACTCCCGATGATTCCCAGAATCATCATACCGACTCGACTGACCCCGTTAAGTACGTAATATGCATGACTCGCTAAGGTAGACTTACTAGTTTAGTCAACGTTACTAACCTGAGTTTGCCGGGTAGGGCTGTAAACGAACCAAACGAACATGAACATGGCTTTGTTCGTGTTCGTTTGTTAATGAAATAAAGTGTTTGCGAACTGTTCATGAACACTTATCGAACGAGAGCTTTTGTTCGTGTTTGTTTGATAAGGAAATAACGTTTTCACAAACTGTTCATGAACAATTACCGAATGAGGTTTTTTTAGTGTTTATTTGTTATATTTAGTTATCAGACAAAAAGCGAACACAAAAGAACACCAATGAAAACATCACGAATATTGCCCACCCAAAATATACTAATCTAATTACCCAAATATACTTGACATAATCTTGATCACATAATGTCTCATAAAAACACAAAATTATCATATTAAACTTGAAATCCTCGTTTAATCTATCTAAATTAAAATAGTTAAAGTAATATTAATATATGATACACTAATATATATTAAATAATCTACCATTGGGAAATCTGAAGTACTTAAATTAAAAATAAAAAGTTAAAAACACTAATGAACTATCAACACAAACAAACAAACATAAAAAACACGTTACCAAACGTTCACGAACATAAATGAATGAACGTGACCTCTGTTCATGTTTGTTTGTTTAACTAAACGAACATAATTTCTTGTTTGTGTTCGTTCATTTATTAAACGAACGAACACAAACGAACTTCCCGCCAAACATTTCACGAACTGGTTGCCAAACGTTTGGTTTGTTTACAGCCCTATTGCCGGGTGTCACACAACCTCCACATGACCTCCACCATAGCTCCTCCAATTTTTACCAATTGAGCTAGGCTTCATTGGCGTAGTGAATTATAAATTATTGGCTTAGAAGTAATCTCATATAAAGTTTCACGAATTATAAGATTATTATGGAGAGTTATTTGAACGATAATTTCGAGGTGAAGTCAAAGAACTCATCTCGAAAGAAGCGTTGGAGAGATGGAGAAAGCTCTGTTGGTTGGTTAAGAATAAGAAACGACGGTTTCGTTTCACTACAAATTTGTCTAAGCGGTTTGAAGCTTGTGCTATTCAGCGATCTAATCTATTAAACTTTTTTTTTTTGAACGGCAAATTTCTACTCCTTGTGGGACTTGAACCCATGACCTCCCCCTTAAGTATTCCTAGAAGCTTTGCTTCTACCATTGGGCCACAACCCCAATGGTTCTAATCTATTAAACTATTTGGTTTATTAGACACATATGTATGAATTGCGTTAATAATATAACGTGCATTTTAATAAACCAAATAATAACCCCTATATAGTTTCAGACGCACCTTATGAATATGATAACCCCTATATAAACGCACGTTATAATATTAATTAACGCACTTTAAATCCAACTGAACTATAGTTCAAACGCCCTATACGTATGAAGCAAAATTACAAAATCACACTTATTTGGTACATTGTTTTGGTTTTCAGTACCATGCTCTGTTTTTTTTACAAAACAGAGCATTGTTCCAAGTGGTGGGGTTTTCGAATCAGAGCATTTGTTTGTACGTGATTTTGCCCACATTCATAAAAAAAGTGTAATCAGAAAACCTACCGCTCATGACAATAAACTCTTTGATTGTATAAAAATTTTGATGAATTTTAGTTTGAGACTTCTTTATATATTTGAATATGTATTTGAATCAAATAGTAATGTGAAAATCATTGACGTCAACAACGAAAGATGATATCGGGATTACAGGGAAGCGGTTGTAAAACACAATGTCTAAACTATCCCTATAATGAACCGCGATTGAGTTTACTAACCCTAACTGCAGTTTACGCGTGTCATTATCTTGTGGCTTTTTACACGTACTACGTTAAGGTACTTTGTACCCAATACTTTTCTCTTTTTATTTTAGAATACATGTTAAAGGTGTATCTAATAAAAAAATAAAAACTTAATATAAAATTTAATGTTTTCTTAAAAGAGAGCGAGAAGACAATTATTAATTTTTACTATTAGCTTTTGAGTTTTTAAAGTCCATTAATGAGACCTCTCGTACTCACATTGATGTTCATGTACTTTTTTTTTTTTTTTACGCAAATGTTACATTTAAAAAAAAATATTTACGGGGAATACAGGATGAAAAATGTAGGCAAAGCTCCATCTGCAAAAGTCTTACAGGAACGAAAATATTGTTCAACTGATTCAGTTTGGGCAAACTTGGGCTTTGGGCTCAACAACATAAATAGATAGGTTTAATAAGTGATTTTTCATGCTGTGAAAAATAAAATGTAATAATGATCTAATTCTTTATTGATATCTCATCTGTTTTCACTATATATACATTTGATGGTAATTTTTTTTTTTCAACAGCAACCATATTCCAACTTTCAATTACAACACACATAGTTACGACAGCCCAAAAGAGAAACATACAATTCACATATGGTAGTTTGAAACTTGGGACCATCGTGGAAAACTAATTGCAAAATATTACATCTTATCTTAAAAGTGTGTTACATTCACTATTTTTTTAGAAAGAGTAAACCTTGAACTAATATAAATATATAAGCCATTGCTGTGTTCGTCCCGAATAATCCTAGAAAAATTTTGGGCCTCGGGCCACATAAAAATTTAGGCCCAGAATTTTGGTAATAGGAGAATGGATTAAAGAAAAAGATAGTAGAGCTAGAGACAAGCAATTACTTTGACACTTCTGTATTATACTAGTATTTGTACCCGCGCTTCGCAGCGGGACATACGAACTATTAACAATTTAATTATAACAAAGAGACCCCAAAAGTTTCTACATACAACTCCCAAAGCTGCTGAAGATAAAATTGATGACCATGACCATGACCAAGTACCAAAGCAGATCATTCTAAAACACCTAATTTAGCTTTGTGTTGTATCTAACTTAGCTTTGTGATTTTCTAACATATTCATGATAAAGCAACTGATGCCACATGTAATAGCCCTGTACAGATGGTGATGCACTTGTGGTGGATTAAGCAACCACATGAAACAATTTGCAGAACCCTGTCAATAAGCATATATGCAAATGTATACATACATCAAATATCCCGTACTGCAAATAAATAAACTTATGAGCAGTCAAAGTTTTTTGAACATCGTGTTCCACTTAACTGTTTGTGGGTTAACGGGTGGATTTTTTGTTTTTCTTATTTTTTTTAAATGAGTTGACGGGTCAACCCGTTTAGACCCCACCGAGGGAAATTCGACCTCTAATCAAGGTCCCATTTCAAGAAACTTAGACTAAACCAAAATGAAATCATGTTCTAGTTAACATCCAAGGAAAAAGAAAATTCTAACCTGGATATCAAGAATATAAGCAAAAATAGTGAATTGTGGAAGTAGAAAATAAGACAAAAGAAACCTATAACCATTGAAAAAAGAAAGTGAAAAATCAGCATACATAAGTTAGTACTATAGAAACACAAAGTTTACAAACCAAATTATGAAAATTATGCAAAAAAATCTACAGTAGAGTAAAAACCTTAAAAGAATGCATATTTTGTTAAAGGGCGCGCTTAGCGCACCTTGTCATTTTGGTTCTCCTAAAACGCAATCAAATCCACCATAGATCTTTTTAGCGCAAAACTGATCAACACCTTTCATTATAAAAGACTTTATAAGCGATCAAATAACGCCCTATAGAGGACCACATGTTCAAAGTTTCAAACCAGTGATGTTTCAAGATAACTGTGGGTACACAATCTTCAAACAAACAAAACATAAAAAATATCAATGTAATATAATGCAAAGTACAGCGGCGCAAATCAAAACTAAGGAATGTTATTATAATATGCAAAGTATACACCTGGTCATTACGATCATTATTAAAGAAAACACAACTTACACCCTCATTTTTCTCCAATGAATTATTTAGGCAATGCATAAAAGCAAACAGGGAGCCCCTTTTATGCCTTGGTCCTGTAGTCACCATCACTGACAAAAAAAAAAAACATAGTTAGTTATATTTTCAAACTTCTTCATTCAACTATAGTATTGCCCTGACCTTTACAATGTTTGTAAGGCTACTAAAAAGTTGATTCATAACCACATTTATGAGTATATACACGATGGGTACAAACAATTGAGTAAATTAAAATCAACATTAATTCTTGAACCATCATTAAATTCTTGTTAATTGATTTGGAGAAGGGATGTACAAGTTGTTTTTGCATTCAAGGGTAGCATTGGAAAAACTTTCATGACATGTAGAGTATAAAGCATAAAACTCTTCATATGCCATCTTAAAATGATGGTAAAATGACTACTTTGTCCTTCTCTCCTCCTTAATAAGGTACTATAGATTAATACTAGTTTTTATCCCGGGAGCGTCCCGGGTTGAAATATCTAATATGACATAATAAAATATTATTATTATTATTATTATTATTATTATTATTATTATTATTATTATAAACAAATCTCTGCCATAAGTTATCATATTCAAATATAAAAAAAACGAATCTCTACGCCGGGGTATAAATCTAGTGCCATTACAAATGAATTCGGAAGTTTGTAATCGATTATTCTAAAAAGAGCTAACATGAAATAAGAAAAAAAAAGTTAATTATTGAAATATCGAACGCATTAGTCTAAGGGTTATGTGATGCGTTAAAAAAATCATGGGTATATGATCGGGTATATAGTTCGGGTATTTGGTATGTTGTTTTGGGTAATCGGGTCGGGTATCACATAATCCCAGACCCGACCCAAACCCACAATTTTTTTAAAACTAATCCCAAACCCGACACAATACCTGTCGGGTTACAAAAAATAGTCATTTTTTCTCCGTTTTTTATATAGCACTATGGTACTCGTTGGAAAGATAATTAAACGCTCGTTAATTTGGTGTAATTTTTTTCTTTAAAAAATCTCGTATATAAAAGATATTAACGTTTAAAAGTTATGAGAGGAAACATGAGAGTAAAAATAATAAAGTTTAATATTTAAATTTAGTATATTAGATATTTAATAGATTAGGTTAAAGATTATATTAGATTAAGTTAAATCATATTTATTTCTTTTTTTTAATTGGTTTACACTTGCCACATCACATCCTATGTGGCATCTCTCAAATGAGAGATTGCATAAGAGTATGACATGTAGGATTAATCCCTTTGCAATATATATATATACTAGTTTTTATCCCGGGAGCGTCCCGGGTCGAAATATCTAATATAAAATAATAAAATATATTATTATTATTATTATTATTATTATTTTAAACAAATCTCTGCCATAAGTTATCATATTCAAATATAAAAAAAAAAACAAATCTCCGCGCCGGGGTATAAATCTAGTGCCATTACAAATGAATTCGGAAGTTTGTAATCGATCATTCTAAAAAAGAACTAAAATGAAATAAGAAAAAAAAAAGTTAATTATTGAAATATCGAACGCATTAGTCTAAGGGTTATGTGATACGCTAAAAAATTCATGGGTATATGATCGGGTATGTAGTTCGGGTATTTGGGTATGTTGTTTTGGGTAATCGGGTCGGTATCACCTAATCCCAGACCCGACCCAAACGCACAATTTTTTTAAACTAATTCCAAACCCGACACAATACCTGTCGGGTTACAAAAAATAGTCATTTTTTTCTTCGATTTTTATATAGCACTATGGTACTCGTTGAAAAGATAATAAAACGCTCGTTAATTTGGTGTAATTTTTTTCTTTATAAAATCTCGTATATAAAAGATATTAACGTTTAAAAGTTATGGGAGGAAACACAAGAGATAAAATAATAAAGGTTTAATATTTAGATTTAGTAGATTAGGTATTTAATAGATTAGGTTAAATCATATCTATTTCTTTTTTTTAATTGGTTTAGAGTTGCCACATCACATCCTATGTGTCATCTCTTAAAAGAGAGATTGCATAAGAGTATGACATCTAGGATTAATCCCTTTGCAATATATATATATATATATATATATATATATAGATAGATATAGATATATAGGGCTAGGATACTTTGAAAACCAAGGTGAGTTGTGAGAACCATAAGAACTCTTTTGAGCCATTGATCTTGATGATCCAACGGTTGAGATCGAATGATTAGACCTTTTGTCTTGACATCTTTTTTTGAGTTTTTTTAATATAATAAAATGAGTGAAAGGGTATTTGAGTAAAATTGCATGTGAGAGAAAAAACTATATAATATCATATTATTTTTTTATTCCATTACTAAAATAACCACATTTTTTAACTTTAATTTATTTTTTTAATTCATTTGTTTTTCTAAAAAAAATAAATTCAGAAAACGTTTTACACCAGTGTAAAATTTCGAAGTTCAACAATTTTACATCTGCTAATCTGTCATCTCTCTCCATGTATGGAAACGTCGTTACACCAGTATAAAAATTGTAAATCTACCATACACAAAACTATTACAAACAAAATACATTGTATTACACTAGTGTAAATGCCCACGGTAAATGTATTACACCTAGGTAAAATGCCCACCAAAAAAACATCTATACATTGTATTACACCACAGTAAATGCCCACCAAAAAACACATCTATACATTCTATTACACTAGTGTAAAAAAAACCCCCAAAACAACATATATACCACAAACTTCTACAGAAAAATACATGAGTGTAAAAAAACCAAAGAATACAAAAGATCTATACCTCAAAACATCTACACATTTCATATTTTACACTGGTGTTTTTACATCATCATCTTCACAGCATCCTGACAAAATCCCAAAAAATTAATATTAATAATTTTACACTGATGCACAAATAATATCAGAAATAATAATAATAACATAAATAATAATAATAATAACAGTAAAATAAACAAAAATAGTAATAATAATAATAATAACATAAATAATAATATTAATAATATCAGAAAAATAATAAAAATACTAATAAATAATAAACCAAATCCAAACCTGAAACCCCACCATTCACCATCGCCTCCCACCGTCATCTTCAAGATCCAACCCGCCGTTCAGATCCACCTCCACCCACACCCCATCCAAACCTGAAACCCACCGTCGTCACCCACCTCCACCACCGTCAGACGCCGTTCAAATCCACCTCCACCACCGTCAGACGCCGTTCAGATCCACCTCTGCAAAAACCACCATCATCGACCACCTCTAAACCACCCTCAAACCCCACCACGTTCAGATCCACCACCACCCCTCCACCAACAAACCACCCACGAAGCACCACCCGTCGTCTTCTGTTCGAAGCCCCACCACGAAGCACCACCCGTCACCATCCAAAAACCAACACCACGAAGCACCACCGGTCACCGTCGATGAGAGAGAGGAAGAGTGTGTGTTTGTGTGATAAAGAGTAGAGAGAGAAAGTAGAGAGAGAAGAGTGTGTGAGAGAGAGAGAGAGAGAGAGTAGAGAGAGAGACAATTATGTCTGATGGAGTGAGATCAAAAGCATTTTATAAAGAGAAGTAATCATTACACTTTTGATTTTACTAAACTACCATTTGAACATAGTGTAAAATGACATTGTTACCCCCATGTTAAAAAATTACAAAATATTACAAATAGGATATGTGTCACATTTTGATTGGTCTATAGGAGTTTTCAAGTTCTCGCAACTCAGAGGAGTTTTCAAAACATCCGAATCCTATATATATATATATATATATATATATATATATATATATAGATGGTCATTACAACTCCACTAAATATAGCAAGTAAATACATACGCTATATATATTTGAAAACTTCGAGGATATCAGGAGACCGGGCCTCGAGCCATAGCCCACCCCGCCCACCCTCAGGTCCGGGCCTGTTGTATGATCATGAGTTTAAAATCTAAATATGAGCAAAACCAAACCGTATGTATAATTTGGTTGAGTTTTAATTACGCATTGTTCGGTTATGTTTGTACGACCTGTTTTTACGTCTTGGGTCTAGTTTTACCTAATAATTTTTATATGTTCAAAATATGTAATTTAAGGATGTGTTTTTGAAATGTTTAGAGTGTGTGTTTGTGTGCGTGTTTACGCAAAAATCATATAATTCATATTTGAAGAGATTGTTATTGTATTTATTTATTTATTTGTTTTTTTACAAACCAGCGAGCTGAAGAGATTGTTATAGGTAGAGTTAATCCCAATGGGCCAACTTCATTGGGCCGGTTGAAGTTCTCTACTAGGTTAAAAGAAGAGAAGGGCTAAGCGATAAATGACGGGATTGTTTAAAGTTTGTTTTGAACTAGGGTTTTTGTTAACCCGCCGCAATGCGGCGGGGCACGTTTGTTATGCAGAAGTGTTTAGTAGCACTATGGGCAACGATTTTCCTGCATTCTTTCGCGTAATTGTGGGCGGTTTCGTGAACATAAGTTGGCCCGCGCTTCGCCGCGGGCACGGTTGGTGTGCATTTAGTACTATGTAACGGTTTTTCTCTATGCCTTTGCATGATGCGGCGGTAATTCTTTTTGTATTAGTTTGTTACAGTAGAAACACATCTTATAGCAAAAGTTACAATGGGCTTATGTTTGTAGACCTACTAACACCAGCAAACGGCATATTTTATCACATGCTTATATGAGTACATCACTTCTAAATATTGTGTCTATATGTTTTAGCATCTTAAGATTGGTACATTAATATTAAAGGATTCAATTATCATAAATCCAATAGTACATTTCTTAGCCAACCATTCAAACGCAAGCGAACCACAACAACAATAATCGAATAAAAGCAAGCGAAGGAAAAAACACTATATATTCACTGGTTTGTAGTCTATGGGTATGTTTGGTAAGGAGCTTTTAAGAGCTTTTAGGAGCTTTAAGCTTTTAAGAAAAAGCTCTTATTCAATAAAAAGCCTTGTTTGGTTGAAGGAGTTGCAAGCTTTTAGATTAGAGAAAAAGTTCTATAGTGAAAAGCTACTAGTGGTAGCTTTTAAGAAAAAACTCTACTAGCTACAAGCTTTTAATTAATAAATGACATAAATACCCATTATATTTTAAAAATAAAATAAAACCTTCTTTATAAACTTTTAATTATGCCTATTTTGGTCATTTTATACATTTTATTAAAAGCTCCAGCTACTCTACCAAACACCAAAATATATTTAAAAAGCTTTCAGCTACCAGTCTCCAACTAGTTTTGCCAAACATACCCTATGTATACACACATGTGAAAGCCAACCACCGCCTAATCAAAGCACACAAAAGCCATAAAAACTAATCACTCACCTAAGTCACCTTTTGTATTAACATCCAACTATCCAAAAGAAAAGCAAAGAAAAACAAAAGTACGTGTAAACTGCTACGCTATTCTTTACCTACATTGTACACTAAACACCTCACAACCCTTCCTTCTTTTTTGTGTTTTATCCTTTTAAACAAAAGACGTGGATGTGGATAATACTAACGGCACAAACAGTCAACTGCTCCATAATCATTAAACGTCGTTAAATCATCTTCAAACAACCATTGGAAATTGAGATAACGGTGGCACCTCGAATATACCTTTCCCGTTACCTTCACAACAATCCCAAACCCCCGTCCAACATGACGGCGTTAATCGCCGAACCATCTCCGTCTCCAGCTTCATCAAAGACCCAGAGGGCGGCAGCGGAAGGCAGCCAAAGGAAAGGTGATTGTGTCACCGGTAGCTTATTAAATCGTATAGAGCGGCGGAGACGGAGGTGTAGACGTTGCTCCGCCGTACACAGCGGCCGGGGAACCCACCGGTTCCCTCTCCTTCTCTCTCTAATTTTCCGGTTTCCCTTTCTTTTAAATCGTTCTCTTTCTACTTCTGCATCCTCGTTTCTTCTTGCGAATCTTTTGAGGATGGAGGTGTTCGTGGTTGCGTGTATGGGGAGTAGCACCGCCGGGGTCTCGGCTGGAGCTCCATCGTGAGCGATGGCGGAGACCCTTCAGTCTCTCTTCTACCTCCTCTGCTCCATGTTTCACTCTCTCTCTCTCTCTAAACGCATATAATGAAGCAGATGATTGAGAGGTGTGAGGGTTGTTTTGATGTATGATGGTTTGGAGGGTGTTTGGGATTGAGTTTGGAGATGCAAAAGTGCTTTTGGGCAAAAGTGCTTATTGGCTTATGACTTTTTGAAAAGGAGTTTTAGAAAAAGTGTTTGGATTAGCTTTTGGAATGAGAAACGTCAAAAAGTCAATAAAGTGTCTTTTTTTAAGTGTTTCGCTTAACTTATTGTGAATATTGGTTGTATGGGTGGTAGATTTGTAATTTTTTTTCCAAAAGTCAAAAGCCAAAAGCCAAAAGCCAGGATTTCTAACTTTTCAAAAACAGTTTTTCCACCCTTAAAAGCCAAAAGCCAAAACAGAAAGTGCTTTTGGGTTACACAAACAACTTATTGACTTATTGGCTTTTTGAAAAAGCCAATAAGTCAATAAGTTGTTTTGAAACTCAATCCCAAACACCCTCTTGGAGGAAAACCCACTAAATGTTTGCTGTATGAAAAGCTTTAGGAAAAAGATTGGGTGCATGTTAGCGGACATAAGAAGGTGCACATTAGCATACAAAGACGGCACATGTTAGCGATGAGACACTATTGAAGTGTCTCTAAATTAATATATAGAACAATTTTGGATCACACAAATCTTTTAAGAGCATCTCATGTCACATCTTTCCAAATTTTAGTCGTTCCAAACACATTTTTCTCCTCCAACACAATAAGCCATATTAAACCCTTCACTCTATTTTTTGAAAGTCGTAGTTCAATAGTGAAATCCTAGTCATGACAACCTTCGGGTCACAAGTTCGAGCCTTCTCATACGCCGGGCCCTTTCAACCTTAATGGGTATGATTTTTCGATGGACAAGAATTGAATCTGTGACCAACCCTGGGGGGAACCCTCTAAAGAGGTAAACCCTCACACCTCAAACCAGCTAGGCTGGAGATCATTGACAAACCCTTCACACTATTATTCATCCCATCACTTACTTTTTC
Source organism: Ambrosia x helenae (assembly GCA_030844895.1). NCBI lineage: Eukaryota > Viridiplantae > Streptophyta > Magnoliopsida > Asterales > Asteraceae > Ambrosia > Ambrosia x helenae. Next base: position 8,779,617 of record CM061223.1, read on the forward strand.
GTTTATTTAATCTATATGTAAATTATTTAATCTATTTTCAATTTATTTAATATATTTTAAAAAATAAAAACAGAAGAAAATAAAATAATAATTTAATAAAAGTACCTATCCATGAAATCAAAAGATTAATTTCATATTTACTCATACAAACAATGTAAAATATCATATATATATATATATATATATATATATATATATATATATATATTATTAAGATCAAATACAAATTGTTTTTTGGTAAAAACTGTGAGAATCAAAGGGGGTAAAAAAATTGAATTTTTTTTTAGAATTTTTCTTCCCGTGTGCTTAAACATACTTTCTAGATGAATAATACAAAAAAAGAAATTAAAAAAACTTTTTTTTAGTGTAATTACGTCATTAAAGTAAATACATTAGTTTACACTAGAGTAATTATGTAATTACTCTACACATAATTACTCTACACCAATTTTTTTTTTTTTTTGAATACTATATAATACATGTTTAACAATATGTGGAAAAAAATTCGAAAAAAATAAAAAAAAATACCTTCCTTTGATTCTCACAGTTCTTACAAAAAAAAAAAAACACTTTGTACAAGATCTTTACTCTCTCTCTCTCTCTCTATATATATATATATATATATCCAACCAGAACATAAAATATCATATATGTCCAATTTAAATGATCTTTTATTTATGATCATACTACCCCTGTTTTGGTAAAAATTAACTAATAAAAATTAACTTTGTTTTCTAAATTAGAAATGTGGGGTAGTGTGCTAAAAATATTTGTTATGCTTGAAATCAGTTATATCTTGAAGATGTTTATGTTTAGGATGCAAAAGATTAAGTTTTGACAACTATGATTAGGATGTCAAAGGAAACGATGGAAAACAGACAGTTGTATCATCAGGATGGAACTGTCTAGGATGAAATAAAATGCTTAAACAGAAATGAAGTAAACCAACACAAGAACACTCGATGTACGAGGAAAACCCTTGTTCAATGATGATCGATGGCACAAAACCTCGGGAGGAGTCTACGCCCCTGCCTTCGTTATTTATATTAATTAAAAATGAAAAGTACAACTTTGAAATTAAATGGACGACCAGCTAGAGTTACAATAAGTGTTGTGAGTGTGTGTAAGCTAAAAGAAAGAAAGAATAACATATTATGATGTGTCCTATAATCGTCCATAACACCCCTATTTATAGTAAAGAGTTACAACTTCCATCCCGATATATCCGGGATTGCAACTACTAAGTCCACTAGCCGTGTGAAGCTCTCTCACGATCACATGAGCTCCCAATGTTCATTAACTAAGTCCTCCGAGAATCCAGCAAGACCCAGTCAAGTGCTATTGTCGTCCAAGCTTTACCTGCATACGAATAATTTCAAGATAATCTGTTAGTCCATCCTCAGAATGTACATAGGATAATACACAATTATATCCTGATCATTCTACTTTTGCAACAATTAGGGCATGTTTAGATAAACTTATTTAATTCCAAAAGGACTTTTGGTTAAAATGACTTATTAATTTATGACTTTTTAAAAAGGAGTTTTTAAAAGTGTTAGGATTAGCTTATGTGTTAAGGAAAGCCAATAAGTCAATACATTATTTTGTAAAAAGTGTTTGGCTTAGCTTATTGGGTAAATGAGGGCATGTTAGGTAAATATTCACCAATATAAATCATAAGGAGTTTTGATAAGTAACAACTCCTTACTTTTCTAAAATAACTTATCAAATGCCAAATGAAAAGTTAAAATAATAAGACTACCTCCAATGCTAAGGGAGCCCTTAGGCGCCCTTAGCTGCCTAGTCAACTGCCATATCATATCATTACAAATCCTTAAAAACCTCAATTTCACCTCTACACCATGCAAACATCTTTTCATATCCTTAGATTTTCCACATCGTCACCTATTTTATCCTTAAAGTTGATTACTTGAATTATTAACATGTATTTAAATAATTAATATAACTAAATAATTAATATAAAAAATGAAAATTAACTAAATTTAAAAAAAACATAAAATCATATAAATTGCATTACATAAAAACAAAAATAAACTAGATTTAAAAAACAAACATTTTAAAATTAAACATAAACAACTCCATTCTAAAAAATAAATAAGATTGTAAGTTGATGATATTAAATGGTTGATGAAATAATTTATTTGATACTCGTTTAATTTAATTACCTTATCACAAATAATAATAATAAAAAAAACAAGACTTAATGGCCTAATGGCTTAAGAACCAAAAAATGCATTCCCTTGTAGTCGGATTTCCTTTGGGATACAAATGAAAATTAATGCGCCTTTAAATTCAGATAATCTCCACGTCATTTCGGACGGCCACTTTTGGGCATAATAGAGTTGGTCTAAGGACTTTTAGTTTGCGAAATACATTTTTTTAACTTATTAACTTTTTGAAGAAGTTATAAGTTATAAGGAGGTGAAAAAAATGGAGAGCCAAACATGCTCTTAGAGGTTTAAACATTCACCATGAAACATGAAGTAAATAATTTGCAGGGTTGATTAATTAAATTTGCCATATTATATTGAATATTGATCTATTCTACTGGTTTTAGTTTTGCTTTTGGTTTTATTATTGCTAAGAATAAATTACTCTAAATTATGACATTTAGTTTGATATAATCAATATAATAATTAAATGGTTTTGATGATAAAAGCTTCGATTAAATCAATATTAAAGGTTTAATATGTTTTTAGTTTATCAATAGGGTGTTGTTAAACATACTAAATTGGTCAAACCATTTGACTTATATATTGGGACGTGTTGGTGTAGCTTGTTAAGATTTTGGGTGTAACACGACAACAATTTAGGATCTAATTTACTATAATCCACGCCTCAATCCTTGCTGTAAAAAGCGTGTTTTTTTTAGAAATAAACAGTTCAAACAAACTGTGATGATTGATTGCTGAAATTATGGAATTTTCAGATTCACCGAAATCCGGTTGTGGTTGTTGGAGATAGAATTGTAACAGAGCGATGAGGGCAGGAAGGATGGATTGAAAGTTTGGACCCTTTCACTTTTATTCCCTCAAGTTTTGAACTTTTTAAATTCAGGTTATATATATATATATATATATATATATATATATAGGGTCAAGATCGTGTACAAAGTGTTTTTTTTTGTGAGAAGTGTGAGAAGTATTAAAAATTGATACTTAGGCATCATTTTTTGAACTTAGTCATGATGTTTTGGATTGTTTTGCCTATAAAAACACCAAACATAACAATTAAAAACCGAAAACAATGTATTTTAGGCTTAAAACTTAAAACACCATGCTAAGAACATTATGTAACAACCGGAAAATTATGACGTCATAATTAATGAAAATTAGGCTAATTAATAATAATTAATTACTATAATGATTGGGCCACCTATGGGCCCAATAATTTATCCACACCATAAGTCCGGCCCAATAAACTGTTTCATGTGGGCCGAATGAAAAATAGAGCCCGATTAATTATTGGGCCTAACTAGTAACCCGATAGAAATGAAGTGGGCCGAGTATTCATAAGTAATGGGCTTTTATATAGAACCCGAATTACGTAAAAAGGATTGGGCCGCTTGAGTTATAGAGTGGGCCGATAATTATGGATTCTTGAATTAACTATTATAGGAAACAAAATCAAGCCCAATAACCTTGTATATAAATCGGCCCATTCCTTCCTTGTGCTAGAAATATTGCCGTTCAAAATGAGTGAGGGAATATTACACCTCATTGCTTAACTTAACACTCAAATGATGCATACACCCTCCACCTCACAAGTCTACAACCTACAACATCATGTCATGCATCACCTTTTTCTCTATATATGAAGCAAGCAAATCCAAGGCAAGATCCTTTGCATCTACCCTTGAAACCATAAACTAAGAAACCACCACTCAACATGCAAACTCCTTGATGGTTTAAAGAAAAACAATCGGCCATCATGTATCCATCTTATTAACCCATACTTTATCATTATACAACCAACCACTAACCATCTTCATTCAAACATGCAAACCATTTTCCAAAACCTTCTTAGTGATCGGCCCTTGTTCCATCATTATTAAACCTCCCTTTCAATTATATAACACCACTCTCACTAGTTTAATATACTACCCTTTATAAAAGAAATCCAACCCACTTAATGCCAAACCCAATCGGCCCAAATAATTAGCCGAGTATTAGCCGGATCAAGATCATCTTTTGGTAGGTACGAGTCTAGAGTCCCTTAAGGTCGTGTGCCAAGCTGTAATGGCCAGCTTTTAGTTAGATCTTTACGCCTAAGCTGTAATGGCCAGCTATACGTATGATTATTTGTATATATATGTGATATAACTTGATTTGTGTTGAAACAGGAAACCGTGGAAAATAGAACTCTTGCTTTGAACGAATCCGTAGACTCGGAAGTAATTAACGTGAGTGCATGTACCCCTATGTTTAAATGATTTTGGGGTGAATGCATGTTAGTTTTTACGTGTGATTTGGTAAAATATTGGTTCATGATCATGAAAGAGTTAATAGAATCGGTCGAATAGAAATCACGTAGAATGGATCCATTCGGTATCAAAGGGATGTATTTTTCTAAACCAAGTAGAGGTTTGGAACCACACTAAGCATTTGTATGGTGCTCCATCGTTAAATATGTCCCACCTTAGAATGACCGAACCATATGAGAATTGTTGTTATTAATTATAAACGAGTCTAAATCTGGCATCACTCACTAGCTTTGTGGCTAACGTATTTTTAACATGCATTTCAGGTTGATTAGATTATGGGAACCCGAGCTCAAAAACGTGCAAGTTCAAGTCTTAATGTTTAGTCAAGTAAAAACGGCTCTTGGGCCGGTTTATTAAATAAATGGGCTTCGGCCCAAGTGTGTAATAATTAGAGATGTTTGAAAACTATGTTTTAAAGTCTAATGGGCTTCGGCCCAAGTGCTAAGAACTTGGAACATGAAGTGTAAGGGCTCGGCCCAATTAACATGGTTTTGGGCTTGGCCCGGTTGTATGTCTATATGGGCTCGGCCCATGTGAAATAAATAAAAGAGTGTTTTATGAAGTATAAAAGAATTATTAGAATAAATAAATTGGTAATTAATATACGTGTCACGATTACCAATCCGTAATGACTCGTTAATTTTCGGGTCGTTACAGGTTGGTATCAGAGCTCGGGTTCGGGGATAGTGGGGAGTTTATAGAACTAACTTAATAATACTTGTTGTGATTATTTGTAATAGAATGACTCGAGGGGAAGAGATAAACCAAGAAGGACAAGACAATCGGGGAAAAGCCCCTATGGAGTATGAAGAAGGAGAAATTAGGAACGAAGAAGTTGTTGAAGATAACGACAATTTACGCTTCCCCGATATAGAAGCGCTTGTAAATGAAATCCCGGGTCTAACATGGGGAAATAACGGGGTGGAGTTAAATTTAGGAGGGGTTGGCGTTATCGGTCCTCTCCCCGAGCCTATCCTCACCAACTCCGAACCCAACCCATTTATACCCGAGGTGCCATTTTACGGGCCTTCTCCTTACTATTACTCGAACTCGCCATTCCAAGACTTCACCAACGCATCAAGTAATTTATCCATGGAAGGGTCGAGTAATTTGAGCCCATATCCCTTGCCGTTCGGAAACCCATACCCCACGGCCCACCAAGGCCCATACCCCACGGCCCCTTACCCAATGGTGCCACCTACGCCCGTGGTAGATCCATATTACGAAGCCGCCATGTTTAACCATAATAATATTCCCTTTCCACCTAACGAATTTGTGCCAAGAAAGGATTATTTGGAACTTGTGGAAAATTATTATCGAATGAAAACGCAAAGAGACCAAGCACTAAACACGGCGGAAGACTTAAGGAGGTTGATCAAACGATTCGGGTATCAATCCCGACAATTGATCGATGAGTCGAAGTATCCACTTCCTTAGAGGGGATCGAAGGATGGTATGGCGAGGGTGGGGTGAGAGTAGTGGCGAGGTCTAAATAAATGGGTTTGGTGTGTATGTGTGAAGTTGTTAGTTTAAGTCTTTGTGGTGATGGCATGTGTGGTATTTTAGTTATGTGGTTATGATGATAGTATGTTTAAAATGGTGATTGGAGTGTGTAACATCCAAAATTTTGATTATAAAATAGTTATATTGGATGTATAAACTAGTGTGTTTAATTAAAAATGAGATTGTGGAATAAATCAAGAAGTAACATGAGATATGACTATACAAATATTAATGCTAAAATGATAAGTTAAAGTATCTATGTGCATTAATTAATAAGCGCAAATTACAAAAGACTTGAGTAATATAGTAGTAAATTGTTATAACAATAATACTAATCTAAGCAAAATGTATTATTATAGAAAAATGCCGCGAAGATCCGAGAGAGGCAAAGAACCAGAAACACCAAAAAGAAATAACGCTTCTTCATCCAAACAAACCACGGCCGAGGAACCCTTGACCGAAGAAACCCCGGTAACCCCGGACACTAGCGAACTAGAAGAGAAAATGAGGAAGTTAGTCCTAGAAAGTTTGCAAGATTCCATTCCCACCCTCATAAGTATGATAGAAAAGTCACCCGGTTCAAAAACTCTAGAGAAAAATCCAGAAAATATTGTAGTAAATGTGGAAGACGAACAATTAAGGTCTCGATCTTGTGACTACAAAACATTTATGGCTTGTAAGCCAGAACTCTTTGACGGCAGCACGGGAGCTGCCGGAGCCATTCGTTGGCTTGAAGAGATGGAAGCTAGCTTAGAAATAAGCAATTGTGCTCCTAGAGACCAAGTTAAGTTTGCTACTCACTCTTTACGAGCTGAGGCGCTAAACTGGTGGAATATGATTCGACAAGTTAGAGGTAGAGAAATAGTAGCCACTATGACTTGGATAGAATTCCGAACCCTCTTGACTGAAAAATATTGTCCCATGAACGAAATTGAAAAGATGGAAATGGAATTTCTAGGACTCGAAATGAAAAGTCTAGACTGTGTTGGCTATATAAACCGTTTCAACCAACTTGCTCGATTAGTACCTCACCAAGTTACCCCCGAACCAAAAAGAATTAGTAGGTTCATTTGGGGGTTAATCCCTCAAATTCAAGGAATCGTTAGAGGAGCCAAACCGACTAGGTATGACACTGCTTGTGAATTAGCTCTAAGCTTGACCGATGATATAGTTAGACACAAGGAAAGAGATAAAGTGTCGGTAGGGAGTAAAAGGGGATGGAATGAAATCTTTAGGTCCACAAATTATAATACATCAGGAAAGAGCCAAGAAACCCCCAAAGAACAAGAAAATCCGGGAAAAAGACCCTACCGAGGAAATAACCCCAACTGTTCCATGTGTAAGTACTATCATGTCGGTGAATGCAAGCAGAAATGTAATACTTGTGGTCGGTACCATTTTGGTGAGTGTAGAGGAGCCCATTGTCAAAAATGCAAAAAGGTAGGACACGCTACGGCTGAATGTCGATACACTCCAGATCGTCCACGAGTCTGTTATGAGTGTAAGGAACCGGGGCATTACAAGAACGAATGTCCAAAACTCAAGAACCAGCCCAAGAAAGACCAAGCAAGGGGAAGAGCATTTGTAATCAATGCTGCAGAAGCGCGTGACGAACCGGATCTAGTCACGGGTATGTTCTATATCAATCAATTACCTGTTTATGTTTTGTTCGATACAGGTGCAAACCTTAGTTTTATCTCTAAAAGGTTAGTCGAAAAGATAAACATCCTTCCCGAACCAATGACTCAAACCTACGAAATAGAAATAGCTGATGGTAAGGTTTTGCAAGCCAATGAAGTCTTTAAAAATTTGACTTTAATTATGGAAGAACAAGAGTTTAAAATAAATTTAATACCCATGAGTCTAGGCGAATTTGATGTAATTATAGGGATGGATTGGCTAGCCGCAAATCAAGCAGAAATAGTTTGTAAAGAAAAACTCGTGAGAATTCCCTTAACCCATCAAGAAACTTTAGTAGTCCAGGGAGAAAAACCAAGAGGTATATTAAGCTTAATCTCTAGCGCAAAAATGATGAAGTATTTAAAAAAGGGACATCAACTCTTTTTAATCCATGTAAATCTAGGAAATGAGGAAAAAGAAGCAGAGATTAATGAAATTAAGGTAGTGTCGGAATACAAAGATGTATTTCCAAACGAACTCCCCGGGTTACCACCATTCCGACAGGTGGAATTTGAAATTAACCTAGTTCCTGGAGCCGCACCTGTTGCCAGAGCTCCATATAGGTTAGCCACCACTGAAATGAAAGAACTCACGAACCAATTAGAAGAACTGATAGAAAGAGGCTTTATAAGGCCAAGTACCTCCCCTTGGGGAGCACCAGTACTTTTTGTCAAAAAGAAAGATGGTTCTATGAGGATGTGTATAGACTACAGGGAATTAAATAAGTTGACAATCAAAAATAGGTACCCATTACCTAGAATAGATGACCTGTTTGATCAATTAAACGGAGCGAAATATTTTTCAAAAATCGATCTTAGGTCTGGATATCACCAATTGAAGATAAGAGATGAGGATGTTCCAAAAACTGCTTTTAGAACTAGGTATGGACACTATGAATTCCTAGTTATGCCATTTGGTTTAACCAACGCCCCTGCCGTTTTCATGGACCTAATGAATAGGATTTGTCGACCTTATTTGGATAAGTGTGTGATTGTATTTTTGGATGATATTTTGATTTATTCAAAAACTGAAAGTGAGCATGAAAAGCACTTAAGAAAAATCCTAGAAACTTTAAGAAACGAAAAACTGTATGCTAAGTTTTCGAAATGTGAATTTTGGGTAAGAGAAATTAAGTTTTTAGGACATGTGATCAACGATCAGGGAATTCAGGTAGACCCAACTAAGATAGAAGCAATACAGATGTGGGACGCTCCTAAAAACCCAAGTGAGATTCGACAATTTTTAGGGCTAGCTGGATATTACAGGCGATTTATAGAAAACTTTGCTAGACTAGCCTTACCACTCACCACCTTGACTAGGAAAAATTCTAAGTTTGAGTGGAAAGAAAAACAAGAAAAAGCCTTTCAAGAACTTAAGGAAAGATTGTGTAAAGCCCCAGTGTTGACATTACCAGTAGAAGGAAAAGCTTTTACTATGTATTGTGACGCATCTCAACAAGGGTTAGGATGTGTACTAATGCAGGAAGATCAGGTTATAGCATATGCTTCTCGACAGTTAAAAAGACATGAACAGAATTATGCTACGCATGATTTAGAGTTAGGAGCTATTATATTTGCTTTAAAAATTTGGAGACACTATTTATATGGAACCAAGTGTACCGTTTACACTGACCATAAGGGTCTCCAACATATTTTTGATCAAAAGCTGCTAAACATGCGTCAGAGGAGATGGATAGAGGTTCTAAGTGATTATGACTGTGATATTAAATATCACCCAGGAAAGGCCAATATTGTAGCAGATGCCTTGAGCCGAAAAGAAAGACCCTTAAGAGATAGAGCCTTTAAGGTCACTTTGATTAACGAATTTTTAAACCAACTCCGAGAATGTCAACGGAGAGCATTAGAACCTACCCAGTTAAGTGGAGAACTTTTGAATGGTGAAGAAGCAAGATTGGAGGAAGGAACGGATGGAATCTTTAGGTACAACCGAAGAATCTGGATACCTAGGTACGGTGAACAAAGAAGAATAGTTCTGAGCGAAACCCATAACTCTAAGTACTCCATTCACCCAGGAAACCATAAGATGTATAAAGATTTGAGGAAAAACTTCTGGTGGCCTGGCATGAAAAAGAGTGTGGGAGAATTTATAGCTCAGTGTGTGACTTGCTCGAAAGTGAAAGCCGAACACCAAAAGCCCAGTGGGTTATTGATCCAACCAGAGATTCCGGTCTGGAAATGGGATCAAATAACTATGGACTTTGTAACCAAATTGCCAAGAACCCAAAGTGGTAACGATACCATCTGGGTTATCGTTGATAGATTAACCAAGTCTGCCCATTTTCTACCAATACAAGAGACCTTTGGAACGGAAAAATTAGCAAGAATCTATATAAAAGAAATTGTGTCCCGGCATGGGATACCTCTTTCGATTATATCAGATAGGGATAGTCATTTTACTTCCCGATTTTGGAAAACGTTCCAAGAAGCGTTAGGCTCCCAGATTAAGCTCAGCACCGCCTATCACCCTCAGACAGACGGGCAAAGTGAAAGAACAATTCAAACATTAGAAGACATGCTGAGGGCATGTGTCCTGGAGTTTAGTGGGAGTTGGGATACACACCTGCCGTTAATAGAATTTTCTTATAACAATAGTTACCACGCTTCCATTCAAGCTGCACCCTTTGAGGCGTTATATGGTAGGAGGTGTAGATCTCCGATCTGCTGGAATGAAGTCGGAGAAAACCAACTCACAGGGCCCGAGATTATCCAAGAAACAACGGACAAGATCGTGCAAATCAAGAAAAGATTGGAAGAAGCGAGAAGCAGGCAGAAAAGTTATGCGGATAAGCGAAGGCGACCTTTGGAATTCCAAATAGGAGATTATGTCCTATTGAAAGTGTCACCCTGGAAAGGAGTGATAAGATTCCAAAGAAGAGGAAAATTGAATCCACGTTTCATAGGACCTTATCAAATTAAAGATAAAGTGGGACCGGTAGCCTATCGTTTAGAACTACCGCCTGAGTTAAGCGAAATCCATGATGTGTTTCACGTCTCCAATCTAAGGAAATGTATAATAGAAACCCAAACTATCATTCCATTAGATAATGTGAAAGTTAGTCCTCAACTCCATTTTACTGAGGAACCCATAGAGATTATGGCAAGACAAGAAAGAAAGATGAGAAGAGGAAAGATTCCAATTGTACAAGTAAAATGGAATGCTAGATTGGGGCCTGAAATTACTTTTGAAAGAGAAGACGTGATGAAAGCCAAATACCCCCACTTATTTGAACATCAGGTATTACAAATAAAAATTTCGGGGACGAAATTTCCTAAGGGGGGGAGAGTGTAACAACCGGAAAATTATGACGTCATAATTAATGAAAATTAGGCTAATTAATAATAATTAATTACTATAATGATTGGGCCACCTATGGGCCCAATAATTTATCCACACCATAAGTCCGGCCCAATAAACTGTTCATGTGGGCCGAATGAAAAATAGAGCCCGATTAATTATTGGGCCTAACTAGTAACCCGATAGAAATGAAGTGGGCCGAGTATTCATAAGTAATGGGCTTTTATATAGAACCCGAATTACGTAAAAAGGATTGGGCCGCTTGAGTTATAGAGTGGGCCGATAATTATGGATTCTTGAATTAACTATTATAGGAAACAAAATCAAGCCCAATAACCTTGTATATAAATCGGCCCATTCCTTCCTTGTGCTAGAAATATTGCCGTTCAAAATGAGTGAGGGAATATTACACCTCATTGCTTAACTTAACACTCAAATGATGCATACACCCTCCACCTCACAAGTCTACAACCTACAACATCATGTCATGCATCACCTTTTTCTCTATATATGAAGCAAGCAAATCCAAGGCAAGATCCTTTGCATCTACCCTTGAAACCATAAACTAAGAAACCACCACTCAACATGCAAACTCCTTGATGGTTTAAAGAAAAACAATCGGCCATCATGTATCCATCTTATTAACCCATACTTTATCATTATACAACCAACCACTAACCATCTTCATTCAAACATGCAAACCATTTTCCAAAACCTTCTTAGTGATCGGCCCTTGTTCCATCATTATTAAACCTCCCTTTCAATTATATAACACCACTCTCACTAGTTTAATATACTACCCTTTATAAAAGAAATCCAACCCACTTAATGCCAAACCCAATCGGCCCAAATAATTAGCCGAGTATTAGCCGGATCAAGATCATCTTTTGGTAGGTACGAGTCTAGAGTCCCTTAAGGTCGTGTGCCAAGCTGTAATGGCCAGCTTTTAGTTAGATCTTTACGCCTAAGCTGTAATGGCCAGCTATACGTATGATTATTTGTATATATATGTGATATAACTTGATTTGTGTTGAAACAGGAAACCGTGGAAAATAGAACTCTTGCTTTGAACGAATCCGTAGACTCGGAAGTAATTAACGTGAGTGCATGTACCCCTATGTTTAAATGATTTTGGGGTGAATGCATGTTAGTTTTTACGTGTGATTTGGTAAAATATTGGTTCATGATCATGAAAGAGTTAATAGAATCGGTCGAATAGAAATTACGTAGAATGGATCCATTCGGTATCAAAGGGATGTATTTTTCTAAACCAAGTAGAGGTTTGGAACCACACTAAGCATTTGTATGGTGCTCCATCGTTAAATATGTCCCACCTTAGAATGACCGAACCATATGAGAATTGTTGTTATTAATTATAAACGAGTCTAAATCTGGCATCACTCACTAGCTTTGTGGCTAACGTATTTTTAACATGCATTTCAGGTTGATTAGATTATGGGAACCCGAGCTCAAAAACGTGCAAGTTCAAGTCTTAATGTTTAGTCAAGTAAAAACGGCTCTTGGGCCGGTTTATTAAATAAATGGGCTTCGGCCCAAGTGTGTAATAATTAGAGATGTTTGAAAACTATGTTTTAAAGTCTAATGGGCTTCGGCCCAAGTGCTAAGAACTTGGAACATGAAGTGTAAGGGCTCGGCCCAATTAACATGGTTTTGGGCTTGGCCCGGTTGTATGTCTATATGGGCTCGGCCCATGTGAAATAAATAAAAGAGTGTTTTATGAAGTATAAAAGAATTATTAGAATAAATAAATTGGTAATTAATATACGTGTCACGATTACCAATCCGTAATGACTCGTTAATTTTCGGGTCGTTACACATTAGCAGTGTGTTTTAAGCGTTAAGTAGTGTGTTTTAGCTGTTTTTTAAATTTAATGACTATAATACATTGTATTGTGTTTTATATTGTTGTGTTTGGTGTTTTTCAAGTTTAAACAACCTAAAAAATCGTTTTTAAATCCAAAAAATGATGTCTACATGTCAATTCTTAGTCCTTCTTACACTTCTCACGAAAAAATATACTTTGTACAGGATCCTAAACCTATATATATATATATATATATATATATATATATATAAACTTTAGAGCTTATAATAATAATTCCATAAAAGTTTCATAATATTAATAAAAATTTACAAATTGATGCTTTTATAATTTTTATTTAAAATCTTTACTAAATGTAGTTCTAAACATTTCTATAAAAGACAAAATAGTGATACTTTATAGAATTAAATTAGAAAAAATTACGCCGTTAGTCCTTATGGTTTACCCCAAATTTCAATGTAAGGTATTAAGGTTTTATTGTTTCATTTTAAGGTATTAGACTTTTAATTTGTTTCAATGTAGGGTATTAGGCTTTTAATTTGTTTCAATGTAGGGTATTAGGGACTAACCTAGTTAAAACTTAACTAAGTTTGAGGGGTATTATGGTCCATTCACCTGTTTATTTCTTTTAACCAATTAATACATATATTATAGATTTTGAGGGACTAAACCTGTCAAGTTTTCAAAGTTTTAAAACCAAACCTTCCCTCCCTCTTCTTTTGTTATTCCGATCAGATTCCGGTCACCGGAGTAATATTCATTATTATTATTATTATTTAATTACATCCATTAATTATATCATGTTGATAATTATATATAAAATTTAACTCATAGCTACCAAAGAAGTAAATCTGCTTGCTGCTTGTTTTCATTCACCAAAGCCTGCAACGACGTCGTCCTGCAAAACCCACCAGAAATTAATCCATGGAAATGCAAAACGATTTCGATCGGCTTCTGTTCTTCGAGGTGAAAATAAAAGTAATAGCAAACAAATAAGAGTAATAAACAAATAAATAATATACCTTCCATTTAAATCTGTCATCTAACATGCTTCTTTGTGCTTCAGTCAGCTTCCCAACATATTTCCAAATGTCATCACCTTACATACAAAACTAATCAGCCACCAAGCAATAATAAGTTCAAAATTTTCCAACAAAGGTTTAGTGGTCCTGTCTAATATGCATACTGCTGTTGTTCTATTAATACAAACATTTTCATTTGACAGCGTCCAAACACACAAGTAAACCATAACTCACCATATATCTTATAACCAGTGGCAAGACAATTTAATGCAGCTTTTCTAAGTTCACCATCTCGTTCTGCAGTTAAACTTGCAACAATTTGCAAAGATTCTAGCTGTCCACTTATCTGCACGGATACAAAAGACATGAGCAACCCTCATATGGATAATTGCTCTCAATGAGGAAACATTTGATGAATTCACAGTACCACTATCATTATTATTCAACAAAGTGGTTGGCAGTTCCGATGGTTTGTCTTCAGATTGTTAGGAGGGTAGGTTAAATTTGGGGAAGATGAAGTATAACAGAGAGTGTTTAATAAAATTTCGAAATCAATAATATCACAAAAAGAGTTGCAGAGCAGTTGGTATTTGGGGTTATGTTTCAAGAATGAGAACCGGCCAGAGGCCAGGTTCGAGTCCCCAAGCTACAATTTTTTAAAAACTGAATATATAGGTGAATGGACCATAATACCCCTCAAATTTAGTTAAGTTTTAACTAGGTTAGTCCCTAATACCCTACATTGAAACAAACTAAAAGCCTAATACCCTACATTGAAACAAATTAAAAGTCTAATACCTTAAAATGAAACAATAAAACTTTAATACCTTACATTGAAATTTGGGGTAAACCATAAGGACTAACGGCGTAATTTTTTCATTAAATTATTTTTATTTAGATAATATGTTACTTAGAAGTGAATTTATGAATATAGTATTTTGTGATTATTGATAAGTTTAGAATACGTATACTAAATAAAAATAATTCAAGATAAAAAAAATAAATAAAAACCTGGAGGTTACATGGCCCCTCCCACCCTTAGATCTTAGATCGGAGTTTCTGAAGTTAATTCACTTTTCGAATATCTTAATGTGATGTATACATCCCAACAAAAAGCTGAATGAATTAAAAGTTGCATCACACAAATGCGTTTGATAAAAAATAGAGAAGTTGAAGCTTAAACTTTTATTTAAAGCGTTCACTTTTCGTCCATCAAATTCCCTCAAATAAATTATACTAAAAATCATTACTTCATTTTTAAATTTTCTCTCCTAATTAAAATAATAATATTTTTTCATATTTTTATCATTATATTTTCTCGTTTCTTACTCACAACCACTTACAAAAATATTAAAATATTTATGTTGGTGAACAATATCCTCAAAATATAAGGGTGAACAATGCTTCCACTAAATATTTTCTCTCCCCTTCACTTACAACCACTTACACCCACACCATAAACTTGAAAGAAATACTCACATACATTTGATGGACCAAATGTGAATACTGTTAACATACAATAAAACTTAGCGGCTATTCTGAACCATCAAAGGTAGGTATGATTATGTCATCAAAATAAATATCGTTTAATGGTTCATTAAGCTGCTTTTTGTTTTCTCTCTTTATGATCTCCTAAGAGAGTACAGGGCACTCGTGGGTAAGGCCTTTAGGCTTAGTTAGCCTTGCGCCTACACTGTCCCAGGCCATTGGGCTAGTTGTTTCGGCTTCAAAATGGGGCTAATGCTGGTGCATGGGGCTAGTTGTTTTAAGCATTAAATAAAAAAAACTTTTTTAACTTATTTTAAACATATATAACACATCAAATTTCACACCATTACATTAACTTTAATTAAAACATTACATTTATTAAACCTAAATTATTTAAACACACATACGGAGAGTAGTTATCCCAATCCTCTAGAGTGTACTCCGGCAATGACACAGAACGATCGCTATCATGACCGTTCGACCTAGCATCCGAGCGGATGCAACCAAAGTCAGGACTTGGAAGATAATATGGTTCATCATCGTACACTTCCTCATTTAGAATCGAAGCTGGAGGGTTTGGGGTGAGGTTGGGTTGTGTCTCCACAAGTTGTAGCTGCCCAATCCCATCACAGCCATGGTGTAGTCTACAGCTGTGACATCCGTCACCCGCGTCTTTCATCTAATAGACAATATTAGCCCTTCAAATATTTTCATTATAGTCCCTATAAGTTTCGTCGTTTTCAAATTTAATTTTAGAGCGAACTAAAAATTTACCGTTTAAATTTATTATCGTTCGGGTATGAGTTTTAAGCGAATGTGTATGTGGACACGGGTTCGTAAAAGTTTTTACATAATATATAGGATTTGGTTCAAATGAGAACCTTTTCCCAAATTGAGAACTAGAGAACCATTCTGGACCACACATTTCTCTAAGGCAAAAAAAAAAAATTTTTTTTTTTTTTTTTTTTTTTTTTTTTTTTTTTTTTGCAAAAATCGCTGCTTTATATGTAAGGAAAAAATTTTTTTTTATTTTTTTTGTATTTTTTTTTTCAGTATACACATGTGTATAATTGCATTATACACATATGTATAATGCTATATACACATATGTATAACTGAAATATACACATATGTATAGCTGAAAAATGCTATATACACATATGTATAATTGCTATATACACATATGTATAATTGCTATATACACATATGTATAATTGTCATATACACATATGTATAAATGAAAAAAAAAATCAAAAAAAATAAATTTTTTTTTTCCTTGCATAAAAATGTGCGATTAAAGCAAAAAAAAAAAAAAAAAAAAAAAAAAATTTTTTTTTTTTTTTTGCCTTTATATGAAATGTGTGGCTCAGAATGGTTCTCTCAGTTCTCAAATAGGGGTTGGTTCTCTTAGGATCTCTACCCTATATATATATATATATACATATATATTCAAGTTTAAAAAGGTTTTAAGTTAAGTTAGTTTAACTTGGTTAACTTTTTATAAAGAAAAACTAACCAAATTATAATTAAACTAACTAAGTTAGTAGAGGAGGGACTAATCCTGACATTTTATGAAAGTTGAAAAAGAACCCTTTTTTTTTCCTGTGTTGCGATCTGAAACATATGACCGGAAAGTGTTCTCCGGCGATTTTTCCGGCAACCATAAACCATCCATTAATCATGCAATCAACTCGATTTAATGACTCTAATACGTTTCTTCGTCAAACCTCAGTAAGTTAATGTGTTATAACTAGCTTTTAATCGAATTTAAAGATGTTTTTAATCGGATTCTTTTGGGGTAACCGATCGGAAACATTAACCGATCATTAATGTCGTTTTACGCGTGCATTATATAAAACCATCATAGCAATCAGCCTCTGCATGTTTAAACCTTTCAAACCCACCTTTAAATCCATTAAATCGTGCCCAGAAGACCCTTCAATCGTGATTCTATGTGCGAACCCCATTCTTCTCGTTTGCGGCTTCAATCGGGTTTGTAAGTCGAATTTCTTTATGCCATTTTACTTGGTATTGTCCTAGGATCAAAAGCCCTATCAATTCAGGGATTAATCTTGTTGCATTCGAGTTATTGAATTTCAATCTAGGGTTAGGGTTCTTGAGTAAATTTGGGGAAGAAGATAGGATTAGTTATATTTATTAAATATATTTCGTATCAAATTCTATAACAAAAGCATTGCTTGGTCTAGTGGTTGAGTCCTTTGTTCCTCAAACCAAAGGTCACGGGTTCAATTCCTTCCAGGCCCACATTTGTTTCATTTTTTTTCATTTTCAGTTATTAATCTTATTTTGATATTATAAACATTTATAAATGCATTTAACTTAGAATATTCATATTAAATTCATTTTTGCTCCAAAAATTATGAAAATTTAGGTGTAGCTTCTTGACATCTCATAGAAAATTATCATATTTTTTTATTTCTGGAAATTATTTTATTTTCGAAATTTTTATTATTTAATTTGTTTTAATCATATTTAATTGATTAAAAATTCATTCCTAATGGTTTTTGTCTCAAAATTTGTCATAAATTATTTCTAATTATTAAGAACTGACATAAAAATTATTGGCTCAGAAATCATTTATTTTATAGATTTTCTTATTTTTAATCATTTAGACATGATTTAATCTTATTAAATCGTTTTTAAATATAAATAAGTTTACAAAATTATGGGAAAATTACTTACATTAATTTACATCAGAAAGTATCCATTTTCTATAAAAAAAAAGCATTTTTGGATCATGTCTTGTATTTTTAATCTTATTTATGTTAATTAGACATAATTGAACATTTATTTATTTACACTATTTAAACATCTATTTTATAAATACTTTTATTATAAAATAGAAATGTTTTATGTTTGAAAATCTTAATTACCATTTGTTAAATCATTGTGAAACACATAATTAATTATTTATTTATTTATACATTAATGATTATTGTATTTATTTAATTTAGTTAAAGTAATTAACTAAATTATTTCGTCTTAATTATTCAAACATATTTTTATATAAATATTCAATAGGTAATAATTATATTACCTAAACCACATTTACAATCTTTCATATATTATTTGTGATATACAACTTTTACATTAACGCGATTTATCATTAAAACTCTAATTCCCCAAATCGACTTAGCAAACCCTAATGCCTTAGAACCTTAGATACCTTAGACTTTTTAGACATTTCCTTATTAGCACTCTTATACATTATAGGTTGAATTCCTCAGAATTCTCATTACTTAGCTCACGGCCGCTTAAGTGGATTTTGATCGCTTTCGCAAACTGTGAGTATATCTTTCCCCTTTTTCATGTTTTACTTTTTTGGGGCTATTCATGTACACTATGACTAAATGTTATTCTTTCACTAAATGCAATTCTCATGTGTGTTTGCTTTATGTTAATTTGTGTGTCCATGACTTGTCAAAATCATTAACCTTTGAGGGCCTGACATTTCAATGAATAGTACTATAGTATATACCCCTTGTGACTCTGTTGAGAGACCTTGGTCATTGTCTTGTGATTCATATTACTAAAAAATGTTTTGATTCTTGATTCTTGATACTTATTTCTTAGGGTTGATTTTGAACGGATATTACTTATTACATAATTGCAAACAGTATACAACACGTGAATTGCGAAACTCTTTTTCTACTATATGTATTCAAACAGGGTATGCTCACCAATACATTTTGTATTGACATATACTATTTTCGTACATGTTTCAGGTTATTTATGAGATGACTTTTAAGCTTTTGGAATTTTATTTAGATTTTGGATTCATTGTATTTCAGTTTAGTTGACATTTAGAATCGTTGTATCTCATTTCAATGTAATAAACTATTTAATCAATGTATCAATATTTACACTTTTAGTCCATGAGCTATTGAACAATCGTCACTACGTGACACCTCGATGTTTCCGCCATCGGTTGGGGTGTTACAACAGCCCAGATACATTCCTCATCTGTAAGAGGAGCATCTGGATCGATACCAACTGAACCTGGTAAAGGAAGAATGGTTGTTAATCGACGAGGAGGAGTGTACACTGTACGAGGAGGAGTGTAAAATTTAGGAGGAGGAGATGACAGTGGTTGAGGTTAGGAAGGATGAGAGGACAGTGGTTGTGAACGTCGTCGTCGGCGAGAGTATCGCCTGAGGTTTGAAGGTCCGGCTGAATCGTTATGATAACCACCACCCATATATTTCTTTGTATGTGTGTAGATTGATTTTTGGGATCAAATTGTGACTAACTCTGAGTATTATGTCTTGTATTTACATGCATAGAAAAGTAGCCGTTGGAAAACTATCCGTTTGAATATTATTTTTTATTAAATATTTAAAATATTTTTTGTATTAAATAGTTAAATAATTGTTTATTAAATATTTAAATATTTGTTTATTAGATATTTAAATAACGTTAAAAAATGACGGACGGTTAATCATGCATGTAACATTTGCACGTTTTTAACTTTATCGTAATTTCATTTCAGTCCTCGTGTTACGATCTTTTGAAATTACAAATAAAACTTATGTTGCATTATTCGTTAAATTTTTGTTATATACGTTTTATCATAAAACTCCAAATAATTTTGTCGAGGGATGTTGGAAAACGTCAAGTTTTACGATGAAAAAAAAAAGTTAAACTTTAAGATATTATGTAAAGTTTCTAAAAAAAATGAAATATATATATATATATATATATATATAGTTTTAGAGTTTAAAGGTTTTGGTTAAAAAAAAACTTAACTTTGGTTAAGTTTTCTAGGAAATCAAGTGGTTAAAACTAACAAACTAACTAAGGTTAAGTATAGGGACCATTTATGCCATAGGATGAAAGTTCAAAAGCTGAAAAAAAACCCTCCCTGTTACCCACGTTTTTTCCGGCGAACACTGTTCCGGCCGCCGGAATCTGCTCCGGCTAACTTGAAACTCCTCTATTTTTACTCCTAAATCCGTTATTTCTGCACCATTACTTCTCTCCATTAATGCCAAGCGATTAATAGACTTAATACAGGTATTAAACAAGCAATAACTTGTGTTTCATATGTAACCGATCGGACCTTTATAAACCAAGTTCAAACGCCTCTTAAACGACTTCCTTTGTGATAAATTAACCTTTCATTCATTTCTGCACTTTAACACAATTGAAACCCACGAAAAACAAGTCCTAAAAACATCCAGGAACGCTTCTAATCGGCCTTAAAAGTTGCGGACATGTACCCTTGTTTTCGAGCATCAAATCATTCGTTGTAAGGTTAGTTTTTGATGCCGTTTTTCTTGTTGATAGTTTCCAACCAAAACCCCGTTAACACAGGTCGTGTTTTGAGCCTATTTCGGGTTATTAGATTAAAGGTTAGGGTTAGGGTTCTTGGAAGTTAAATTGGGGAAGAAGATGAGGATGAAATAATTGTTTATATAACTTAATTTTCTAAAATAATAACTAAAGAAAGCTATGGAGGAGTGGTTGTTATGTTTGTATGCAAGAGAAAGGACCCGGGTTCGAGCCCTCTGACTCACGGGTCTGATCCATGTCTTTTTTTCCTTTTCTCTTAATATTTTTTTAAATTATTTAAACATTATTTGTATTATATACATATTTACCCATATCTTAAAATATTCATAATAAATTCATTTTTGATCTAAAAATTATGAAAATTTAGGAGTAGTTTCTTGACACCTCATAGAATATTATCCCACTTTTAGTTTCTGGAAAATGTTTTATTTTTATATTTTTATTGAATTTATTTGTTTTAATCGTAATTAATTGATTAAAAATTCATTTTTAATGATTTTAATCTCAAAATTTTTGTGAAATTATTTCTAATCAATATGAACTGAAATAAAAAATATTGGATCAGAAAACACTTGTTTTTATTAAATTCCTATTTTTTAATCATTTAAACATGATTTAATCTCATTAAATCAGTTTTAAATATAAATAAGTTTATAAAAATTATGAGAAAATTATTTTCATTGATTTACATCATAAAGAATCCATTTTCTATAAAAATAACATTTTTGGATCATGTCTTGTATTATTAGTCTTATTATGTTTAATTAGACATAATAAAACATTTATTTATTTATACTATTTAGACATCTATTTTATAAATATTTGTTCATATAAAATGGAAATACTCTTATGGTTGAAAGTCCTTATTATCATTTGTTGGGACATTGTGTAACTCATAATCATTTATTTATACATTTATAATTATTGTATTTATTTACAATAATTAGTTACAGTAATTAACTACGTCATTTTATCTTAATTAGTCAAACATAATTTTATTCTAAATTGTAAGTGGTAATAATTATACTACCTAAACCGTAGTTTTAAACTTTGATATATTATACAATTTTTATATTAATCCAATTTATCATAAAACTCTAATTCCCCAAATTCGACTTAGCAAACCCTAATGCCTTAGACCCTAGTTACCTTAGACTTTTCAGACACTTCCTTATTAGTATTCTTACACATTATAGGTTGAATTCTTCGGAATTCCCATTACTTAGCTCACAACCGCTTAAGTGGATTTTGATCGCTTTCGCAAACTGTGAGTATATCTTTCCCCTTTTTACTGTTTTACTACTTTGGGGTGACTCATGTACCTATTAATCAAGTTTCTATTTCTTATACTTAATGCAATTCTCATGTGTGTTTGCTTTATGATAATTGGTGTTTCTATGACTTGTCAAAATCATTAACCGCTGGGCGGCCTAACTTTTCAATGAATAGTACTATGGTATACCCCCTTGAGACTCTGTTGAGAGAATCTTGGTCATTGTCTTGTTAATTCATTATTCAGTTGGTTAGTCATGTGTTAGTCATTATTCTCAGGTTTGGTTTTGAACGGATATTACTTATTACATAATTGCAAATGGTACCGCACATGAATTGCTAAACACTTTTCTTACTATATATATTAAAACAGGGTATGCTCACCAATACATTTTGTATTGACCAAATCATTTTTCGTACATGTTTCAGGTTCTTATGAGATTACTTCCAAGCGTTTGGAACATAGACTTAGATTGAGATTACTGTATTTTAGTTTAGATTGCTAGTCGTAATTGTTGTATTTCTTTTAATGTAATAAATTATTTAATTCAATGTATTCAAATTTACATTTCTAGTCCATGAGCTATTGAACAATCGTCACTACGTGACACCTCGATGTTTCTGCCATCGGTTGGGGTGTTACAATGCATCAGGTGGTGGCGTTGATAGCCAAAAGATAGGGGGTACATGCACCAGTCGGGTTTCTTCCGATTGCTAAGTCTTATGTGCCTTATGTCTAAGGCTTGATACAAAACCACTATTGAGCCGAGGGTCTCACTAAAAGCAGCCTCTCTATTCCCACGGGGTAGAGGTAAGGCTGTCTACATATTACCCTCCTCAGATCCTACTTTAGCTTTTGCTATTGGTGGGATTAACTGAGTATAATGATGATGATGTTTATTAGATATTTAAATAATTTTTTAACCCTGTTCATATGATACTAGTGAGTAACTCGTGCGTTGCGACGGAGGTAAAAATTGCATCAAAATGTATCAATTCATTGTGATGTAAAATACATCCAAAACTTTTTGTTTAAATGCTATATTAAGTTAAAAAAATACTTGTAACAACATGACATAAGTATTCTCATCTCAAGTAAAGAATAATTGTATCAAACTATATATATGCATTAATTTTCTCTATAGATTCTCATCTTTTGATAACGATTAGTAAGATAGTAGGATGCACCGTGAGCAAGACTTTACTAAAATCGTAACCTACAAAAGATGTGTAAAATGTATAACGATTCTTATTATTTGGGTGTAGGGGTGTAAACGAGCCGAGCCGAGCCCGAGCCTGACTAGGCTCGAGCTCGGCTCGTTATGGTTTTATGAAGCTCGAGCTCGAGCTCGGCTCGGTTCGAGCCTACATTCTTGAGCTCGAGCTCAGCTCGCTAGCAAAATCAAAAGCTCGAGCTCGGCTCGACTCGTCTCAAGGTGATTTGAGAACAATCTCAAACGAGCTCAAAGCTCGGCTCGAGATCGCAAAAGCTCGGCTCGCGAGTGTTATTAAATGGGCCTATGAAATAAGGATTTGGGCTTTGGAGATGTGGGTTATAAATTATAAGAGATATATAAATAACTTATAATTATGTTTGGGCTCGTTTAGGCTCGCGAGCCCAATCGAGTTTTGTATCTAGGGCTCGAGCTCGGGCTCGATAACTAAACGAGCCATATTTCAAGCTCGGGCTCGTTAAGGCTCGGCTCGTTCGGGCTTTTTACCGAGCCGATCCCGGGTAGCTCTCGAGCCGCTACGTGTCATTTACACCCCTATTTGGGTGCTATAAGGAGTTACAAGTACAATACATCAATATATAAATTCTAATATAGGGTTTAGGAAACTTAATCCCCCAACCCGCATAGACATAATTAGAGATGGCTAAATTAAATAGAAGCTTTCTTCTTCGGTCGTTGATTCCGGTGATCATATAGTTTAGATCAGATTAGGCATGTTTACGTGTATGAATATAGATCATTAGATATGGCTAAATTAAACAGAAGCTTTCTTCTTCGGTCGTTGAATCCGGTGATCATATAGTTTAGATCAGATTATGCATGTTTACGTGTATGAATATTCTTACACGTAATACTTTCAGAATTCAAACCGTTACCTCATGATTGAAAACACAACTTCCAGTATTGATTTATCGATTTCTATATAGTATGATTAAGTTTATAAAACTTTAACTTTTATAAAGTATCTACATATAAAATATTATAATAAAAGATGTAGCATTATGAATTGTTTTTTATATGTTTTCTATTTAATATGTTTAATGTAATTATAAAATTGAATGTAGTGAGGTATCATAACATCTCTTGACTTTTGATTTTCTTTTGATTAAATATGGTGTTCTAAAGACATATTTGCCCCTCAAAAATAGTTATTTTATGCATTGTGTGTTTGTATCATAAGCATCTAAACTTATACCTTTTAAAATTTAAAAATTTCTTGGGAAATGATTTATAATATAGTATAGAGAGTAGTCGTGGATTCATGTCTTCTCCTATCAACTATAAAAGTACTTTAATTATATCAATAGATTGTTATTTCTTGTAAAACAAAAATGTTTGAACATTTGATATAACCAAAAATGGGTTTCAAACAAGAGCACTAACTAGAAGTAAATTCCATGTGTCTGGAAGGCCAGGAACACACCAATGTGTGCAATCCATTCCAAAAATATTATAAGTGCTTGGGTGTGCATCTTTTCTTAATTGAGACAGTCTTGTGACGTTGAGTAACGATACGGGTTTTGTGATACCACGCAAAACTTGCTCCACCACAATCTCTGCTCTCGGTATGCCGCCAGGGTATGATGATCCATCCATTGGACGTGTTTCCTTAGCGCAATTTGTCACACCAGGCTCATTCCAATCTGATCCACTGAAGAAATTTTGTTTCAATAGTCAAAAATTTTGTGAATAAACTCACCACATTTAAAAAAAAACTATAAAGTTTCAAATTGTCAATGAAATGTGGATGTAATAAAAATTCTTATTTGGTTTTGAATATTTTCTAGTACTAATAAGCATATGATTTTATTTGTTATTGCTTTTATCTCTAAAAACTATTTTTATTTTTATTTTCCCTAAATCGCTACTTTTATATTACAAATTCACCCAGAAACAAAAATGTCCCTATTTGATTTTTGTTTAACCATAAATCCTGATTACTTAATTTTGGACTTTTTAATTTTTACAAGGAAAAATGGAAATAAATAATCCCAACTATTGACTATTGGCCAATAACAGTCCCAACTACGAAAATCACCAATATTGGTCCCAACTTTCGACATAATGGAAACCAACGGACCCAAACTAACGGAGGCTAACTCCGTTAGTGTGATGCTGACGTGGCATGCTTAGGTGGCAAGATGATCCAACGTGGCATGCCACGTGGCTAGATAATCCTATGTGGCATCCTACGTTGCATGCCACGTGGCAAAATGATCCTACGTGGCATGCCACGTCAGCATCACACTAATGGAGTTAGCCTCCGTTAGTTTGGGTCCGTTGGTTTCCAATATGTCGAAAGTTGGGACCAATATTGGTGATTTTCGTAGTTGGGACTGTTATTGGCCAATAGTCAATAGTTGGGATTATTTATTTCCATTATTCCCTTTTACAAATACCAATAATGTGCGTCATTAGAGATGTGTGCGAGAGTTGTCATAGAAAAGGTAAAATTTACTTGTAATGAGACGGAGAAACTCCTTGAAAAAACACCCTTGTTTTCTTGGTGTCTATATCCGAATCGACCCATTTCGCCCAAGTGTTTAAACCCTCTTGAAAAGCAACCATTCTATCCATGTCCTTTGTTATGTTTGTACCAATTTGGATATAATCCCATCTGCACCAAATTATAATGTGTTACTAAATCATTCATGGTTATATAAAGTCCAAACTAAAATTAGATCTTTAGCAACAAACGAAGCTGCCAGTGGTCACTCAGTGAAGTGAAGGTAGTAACCGTCGGTGAAGGACTGTGGGTAAACACTTCACCATGAAATTACCGACATAAGTACAACCGACAGGTAACATTTTGGGTGATGAATAAAGTAATTTGTCGTTCAAAAAAAATTACAACCAATAGACTACCATCAAAGTTTATGGATGGAAAGCCATGGTAAATTTAACAATGAATCAACGACGAACTTTCTGGAAAGGAGGTTCGCCGACTGATCCATTGCAGATCACTAAAAAATTACCGTCGGAATTAAAAAAAATGTATTTTTTTTTTGTTGATCTTTGTCGTTGAAAGTCAATTTTCTAGTAGTAAGATAAATAAGTCTGATACGTACGGTTGTTTTTCTCCTCGACGATACCACCATAGCCAAGTATTAAAGATTAAAACGTCGTTCTCCTTCCATACATCTCCGTTTGTAATGGAATCGAGCTTCAAGACACGACCGATTTCCTCCTCCACAATGTCAACCAAGTAATGAGACAAGAAAACTGAAATTGAAACTCCATAATCCTACAAATCAAAGTAAAGTAATGTTTATCACATAATATTTACAACAATTAACAATGTAAATAAAAAAATAATAACTCATAAAACCTCAAATGTAACAGTTGTTGTTGAGTTGACGGTATGTTCAGTGATATTAGATTGCGGTGGCAAAGAAGCATGAAGAAGGCACATCATCGATTGCCATTGATTTTCGCTTACTGAATCTCCGACGTACAATATTTTCTTTCCACTCATTTTTCTTAAGAATTCTTCGGCATTGAATCTGCAATGAAAAGTTGGGTTTTCTGATTATTTCTCGCGATGTACTTTTTATTAAAATTTAATGTGAACTGTGAAATACCTAATTAGTTACAGTTAAATGTATACTTTATGTTTATCTATCTATATCTATCTATATATATAAAAGAAAACATATATGCTGACGTGGCGTGTAATAGAGGCCTCAACCTCCACTTGAGAATGCCACGTGGCATCATAAATGAAAGATTTTAGTGTTTTTGAACTATTTCCTTTTTTAATTAAAAAAAAAAAGATAAACATAAAACCCTAAATTAAATTGAGTTATTTTAGGAAAAAAGGAATTTAAAAATAAATTTAAATTTTCTCTATCATGTATCCTCCCATAATTTTTAAACGTTTATATCTTTTATATACGGGTTTTTTTAAAGAAAAACATTACACCAAATTAACGAGCGTTTTATTATCTTTCCAACGAGTACCATAGTCCTATATAAAAAACGGAGAAAAATCAACTATTTTTTGTGGGGTTTCGTTCATACAGGAAAAAAACACACAAAGTGTTCATGTTATTCATTAATCATGTTTTTTCTTTTAAACCAGGTTCTTATCTACGATGTTGAAAATCAGCCCAATCGCCATGTTATCATTGGAATTTTACTAGGTATACATCATCAAGATAAGTTAGGAGAAAGAATCGCGCAACACTGCAACACATGGTGTCACCTTATAGCAAGGTTATTTTTTTATTTATCTAATTACAAACGTAATAATTATTACTATTAGTATTAGTATTATTAGAATGGTTATATTTTTCAACCCGGGACGCTCCCGGAAAGAATTGATAGTTGCTGACGTGGCGTTCAATGGTGGCCTTAATCATCTCTTGATTATGCCACGTGGCATAATGAGATGCAATGATTACAACTTTCAACTTAAGTGTTTGTTTAGTTGATTAGGTTAGGAATTATAAGAGCCATTAGAATGTGAGAAATTAGAGAGATATGATGAGTTTTTTAATAGTTGCAGCTTACATAAGTGATTCTTTAAATGATTACTGATTAGGTTTTAGATTAGGAAATATGAGTTATTACTGATTAGAATACTATGAACATGCAATGATTGGGAGATTTTGTGGTTAGTTAACTTGAGCTATTTGCAATAGGTTATCACGTAAAATTAGATTTTTCAACCCCGGGACCCTCCCGAGGTAATCAGGTAGTGTTTTTGAACTATTTCCTTTTTTAATTAAAAAAAAGATAAACATAAAACCATAAATTAAATTGAGTTATTTTAGGAAAAAAAGAATTTAAAAATAAATTTAAAATTTTCTCTCTCATGTTTCCTCCCATAATTTTTAAACGTTTATATCTTTTATATACGAGATTTTTTAAAGAAAAAAATTACACCAAATTAACGAGCGTTTTATTATCTTTCCAACGAGTACCATAGTCCTATATAAAAAACGGAGAAAAATCGACTATTTTTTGTGGGGTTTCGTTCATACAGGAAAAAAACACACAAAGTGTTCATGTTATTCATTAATCATGTTTTTTATTTTAAACCAGGTTCTTATCTACGATGTTGAAAATCAGCCCAATCGCCATGTTATCCTTGGAATTTTACTAGGTATACTTCATCAAGAGAATTTAGGAGAAAGAATTGCGCAACACTGCAACACATGTGTCATCTTATAGCAAGGTTATTTTTTATTTATTTAATTACAAGAGTAATAATTATTACTATTAGTATTAGTATTATTAGAATGGTTATATTTTTCAACCCCGGGACGCTCCCGAAAAAAAATGATAGTTGCTGACGTGGCGTTCAATGGTGGCCTCAACCATTTCTTGATTATGCCACGTGGCATAATGAGATGTAATGATTACAACTTCCAACTTAAGTGTTTGTTTAGTCGATTAGGTTAGGAATTATAAGAGCCATTAGAATGTGAGAAATTAGAGAGATGTGATGAGTTTTTTAATAGTTACTGCTTACATAAGTGATTCTTTAGATGATTACTGATTAGGTTTTAGATTAGGGAATATGAGTTATTACTGATTAGAATACTCTGAACATGCAATGATTGAGAGATTCTGTGTTTAGTTAACTTGAGCCATTTGCAATAGGTTATCACGTAAAATTAGATTTTTCAACCCCGGGACCCTCCCGGGGTAATCAGCTAGTACTCATAATAAACCAAAATAAGATTGTTATCCAAACACCTTTAAATATATTAACAAAGTTTATTAAATAATAAATACATCTAATGTATTTATTGTCATTAATTACTTCAAAAATTAATTTACTAACTTTTAACTCATTTATAATTTAACCTTTTAACAAATTATGTATCTTCTTATTTATAATTTAAACTTTTAACAAATTATGTATCTTCCTTACAATGATTTGTACAGATAGTTTAAGACATTTAGTAATATATTTAACACATTAGGTTACAATCCTGTGTATTACATGTGTTTGATAAATGTAATGTTCTATAATTAATAAAAATGTTAAGTTTAAAAAACAATATGCATTTAACGGTTGAAAAAATCTATGTATTATGATATAATGGTGGAGTTCTTGTACAAAGGGGTGTTTTTTAAGAAGAATAAGAATTGTCTTGGACCATTTGATATGTTTAATTTGTTTGTGGTAATCGGGATTGTTTAAAAGTTCTTGATTTTTTATTGGTTGGGGATGTTATGTTTTATCATGATCATCCTATTGTGTTTTGTATTCATAGGTTGTATGAAGGTGTGTTCAGATTTCTTTTGTTTTTTAAGAATATTGAACATAATTTAAACATATAACACTATGGATTGAAAACAAATACAAATATTACTGTATAATAAAACACCATGAATTGAAAAGCAAATTACAACATCACTGCGTTATAAAACACCTTGTGCTGATGTTGTGATGTTATGGATGAATAAAAAATATATAATCTTTCATAAGAAATGGAAATGAAAGTAAATGCATTATAATTTCCGAAAATAATTAGTTGATTAATTATAATTAATGGTTAAATCGTCTAATCTACCCTTGTTGCAAAATAAATAAGATTGTCACATGTCAAGTTTCTATGGCTTCTTACATATCTCATAATAAACATTCCTTGTATAGTAATCTTTACCTATGATGTAATGTAATATAATGTAATGTAATTTGTTAACATATACAATCGTCAAGATGTGTATTTTAAAAAGATGAACCTTGACATAACTGTTATAAATTTTGTTAAGTTAGTTTGTAAAAGAGTTTTTTTTTCATATTGGAATTAACTTTGAGTTTTTAATACCACATTTTTTTATTATTTATCATCTTGTATTTTTATTATTATTACCATCCTACCATATCAAGTATTTGAAAATCCACCATATCAAGTATTTGAAAATTTGCAGATATCACTTATAAAAATAATTATCTCCAGTATTTTTCATTTTAGTATTTAACCTAAAATAAGTTTGAACTTGGTGGAGTTTTTAAGTAAAATTTTTTTGTTTATTTAAAGTGTTATTAATTAATTTTATATGAACTTTATTTGATTTATAATATAATAGCTATATTTAATTGAAATAATGAGTAAACTATCATTTTCGTCCATGTGATTTGGGAGTTGGAAGTCCGTGGCTCGGATATATTCTTATGTTCGAAGAGTGAGTGAGAGAGTGATGGTGGGTATTTCGTTATTTTATTCATAATGCATTTTTAAAGAAATGGTTAAAAATTCAAAAGTACGTTTTAATTTAGTAGCCAAATTGGATATGGTTAATGAAGCAGACGAAAATTATAGGATTTTAAAACCACAAGGACTCAAATGCGATAAAAAAAACTTTTAGATAAAATTGGCAAAATGGGCAAACCATAGGGACAAAAATGATATTTTACTCTAAAAAAATATTTATCCACAATTATGTAAGATAGAAAGAAATAATATCTTTATCTTTAATTTAAATGATAAGTATCTTGAATCAAGTTAGAAAAATAATAACTTTAATTAAAAATAAACATTTATAATTACGTATAATAAAGAGACGAGGAAAAAAAAAAAACATATTGTGTGTCCAAACTTATATTGGTTTGTGTAGATAACAGAAGATACGTCTAACAAAAACTAGCAAAATAAATACTAGATCCAAATTCATGCGGAAATCAATTATTAAAACAATAATTTAAGCATTCTTTTTTTTTTTTTTTTTTTTGAACGGCATAATTTAAGCATTCTATGTATCTAAATAAAAGTCTTAATTTAATGATCATATTTTTTTAGCGCATAACTAAGTAGAAGCCGTGTATTCTATACGCGGCTCCCAATGATCAAAGGAGCCTTAGTCGGCCCTAACCCAGACAGACGGAGCCCCTAGCCCACGAGCCACCAGTTTCGGGGAAAACCCGACCATCCACCGGTCGAAGGCATGACAATGAAATAATCGGTAAAACCCGACGCTCTAAATAATTGAACCCATGACCTTCAGCCATAGGTTTTCTATCATTGAGCCTTCATACCACTCCACCATAAGGTGGGTGCCTAATTCAACTACAAATGCCCAAGGCATTATAGCCTAGTGGCATTTTGGTGGTAAGATAAGACTTGAGGGCCATAAGGTCCTGAGTTCGAATCTCACAAAGGGGGTTTTCTCATAATTATGAGTTTCCTCCTGAATTGGTGACTTGGTGGTGGAATATGATCGCGTGGAAACATTGGTGGCACGATGATACTCCAGTGTTCCGTGAGTGATTCCAGTTTGTTGGCCGTTCAAAATAAAAAAAAACTATTTAAAATATTTACGTATCATCTTTAATGCATTTTTGTGTGACATTAAATACATAGTTATTTCATTCAAAAAAATAAATATATATTTTTCTAACGGCCAACTAAAGACCACCTGAACAGTTAGAGGCTTAGCACTAACAAATAGCTGCCCACTGGGCAGTCCAAGTCTTCCAAGCCACCTATTCGGAAAAAAAATCCATTGCCCAAAGGCCCACTAGGACAAAACTCCTATGGAACGGATTCGAATTTTAGACCAAATGACATCAAGCTCTTATCTACATAATTGTCTTACCCCCCCCCCCCCCCTTGGGGCAATGCCCTTTCCCTACCCTTGAGGGATGATGTAGGTGAGGGTGAAAGGCGTTTCCACGCCCTTCCCCCCCCCCCCCCCCCCCCACTACTTCCTCTTTCTTTCTCTCCAATTCCTTCCAAATTGAAAAGAGTGAAAATCACTCTAAAAATCTTTTTATTATCCCTTTTATTCCCTTCTATAAAAAACTCTGGAACACAATTTTTCCCCACTTTCTTCCCAATCTTTTTTCTTCCACCCTTTAATAAAACTTTGGAAAAGAGTATAAATTCTTAAGAATTGACAATTGACAACAAATAAATAAATACAAATAACAAGATAAGTAAGCGTTACACGTGAAGAGCGTGACATTCCAAATAGAGCGTGTAGAAAGAGAAGAGATAGTCATGTGTTTGAATTATGACTATAACAGACAACATCCAACATTGATTCGTACAACACGTATCTATGTCTGTCTAACCTCTATATGTATACGTTTGTAACTTTATATATTGTATGAATGAATAATTAAATGTAGTACGCATACCTGGGCAACTTGCAATTGGTGGGCTGCCATCTGAACTTGAGGTAGTCTAAATCGGGGCGGCCGTATTTGATGCAGTCGTATTCCCTTCGAATGTGTGGACATTCTGCAGAATTATACATGGGATACGATTCGTCGTACACCCAGCTTCCTTGGTACAAATCGCACTCGTCACCAGCGTTTGCTGTCGGTCCCAGCACAAGTGACAACAAAATAAACGCATACCAACATCTTCCTCCAATCCCACCATCCATCATCACAAATAATCCCACCACACAATGACTCACAAATAATATATATATAGAGAGAGAGAGGGGGTCCTTTTGTTTGCAAATAAAAATTGTACCTAAAAGAGTATATAGGGAAATTATATATGCTTCCTAACCAACAGCTTGAAATTTCCCCACGTGCTAATAATTTCAGAGGTCAATTCTTCATTTAAAATTTTAAATTGAATGGGGATGGAAATAATTTATGGGATATTAAATTGAATAACTATCGTATATTAAATTTATTTTTTAATTAAACAACCATAGAAAATCATGAATCATATCAATCTTATTAACATGATAAGATTATTGTTACTGAACATAAATTCTCGAATGAATCTTTGGCGGATTCAATGGTTTAGGTGGGGTTTAAAAACATTAAATATATATAAGAAACTAAATTTGTGACACGGATTATTTAATGGAGTTCTCTATTTTTTATTTTCCTGCTTTTCTCTCCTACTAAATTATTATTATATTGTTCACCCCTATGAAAACCACCATATTAGAAGAAATTAACCGTTTTTGAGTTGATCATGGCCATTCAAACTTGTCGGTTATATCTGAGATTAAATCTCAGCCACAATAAGTTGGTGGTTATTTCAGAAATTTGGCAGTTTCATTTTTTGAAGAGCAGTTTTTCAAAACCCTTTTTTTCTGAGGTAGTTGCCCATGAAGTCATGACGTTCCTACAAAGAGGGGATGGGGTTAACTGAGCAACTACACAAGTGCCTTGCACGTTTCCCAAAAAATATTGAAAGTGGCAGTTTCGTTATTTATAATTTGCCGCGTACCCGCTAACCCATTGTCTACTCTCTCTCCCTCAAGAATCCTCTCTCATCTAAGAATTCTTTGTGAAATACCATTCTTTACTCTCAGTTTCTCTCGGATGATTGTTGCTTATGGCGCCACAGCGATGGGAGTCAGATCCAGCCATATCGGTTACCGTTGCGTTACGATTCGTCGATTCGACCTCAAATCAATGGGTCGATTTTGGACTGCATGTCATAGATCGGTGTAGATCAGCGTAGATAAGGTAAGTTTGAAGAACCCTAACTACTCAGGTTTTAGTTAATTGTGGTGGAGTCGGCTTTCGTCGTTTGCTCATATGTTTTTCCGGTGACTTAAGTTCGGTACACGACTTTGGAGATAATAACCGGTTATTATGGTGGTTGTGGAGTGTTTCACAATGTCTAAGGTAAGTGCAGTGGCCGTAGCAACAGAGACGATGACCTCCAGCCGCCTTACATTGGCGGTAAAATCAAGGTGCAGTCGTGAAATAGCGGCATATCTTCAAGATTTGTAGCTAATTGACATTAGGTAACATTTTTGGCATCACCGTGTCTTCAGTTTGCTAATTCGATTTGAATAAATTTATTTACTTTTGCGTTGAGATTTCTGCTCAATAATAATTTTATTTGTTGTGCTTTCATATTTCATATATTCGCATATCTTATTTTGGTTTTCTTATTTGTTCTGGTCGTTTAGGTCTCTGTTTTTGGTGGTTGATAGCTTCATAGAGGTTTAAAGTGGTGGTCAATGGTGGTTCAAGTGGTACAGTGGGAAATCAAGATGGTGTTTGTGGTGAATTTCGGCTGTTAGTCAAACCCATTCAATTTCAGGTTGTATGCACTATTTTTCTTTCTAAATGCTTAACTAATTTTTTGATAAAACGAAGGTGCTTATGATGCTCATACGTGGGGGCTTCAATTTGGTTTTAACAATTCAAATGGCTTGGGTTAGGGGCTGTTGTAGAGTGAAAACTATTAATTCTTTGGTAAAATATTGTATAACCCAAGTCAGCATATTCATAAAGAAAGGGATGGGATTTTCCATGTTCTCTCTGATGAATTTTGGCTTTGTGTCATCCATATTTATCCTTTTTAATCTATACTGGGTTCTAGGATTCATACACCCCGTGACATCATATTTGGGGTGTATGACGTCACATTCTGGGTATGTGGCAGCTTCTTATTGGTGATAGGTGTGGGCCAGGGTGTATGAATCCTAAAGTAGGGGTGTATGAATCCACAACCCCAAACTATAATCAACATGGGTTTTCTTGAGCAACGACGTTTTCTATAAATGATCCGTATTTAATTGCCTTACATAATCATTGGTTTACCTTTCCAACATGCTAATTAGTTGTGCTCCAAGTATTATGAGCTGATTACAAAACTTAATATTTTTTTAGGACTCACATTCGTTAGCAGTGTTGTCTCAGTTCTTTACGTGTCAAAGAGTTGTGCTCTAATTTATATATTTAGTACCACTTTACGAAGTACATGACTTGATTAGTGGTCTCTACTAAAATTTGAGTACTAAAAATTATCAAAATTCTTTCTTTAACTTATTCATATTTTAATCAAAAACTATTGTCTGACTCTATTCGTTGTATTGATTTTGGTACTGGGATAAAGTTTTAGAAACTTTTGTATATTAAAAGTATTGGTATCTTAAAGGTCTCCTAATACAATTACAAATTGTTATTCTTAATGCATCAACAAGGACAATACACCAGCATTGCAAAGTTTTAGGAACTTTTGTAACTAAAAGTATTGGTGTTTAAGTCTTTTAACACAATTACAAATTGCTATTCTGATGCAGCAACAGGGACAACACACCTGCATTGCAAAGATAATGAACATTGTAGGTGGTTTTATGCGAACTCTCCCAAATGCTAAAAAAGACAAGGAACCGCTTTTCATGTAAGTCTCCAATTTTTATGTGCTCTAACCTTTAAATACTTTCTTAGCAGCCAAATTTGTCCAAGCTATATTATTGGAGGAAATTGCCATTCCTTTTGACAAAGAGGCGACCCTGCAGAGACCTTCACTTTTTAAAGCAGCTTCAACATCCATAAAAGTGACTGAGTACCAATGTGAGTAAAGAACAACATTAGAAAAAAGAAAACACTGAATGCTTCATACCATTTGTATAGAAATTGTTTTTCATAACAAGTAAACTTAGGTAAAAAAAATGTACATGCTTCATAGTATTTGTATATGTATTGATTTTCACACCAGGTGCACTTCACATAGACTCAAGACATGCGACATTCGTCTACACTAACCCAGAGCTCAACTGCATTGTCACAAGGTAATACACATTTTTTTTCATTCAGATTCATAACTAACCCGAAGGTGTGAATACACGTTTGATAACATGCACAACGAAGCAATAATCGTACACGTTTTATTTAATAGAAAAAAACCTTGGTAGGCTACGTGTTACTATTTTTGTAAGAACTATATTATGTAAAAAAACTTGCAACATAAAAAGAAACAATAGCCTTTGTTGGTAATCGTTGAATTTGGGATTTTATGTACTAACTATTATGTTTTATTCATTTTTATAGTTATTGATTTAAAGATCGCTTTTGGCCGGACAATGATTTTATGTTACTTTGTGTACGCATACATATATTTAAATATGTTTTCTATATGTTAACTTGCCGACCATATTTGGATTCCTTTATTGCAGAATGCAAAATTCACTTCATGCTATTGCCTAACACCTTAGAATGTGGAAGAGGGCCTGAGTGTTGAATATAAAAACTTGACATTGATCATCAACAATGGAGGTGCAATGGCCATTGAACATCCTTTGGACACAATAGGTAACTTTTATATTCAACTTTAATTCAGTGAGTGGGATTTGTAAATGAGTTTTAACATCTAAATTATTACAGGTTCCAATATGATGTTTTCGTTTAGAGTGTTATTTTAACAATAATTTTGCCTTTTTTTCTAATTTCAAAATGATGTTCATGTTCCCGAGTTTTATTAAAGCATATCTAAATAGTAAAAGATGCAAGTCGGAGACGAGTGAATAATAATTTAATCATTTTCCAATCATGTTCCATATGAACAATTTTGAACTTGATTCTATGTCTGTAACCAGTGACCCCAAAAGGTATGGGTCAATTTGAAAACCAAAATAAAAAAAACTTTGCGGTCAATGATTACTAGCCATTCTTAATAGCCTAATATTGTTCTCGGCCTTTTTTTTGCTACTGTGTTAATAATTATGGTTTAAATGATTGTGGTATATGCGTTATTAGGAACGAGTGAATACTATTACCTATGATTTATAACATTCTCATTCAGATTGTGGGTATGCCTGTTGTTTAATGAATTAAGTCACATATGTGGCGTTTTCACCGATCGAGTAAATAACTATCAAGAACGAAGTAATCCTTTAACTTTGTTTAAGGTCCTTTTTTTGGAGAAAGGAGAATAGGTGAGTTTATGGAATCGGACATATCCAGGTTGTAATTCGATTAGTTGTAAATATGTTATATCATTGTGCATCTCGATTTTGAATTACCTCTTTGTTTTTTTTTCAGCAAATGTCTATCACCGTTGGCCATGCGACAACAACATGAAGATCTACGATTTTGTTCTTGAAAGAGTTGCCTTCAATATTATACTTACTACAGTAACATGACCCTAACTCATACAAAATATAGTTTTAAGATTATGATTGAAGTAAAGAGTTGTCGATATGGACCATAAGGGGTTTGGTCACGTGTACGACCAACGGATTTTTTCTTCATATAAAACAAGTAATGTTTGGCAATCTTTTTTAGATTGGTGTTCAAGGCCCCTTTGTTGGTACCCCCGTTTGCGAACGAATTCTAAATTGTTATTATTCGTATTCTATGGTAACAAAATATGTAAATTAGTACCTTCAATATTGAAGATTTGAATCATGTTTGTACCCTTGTAATACTATCCATTTTGAAAAAGCCTTGATCCTCGCAAAGTGTGGGGTGAATTACTAGTATTTATGATTTGGTAAAAAATTTTAAGGCGAGGAGTTGTGCAGTTACAACATGGTTTCCCCGACTCCCCTTGATTATAAAACTCCCACCACCTGCACTATCCATTCAATATATTAATTAGGCTTCCGGCCAAGTGTGTAGGTCAGTCTAGGTGTGTTTGCAAGGAATGGCTTTCTTTACTATCAACACGCAATTTCACTTTGATGCATTGTTGCCGCAAATCAACTGCCTATGACCAGAAACTCATGGTAATCGGTTCCTTATCAACTTATGTCTTCCCTGTTAATTTTGAGCATTTAAGCCCTTCCTGTCATGTAAAGATTATGGCAAGCCTTGATGGAATGTTATGTATTTGTTTTGGTGATACGAGTGAGCTTTTTATTTGGAACCCACTAACACAGGCTTATAAAATGGCGTCTGTTTGAAATAATCGTGGTTTATGCAACCCACGGTCAGATGCTATTGGATTTTATGTAAATTCATTGGATGAGTACATGCTTATACATATGAAACATATACGTGATCGATTGGGGATTTATGTATACGCAACTAGGCTAGACTTGTGGCGGACAATAGGGTACGTGAATGATATTAAATGTTTTAGACGAAAACCCGTTTGGTTTAATGGAACTTTCTGCAAAGGTGTTGTTTATTTTCCGGGGAGCCGATATCATTTAGGCTTAAACAGTATATTAATTGCTTTTGATGTGGAGTTGAAAAAATTTCGTACTATACCTTATCCCAGTGTTCCACATAATAACTTCCATGGGAATTTATTGATTATACATAACGAGCTTCATGTATTTGTTACTCATGGATTCCCTTTTTGGTCGGTGGATTTGTGGAGGATGGATGGTGAAAGTTGGACAAAAGTGTGGGTTTTCCCTCCTATTTTGCCTGTTTTTTTATTGCGCACCATTGCATATGTTATTAGTACCGGCAAGTTTCTTATTGTGGATCATAGAGGTGCTAATGAATTAGACATAACTTTGAATGGTGAAGATTGTTACTATGCTTTCTTACGGTATCCCTGTTCGCCAGCAGCGGTATTCACAAAAACTCTTGTGTCACCCAATATGTAGTTCTGTCAATTGCTACTTATAAAATTATGTGTTGCTCTTTATTATTTATCTTTCTTTAATTAATCTAATGTATTCATCTATTCATCAAGACTATATCAACATTAGTAATGAATCATCTATGCGTCAGCTACATAACTAAATTTGAGATATCATATAAATGAATTAATAAACTTTCACGCTTTCTAATCCCCATTCGAAAACCCGTCCCAGCGGACGGGTATCTCACTAGTTATTAATTATCGATAACTAGTTTTTATCTCGGAGTGTCCCGGTTTAAAATATCTAATATAATATAATAAAATATATTATTATTATTATTATTATTATTATTATTATTATGACAAAAGATCAAATACAAACAAAAATATGGTACGAACTGTACGAATCACGTGATACATAAAATAAGGGCGGTGGCAATTTCGTAATTATCTAAAATCTTATTTCCTTGTTGCCAATCCCTAAACCTTATTATATTATATTCCTCCTGCTGATTCCTCCATTGTTTCTTGACCCTTAGCTTTTGGGTTCTTTGACGTATCTATAACAAAAGAAGACAAAACAATGATCAAAATAGTTATTGCTCCATGATAACTAATATTTCTAAAAATACTTAACCTGGTATTTGTTCTTCATCAAGATCAATAGTAATGGTGTTTGACATATCGTTGGAAAATCTGCATGATCTTGTTTTTGCAATTCTATCACTTTTTCTTCTTGTTATAATTCTAACAGTTTCAGTACCAGCATCTGATTTGTCTAAAACAAGGACAAATTACTTTTGCTATACCAAGTTTCACAAAAATTACCATACATATGATGATACTGTTACACTAGTTAAGACAAAATTTCACAAATTACTCTAATACAAGTGCTACACCAAGTTTCACAAACATTACTCTACATAGACCTTTACACTAGTTAAGACAAAAACTACTCTAATACAAATGCTACACCAAGTTTCACAAACATTACTCTACACAAAACATGCTATTCCAAGTTTCACC
Organism: Ambrosia x helenae; assembly: GCA_030844895.1. Classification (NCBI taxonomy): domain Eukaryota; kingdom Viridiplantae; phylum Streptophyta; class Magnoliopsida; order Asterales; family Asteraceae; genus Ambrosia; species Ambrosia x helenae. Next base: position 8,819,027 of record CM061223.1, read on the forward strand.
CAAATTACTCTACATAGACCTTTACACTAGTTAAGACAAAATTTCAAAAATTACTCTAATACAAATGCTACACCAAGTTTAACAAACATTACTCTACACAAAACATGCTATTTCAAGTTTCACCAAAATTACTCTACATAAACCTTTACACTAGTTAAGACAAAATTTCAAAAATTACTCTAATACAAATGCTATACCAAGTTTAACAAACATTTTACTCTACACAAAACATGCTATTCCAAGTTTAACCAAAATTAATCTACATAGACCTTTGCACTAGTTAAAGCAAAATTTCAAAAATTACTCGAATACAAATGCTACACTTTCACAAACATTTTACTCTACACAAAACATGCCATTCCAAGTTTCACCCAAATTACTCTACATAGACCTTATACTAGTTTAGACAAAATTTCAAAAATTACTCTAATACAAATGCTACACCAAGTTTAACAAACATTTTACTCTACACAAAACATGTTATTCCAAGTTTAACCAAAATTACTCTACATAGACCTTTGCACTAGTTAAGGCAAAATTTCAAAAATTACTCTAATACAAATGCTACACCAAGTTCACAAACATTTTACTCTACACAAAACATGCCATTCCAAGTTTCACCCAAATTACTCTTCATAGACTACAAATTAAACTAGTTTAAAAAAAAAAAAATCAAAAATTACTCAGACCTAAAAATGCTATAACAAATTTAACAAACATTACACTACATAGAAAATGGTATACAAAGTTTAAAAAAAAACTACTCTACAAAAATAACCAGAAACCGACATATAATGGAATCGTATAAAATTTACAAGCCCTAGTTTATTATAATGCTAATAATAAAATTTACTCTAATATAGAACCACATATTACCTCCTGTTTGATGTTTTTCGACGAGTTTGAACTTCATCTTGGCTAATCGCTTCAATCGTGATGTTAATTTGGGGGTTTTTTTGACAGCTTTTTTGATTCACAATCTGATTTGGGGGTGTTTGAATGAAGTTTGTTGTTATGTGGAATTATCAAAAAGTAGTTTTAAGTATAAAGTAATTTTTCAATAATTACCAAAATGCCACCGTGCCTTTTACTTCATTCGTACAGTTCGTACGAAAAATCTATATATGTACGGGATCTTATCTCTTATTATTATTATAAATATATTTAAATTGCAAGATTTCATGTGAGAGCGTTTTACTGTTGCGCTCAATACAAGCGTGTGAAGCATGGTTTTGACTACGTACAACCATGTGAAGCGGGATAGAGACCATACATACTTTCACAGTTCTCTCTCATCTTCTCTAGAGCTTTCCTACCCTCCTCTTTCTCTGACCCATCATCGTCTGCTCCGTAGCGTCGGCGACGACAAACCACACCAATTGCCCCCTTCTCCTTCTCTGTCACCAAACCCAAACCCTCTCTGGTCATCCCCTCTGATCTTCTCTGCTGAAGACATCCCGGCAACCATACAATAATTAGCGACAGCCGCTTCTCCTCCTCTGGTAAACCCTTTCCTCGGTCTCCGATTCAAATAACTATCACCACCATCGTCGCCCTGTTCTTGAACTTCAAGTAATAGAGTTCAGGTCGTAAGAATTTAGGCGGTCATAATGGAGCTTTTCGCGAGATTTAGCTATGCCAGTGACACAAATGATGATACCAGGCGGCCGGTGGTGATAATAATTCGTTGCATGCACTTTTGTCACTCCGATCTGTGACGGGTAGGGTTTGATGATTCAGTTTCTTTCTCTAAAAAAAACCCATCTCTTTGTTTATCCGACTTAGTTACCGTCGTCGGGAAAGAAGTGGAGAGAAGAAGAAGTCTCATCTTGAGAGAGAGAGTGACAGGAAGTGATGATGGTTTGTGGGTTTAAAAGAGAGAGGCAAAGAGTGTGTGTGGTGGTGGCTGGGTTTTTAGAGGGAGAGGGGGAGGAGTGGTGGTGGCGCTGTCATGGCGTCGGGTAGGTGGTGATGGCTAGGTAAAGGTGAACATCCGATGGTGGTTACTGCATATGTATCAATTTCCCACTTCATGAGCAAACGTTATACTCCATTATTGCTTTTAGCTACATTATGCAACAAAGATACAAACAAATAAAGAAACTACTTTTCACATAAAAAACAGACCCCACAAAAGCAATAATTAAATTCAAACCATTTTATGAGGAAGGTATGATATAAAAAATAAAATAAGGCTCTTAATAAATTCAAACCATTATACAAAACCATGTTTTTTAGCAAGCTAAACCCAACGGTCTATAGGTGTTTCGCCTTCCATTGTTTTGAATATAGCCTATACTCTTATACTCTTGCTTTACTTGGTTGGAATACTATTAATAAATCATTCGCGCCGATTATTCTTTCGTTTGTACAACTTCTATCTGCATAGCCATGGTAGTGTTCAGCTCTGGTAATTTAGAACTAATAAAAATCTTTGTGCTAGGCTTTGTTTTGCTTTTTTCGAACATTGCGATGGTTGGATGATAAGATGGCGATCTTACAACGCAACGTATGATGTAGTAACCCGTTCGCCCCCGCCGCAGCAACGCGCGGCGGGTATAAAACTAGTTATTATTATTTTAAACAAATCTCTGCCATAAGTTATCATCTATCTATATATATAAAAGAAAACGTATATGCTGACGTGGCGTGCAATGGAGGCCTCAACCTCTCCTTGAAAGTGCCACGTGGCATCATAATTGAAAGATTTTAGTGTTTTTGAGCTATTTCCTTTTTTAATTAAAAAAATAAACATAAAACCCTAAATTAAATTGAGTTATTTTAGGAAAAAAAGAATTTAAAAATAAATTTAAAATTTTCTCTCATATTTCCTCCCATAATTTGTAAACGTTTATATCTTATACATACGGGATTTTTTAAAGAAAAAAATTACACCAAATTAACGAGCGTTTTATTATCTTTCCAACGAGTACCATAGTGCTATATAAAAAACGGAGAAAAAATCGACTATTTTTTTGTGGGGTTTCGTTCATACAGAAAAAAAAAACACACAAAGTGTTCATGTTATCACGTAAAATTGGATTTTGTGGGGAATATGAATTATTACTGATTAGAATACTATGAACATGCAATGATTGAGATATTTTGTGGTTAGTTAACTTGAGACAATTGCAATAGGTTATCACGTAAAATTAGATTTTTAACCCCGGGACCCTCCCGGGGTAATCAGCTAGTATTTCAATATAAAAAAAACTAATCTCTGCGCCGGGGTATAAATCTAGTGCCATTACAAATGAATTCGGAAGTTTGTAATCGATCATTCTAAAAAGAACTAACATGAAATAAGAAAAAAAAAGTTAATTATTGAAATATCGAACGCATTAGTCTAAGGGTTATGTGATGCGTTAAAAAATTCATGGGTATATGATCGGGTATGTAGTTCGGGTATTTGGGTATGTTGTTTCGGGTAATCGGGTCGGGTATCACCTAATCCCAGAACCGACCCAAACCCACAATTATTTTTAAACGAATCCCAAACCCGACACAATACCTGTCGGGTTACAAAAAATAGTCATTTTTTTCTCCGATTTTTATATAGCACTATGGTACTCATTGGAAAGATAATAAAACACTCGTTAATTTGGTGTAATTTTTTTCTTTAAAAAATCTCGTATATAAAAGATATTAACGTTTAAAAGTTATGGGAGGAAACACGAGAGATAAAATAATAAAGGTTTAATATTTAGATTTAGTAGATTAGGTATTTAATAGATTAGGTTAAAGATTATAATAGATTAGTTTAAATCATATTTATTTCTTTTTTTTAATTGGTTTAGAGTTGCCATATCACATCCTATGTGGCATCTCTCAAAGGTGAGATTTGCATTAGAATATGACATGTAGGCTTAATCCCTTTGCAATATATATACTAGTTTATACCCCGGGAGCGTCCCGGTTGAGAAATCTAAGTAAAGTGAATAAAATTAGAAGTATATAAACTATAAAAATGGCATCTGCCAATATATGATTAATGAATATTATTATTATTATTATTATTATAAACAAATTTCTGCCATAAGTTATCATATTCTAATATAAAAAAAGGTAATTGGGTCGGGTATCACCTGATCTCAGGCCCGACCCAAACCCACAATTTTTTTTTAAACTAATTCCAAACCTGACACAATACCTGTTGGGTTACAAAAAATAGTCGTTTTTTTTTCTTCGTTTTTTATATAACACTATGGTACTCGTTGGAAAGATAATAAAACGCTCGTTAATTTGGTGTAAATTTTTTCTTTAAAAAATCTCGTATATAAAAGATATTAACATTTAAAAGTTATGAGAGGAAACATGAGAGAGAAAATAATAAAGTTTTAATATTTACATATAGTAGATTAGGTATTTAATAGATTATGTTAAATCATATTTAAACCATATTTATTCCTTTTTTTAAATTGGTCTAGAGTTGCCACATCACATCCTATGTGGCATCTCTCAAAAGAGAGATTGCATAATATTATGACATGTCATTTAAAATGCTTTGGTTTATTATATACAAGTTTTGTCCTGTTTATATGTTTTTATTTATACTCCGGGAGCGTCCCGAGTTGAGAAATCTAAGTAAAGTGAATAAAATTAGAAGTATCTAAACTATAAAAATGGCATCTGCCAATATATGATTAATGATTATTATTATTATTATTATTATTATTATTATTATTATTATTTTAAACAAATCTCTGCCATAAGTTATCATATTTTAATATAAAAAAAGGGTAATTGGGTCAGGTATCACCTAATCCCAGGCCCGTCCCAAACCCACAATTTTTTTTAAACTAATTCCAAACCTGACACAATACCTGTTGAATAGTCGTTTTTTTCTCCGTTTTTATATAGCACTATGGTACTCGTTGGAAATATAATAAAACGCTCGTTAATTTGGTGTAATTTTTTTCTTTAAAAAAATCTCGTGTATAAAAGATATTAACATTTAAAAGTTATGAGAGGAAACATGAGAGAGAAAATAATAAAGTTTTAATATTTACATTTAGTAGATTAGGTATTTAATAGATTATGTTAAATCATATTTAAACCATATTTATTTTTTTTAATTGGTCTAGAGTTGTCACATAACATCCTATGTGGCATCTCTTAAAATAGAGATTGCATAATATTATGACATGTCATAAAAAATGCTTTGGTTTATTATAGATATAGATATATATATATATATATAGATTATTTTTTTAAATAAAAATAATTATTAGTTTAAAAATTTGAACATGTTAATTAATACTTTTATGTTTATATTTATATTTATATTTAGGGGAAATTGAATTTAATAATCACAACTTTGAGGGGTTGGAAGGGAACAGTCCAAACTTGAAAGTTGTAAGATAACAGTCCCAACTTGTCAACGTTTTTATTCTAATGGTCCCAAACTAACCGAGGTTAAGTTTTTCTGTTAAGTGCCAACGTGGCAATCCACGTGGCAAAATTATTTGTCATTTTTATCCATCCCACTAACGTCATCTATTCATGCACCGTTAAGACCGGGACATTTTCGACAACTTATCGATCTATACATTTTTTCCATTATCATCCATACATCGTACCATATCGTATATTTTGGTATCGATAACAAGCTTTGGCGAAAATCGATTTTAGTATTTTACAGCATCGGACCGGTTTGGTATCAAACCCATCCCAATTTTAACCCATTTGATGCTGTTCCAAACATTTACACAAATAAAATAACTCCGTTCATATCAACATCAAGTAACATTTATTGGATTAGCTTGATATTGATCACCATCAAATGGGTTAAAATTAAGGATGAACTAGATACCAAACCGTACCGAACTAATTCAGATAACGATTTTCACCAAAACTTGGTACCGATACCAAAAAGATACGATGCGGTACGGTGCAAGGATGATAATGACAAAAAAATAGAGACAAGTTGACAAAGATGCCCTTGACTTAACGGTGCATGAATGGATGTCGTTAGTGGGATGGATGAAAATGTCAAAAAGTGAAAACGTGAGGGAACCAAATTAGAAGACAAAACTTTTTGGATGAAAATGGCATTTTGGGGCAAACACAAGGACTAAAATGACAGTTTACCCCATTTTTTCTATCTATTAAATAAAAATATTAAATCATAAATTTTCCTTTCTACCTTGGTTATTTATTTTTTTCTCAACTATTTATTCAATTTTTTCGTATATTAATGAAAGTTTAGTTTTTAACAATTAAGCTCGCATGATACACAGGTTGTTAACCTAACAATAATAAAAAAAAAAACAAAGTAAACTATTTTAATTAGTAAACAATATATCAAAGATTTATTTTTTAAAGACATATATTGACGACTGTATGTGTTACCAGATTACATTACATTTATTCAATCCATGTAAGATACAAGTTCATTTAGTCCATATAATGACAACATTTTTATTGCTCAACATATAAAATTACAGTTATTCATCCTGTGTAATACCTGAGGTTTGAACCTAGTTATTCAAAATACCAATGGGGTGGTGGTCCATTTGCAAAGGCAAAACCTTTAAAACATCTAGGTTGTGGAAGGTCTTGGATTCAAGTCCCACAAACCGCAGAATTTAAAAGAAATTAACCTTAAAAAAAAAAGTAAATATTCAAAATAGGAATGTTTAGTGCATTTAGTTATTTACACTAATCTAAAAGGGTTTTTTTAGATATATTGATATAGATGTAAATAATTTAAAGTGACGGATCATAAATATTGCAATTAACTATATTTTCTGAAATTATGATAAATAAATTGGCTACCGTATTACCTTTTATGTTTTCAAACCATTCAATATTAACAAAATAGTTTATCCCACAAGCTTACGGGGATAGACAAATCTATTATGAAATGATAAAATGTGTGTAGCATAAAATGAATAGGCCGTTTTTAAAAAAAATGTAAAGGATCAACACTTGATAACTTATAAAACCTACTTTTAATTCTACATTTTCACCTCTTACTCGAGTGAAGTCTCTATACAACTTTGTCATTTCCTGAACACTTTAAAGTTGCGATGTGAACATAAAAAACCAAATTGATATCAAATGATATGTGATGATAGGTGATTTTGATGTGTAAAATGAGCATATGTGTGACACCCGTTGATTTCACAGGTCAAGATCCGTACACGCCTTTAAACTATGTCATTTTTATTCGTGCATTAGACATTATTACATTAACTATGTCATCCTGAGTCTAGCAATAGCCCAAACAATATCAGGAATTTGTTAACAATTTCCAACAATGTCCATTTACGCATGCAACACCCAATTATTCCCAAACAATTGGCAACGAACAATCAAGCCAATAACACGCTCAACAGAGAGAAGCAAAATGTCCAATTATTACGTACAATCGAAACAAGACTACACGTGACAATATCCGACTTGGAAACTATTCAATTCCCCACAAAACCCGAATATTTATAAGACATTTTATGAATATTCGACATGTTATTTCATAGAGTTTTATCATGGATCAAATTCTAACTAGAAACATATGTAAATATGAGTTATTACACAAGTACAAACATATGTATAAACATTGATTTACACACAAGACATTTTATGTAATCAAAACTATGCACATTCACATATGTGATATCAATAAACAAACACAACTCCATGTATATATATACACACACACAATCGATTTACATATATGTGTGGATTTGATGGACTTAAATAAACATATTATATATACACATACATATACACACAATCGGCATATATATATATATATATATATATATATATATGTTGGAACAAAATGAAAATCTATAACATACATATACATGTACGCGACTTGTGTATGTGTGTGTGATCGAAATTCGAACAATATATGTGTACATATACATACATATCCACGGTGCATATATGTGTGTGTATGTGATTGTATCAAGCAAATCATGTATATATATATATATATACATATATACATGGGTGTGTTGATTTAGACCTTTCATCACTACATACAATACCTATATACACACACACCCACACGACATACATATATGAAAGTGTATACACACATTCATGGGTTCGTTGATTTGGACCTTTCACTAAAAAGTCGTTTATTTATCTCCAAAAGTGTTTTTCTCTTTTATGTTTCCTCACACAATTTTTAAACATTAATAACTTTTATATACAAGATTTTTTTTTTATAAAAAACAAATTACATCAAATAAGCGAGCGTTTTATTATCTTTCCTATGAGTACCATAGTGCCATACAAAAAACGAAAAGAAAAACATTTTTAGTGGGTTTTGTTAATACAGGAAAAAAACAAAATGTGTTCAGGTAATTCATTAATTATGTATAGGCACAAAGACTTCACTTGAGTAAGAGGTGCACATGTACAATTATGAGTAGGTTTTATGAGTTATCAAGTGTTGATCCTTTACAAAAAAATATAAAAACGACATATTCCTTTTACGGTACATTCATTTTATCACTTCATATTAGATTTGTCTATCTCAGAACACTCCCGAGGAATAAACTAGTTATAATATAATAAAATTTCATTCTTTTGAGTTATATTTAGGTGTTTTTTTAAAACGTATCTAGCATTTTAAAAATGTTTTTATTATATAACAAAATATTTTAACCATGAACAACAATAAACTACAAATTTATATCCTTTTATCTTTGTGTATATACCTAAATGATAAAAATAAACGAAACATAATGGAGTGAATATGTAAAATAAAATTACCTTCTTTCTTTTTTCTAAATAAAAATATTTTATATTTTGTGGCAACTTTATTATAGATGAAGACAAAATCATGATGTGAGATGTTCACGTGTGGCTTGGACATATACTGCATGTGAAAAACAAAAGGAACCTTTCTTGGTTATTATTTTTTATGTTTAATTTGTGTTTTGTGATGGATGCTTAGCTAGGAAAGTCAATGGGTGTGACTCACCACCGGTTGAGTTGAAATGACCAAACAAGCCATCACGTGGATGACATATGACTAGGAATTAACGCCAGCACTGGATGTAGTTAATAAAATGTATTGAAATGACAAGGATATGAAACCTCAATGTGTTTCTGGCAATGTTTTTTTAAAGATGACTAAAACAACAATTTGAAGCAAACCTAGGGACTAAAGTTGCACTTTACTCAAATATATAATCTGACGTAGATTAAAGTTTGGGTTATAGTTTCTACATTTTAAATTTTGGGGTATAATTTAGACGAGTAAGCTTACCTTAACCCGGGATTGATTTGTTTACAAACGAACCAACTTTAAGACCATACGGAGTGGGGTGGGGTGGGGTTGGGTGGTGGATGAAACGTCATGTGACACATACCTTAACCCTATATATTCAGGGCCGTCCCTAAAAATCTCTAAAAATTCATGTACCCTATCTGAATTGTTAAAAAATAGGCCCCTTAGGTCCAAGTTTAAGTGTTAAATGAGTTATATAAAAATATATACATATATATAGGAATTTTTTTTTTAAAATTAGGCACTCAAGATTTATGGACCTGTCTGGTTGGCTTTCTCGGACCACCCCAAAGACGGCCCTGCCTGTATTAACATCTTTATGACTTTATATAACATAGGACTTTACCCTCAATCAGGGAGATACCCCTTGACTTAACACCTTTATACTACTAGATTACAAGCCCTTTGGTTCATGGCTTCATGCACCCAAGTAATCTATTTACCATCACATGAAGTAGCAACTACAATATGGCCACCCGTTTTGGGCATTAATATTGGCATGGGATTCACCATTGATGAAGCTTGAAGATCAAATCGGTGGGGGCCGGACTCAATTTTTTTGTATCGGTTGGGGCCGGAAGATCAAACTGGTGGGGGCCATACTCAATCCATATAAATATTACTTACAAAAATCGTAAACTTTCACCACTGAGCCAAAAAACGGAGGGGGCTGGGATACCCCTACGCCTCACTAACCTTCACCAATGCAATGGCGAAGGTTATGTTGGGTCAGGGGTGGCCCTGGCCCCCTTGTTTTTTTGGCGCAGTGGTATAAATTTGCGATTTCGTAGGTAAATTAAGTCAGTGTTGAGCCCGGCCCCCGTCGATTTGCCATAACACCAATCAATAAAATTAATTCCGGCCCCTCCCGATTCAAAAACCAAGCTTCGCCTCTGCACCCATGGAACTCACAACCACCTTCTAACATTGGTACTGCCTGCTCATAGGAGGGGCAAGCTTTGCGATTGCCTAGGGTGGGGTCCACTCTTCTATGAAGATCAATTTTCTTTTTTACATATTTCATATATATAATTTTTTTAAAAGAAAACATATCATTAAATTTTAATTTAAAACATATAACTTATTCTATTTAGTTAGGCTCATATAAACGAACAATCCCAATGCCGATTTAACACAGCTAAACCCATTATTCCATTAATGTTTTAGTATTAAAAGCCATTTATAAAACGCGATTGAAATCCAAAAATTAAACAATGCACAACATGTTGGGGAAGGGGCGACAATCAACTAATGACCTTATCAAGTGATATTTTAAGCCCACATTTTTTCTACCGGCCCAAAGCCCTCAAATCTAAATGATTCTTAGAGATGGCCCAGAATATTTATATTTAACTATTCCTAAGTTTTCAACCGAAGATGAGGATTATATTAGTAAAAAAAAAATACAAAACGAAAGTTAATTCACCGTTACATTAAACAAACCAAAATGACAAAATGAGAAATAATCACCAAAAGTCTCTTAGTTACTATTTTCATAAACTTTTATTGTTGAAATAAGTGGGTCAAATGTTATGGATAAATATTATTATGTTTCTGGGCTTTGTTTTGTATGCAGGACATTGGACGTAATGGGCTTGTGAATGGGCTAAAGTATTTTTAGTGGTCTTGATCAGGTTGTTGAAAGGTCCAAGGTCCAGCTCATGTGGGGTTTAATCTTGGCCGTCTATTTAGACGATCCGTGTGACATAATGATCGTGTGGATAATATTTGTTGAGAATGTGTTTCTCTCTGGAATCTTCTGTGGCCTCTTTATAAGGCTCTCTCGTTCAATGTGCTGAGTTTAGCAGCTCAGATTTTTATTTCTCTTTTGTATCCTCTCGTCTTCTTTACACCCTTTTAGGGTTTTCTGTATCTGTCTTTGTACGAACACTTATATTTTCCTTAGTTAGGAGCTCAACTGATTTTATCAATCAGTTGATCCCTAACCTTTTGTATTGTTTACAGATTTCTACGATTGTAGAAATCTAGGGTTTGGTTGGGTAAATTTTGGGTTGGTTATAATAAGATTTTGTCACTGTTTTTGTCGCTTATCTTGGTGTTCATATTATTGTTGATGTTGTTAGTCTTTGATTAGATTAGTCTTATAGTTTTCTACATGGTATCAGAGCCATTGGCTCTCTTATCTGTGTCTTGTTGTTGTTTTTGATTCTGGTGTTTTTTTCCGCTGCAAATCTGAGCTGTCTAGGTCTAGATCTCACTCTTTAAAAGTTTTTGTTAAAGGATCTGATCCTGTTGTAGATCTGGTTCTTGGTTGAGTATTGTTGTCTTAGATCTGATCTTTTTTGATAGATCTGGTCTTCTATCTTGTATTATCTTGGTATTATTGTTTGTGTTGCAGGTTGTGACGTGGTCAACCATTGTTGGCTGTGACTGTTGATATTCTGGTATTGGATTGGAGTAATAATAGCTTCAATTGCTCTCACAAGTCTATACCCTAAGTGAAGGTATAGCTTGTGAGTTTGGCGAAACCCTAACTTGGGTTCCCCCCATTGTGAGATCGTTCTGTCTCTGTCTTTTTACTCTTGTTGTGTCTAGGGCAACTGACCGGGTTAGGTGGACCGGTATTGTGCCATTATTTGGTGTCTTATGTGATCTTGTTTGTTCGTATTTGTCTGGTTGATTGTCTTTGTTTTTTATATATCTTTTCATAGTTACAAAGGTCTCCTGTGTTAAGATCTGGGTGGGCACCTTTTGAGTGATGAACCCACTATCTGACCCCTGACACAGCTTCGACCTCTTAGGTTTTCATTTGTTCGTATATTGTTTTTGTTTTGGGTTAGCTCCTGCTAATCTGTTATCTGTTTGTTGTCTTGTTTGTCTTGTCTCTGTGAGTATCTGTTTGTTCTGTCATGGGTGATGTTGTGAACCCCGGTGGTGGGGGTGCCAACAATGGAGGTGCTGATGCCACACTCATCAGCAAATTGGATATAAGTGATCCTCTATACTTACATCCAAGTGACACCTCTAGTCTGTCTATAATAAGTATGAAGTTAAAAGGTACTGAGAATTATTCTGTGTGGGCTAGTTCAATGAAACTTGCATTAGAAACTAAAAATAAATCTGGTTTTATAACTGGTACATGTATTAGACCTATTGATGATGAGGTTCTAGGCAAACAATGGGATAGATGTAATTCTGTTGTCTTAAATTGGTTACTTAACTCAGTTAGTGAAGAATTATACTTAGGCCAGGTCTTCTCAAAACTTGCTACTGAGGTTTGGGATGACCTAAAAGAAACCTATGACAAGGTTGATGGGTCTGTAGTGTTTAATCTCTATCAGAAGATTAATTCACTAAGCCAAAATGGTAGTTCAGTTGCTGAGTACTATCATAAACTGAACACCATGTGGAAACAATTTGATGCTACAGTGCAACTACCTTCTTGCACTTGTCAAGCATCAAAAGACTTTAATGACTTTAATAGTCTGATAAAGTTAATGCAGTTTCTCATGGGTTTAGATGAAGTTTATCAACCTGTCAGGTCTAATCTGTTAACCAGAGAACCATTACCTTCTATTAAGAATGCCTTTGCAATTGTATCTAGGGAAGAATCTCATAGAGGTTCAGGTACAAGTGCCAAAGGACAGAATGTTGCCTTTGTTGCCAAAGGTAATCAAGTGTTTGAAAATAGAAGGAAAGTCACAAGTAGAGGTCCTAATCCAAACTTAAAATGTACACATTGTAACATGCTAGGACATACAGTTGACAGATGTTATGAATTAGTAGGTTATCCACCAGGTTATAAAAAGAAACCTGCTAGTCAGGGATCTAGGGCCAATATGTCTTACAATGTCTCTAACCCTAAGCAAGGTAGTCCATCAACTACCATGCCTAGTGGATCTTCTTCTGTGTTACCTTTTTCACCTGAACAGATTACAAAACTTATAAGTCTGATCAGTGACAAGGGTGGAAATGATGCACAATGCTCCAATGTTGGAGGTAAAAGTGTGTTCATTAATGGTTTTTCTTGTTTGTCCAAACTTTCAAACTTGACTAGAGTCCTGGAAAACTTTAGTAGTTGTTCCAGCTTTGTTAAATATGCTCTTAGTCAAGGGTGGATAACAGACTCTGGTGCAAATCAACACATGACCCATTGTGATAAAAAGATGGTTAATTGTGTTGATGTGTCAGAGTACGATGTTCAGGTTAAACATCCAAATGGAACCAACGCCAAGGTAACAAAAATAGGAGATATTAAGTTGGCCGATGGTGTTGTTCTATATGATGTTTTTCTTGTTCCTGACTATTGTGTAAATCTGTTATCTGTTCATAAACTGTCTAAAGATAACAAGCTTAGTGTATTATTTGATGAGGAACACTGTTTCATTCAGGATTCCAGGTCCAAGAAGGTCCTGGTGACTGGTAAACAAAGTGATGGCCTCTATTTTGTTGGCACAAGTGTAAGTGTCAACAATTCCTGTTTTAATAGTATAAATAATGCCAATCTTTGGCATAGTCGACTTGGTCACCCCTCTGATCAAGTCTTGGCTGTGTTAAGGAAAGACTTGAAACTTGGACATAGGGACTCCCAACCCTGTGATGTTTGTCATAAAGCAAAACAGGTAAGGGTTCCATTTCCCATTAGTGACCACAAGTCCACCCAGATAGGTGATCTTATTCATCTAGATGTTTGGGGACCATATAGAGTCACTAGTAGAGAAGGATTCAAGTACTTCCTTACTGTGGTTGATGACTATTCTAGAACTGTCTGGTGTTATATGTTAAAAAACAAAACTGAAGTTTTTGAAAATCTGATGTCCTTTTATATGTTAATTAAAACTCAGTTTAAGAAGTGTGTAAAAATGTTTAGGAGTGACAATGGAACTGAATTTGTTAATAAACAAATGCAAACTTTTTGCAATAACCATGGTATTCTGCACCAGACATCCTGTGCTTATACCCCTCAGCAAAATGGTATTGCTGAGAGAAAGCACAGGCATCTACTGAACACAGCCAGGGCATTACTTTTTCAGAGTGGGCTACCACTTAAGTTTTGGGCTGACTGTGTTCTAACTGCAACTTATTTGATCAACAGGGTTCCTTCTTCAGTTCTATTAGGAAAAAGTCCCTATGAGTTAGTCTATGGTTTCCCCCCTGTACTTGACCATTTAAAAACTTTTGGCTGTCTTTGTTTCAATACTGTATTAAATGAACCTGATAAAATGGCTAGTAGGGCAGAAAAATGTGTTTTAATTGGATATTCCAATTTTAAAAAGGGATATATGTTGTGGTGTATTGAAACAAAACAAATTTTTTTCTCAAGAGATGTGAGATTTTATGAAGAAATCTTTCCTTTTAAACAAACACTCTTTGTTGATAAGGAAACTAGTCACTTAGGAAAGAATATAACTCATATTAACTTTTTTGATTGTATTGAAACAAATGGTCAAGATTTTGAAAATGGTCAGGGTTCAAACCTTCCCAATGATGAAGGGGAACCAACTGTGTCTCAAATAGATCCTACTAGTGTGCAAACAGAGTCACCTCCCAGGGCTGCTGGGGGGGTTGATCTCAGACAGCAGTCTACTCAGCAGCCTGGTAGCCCAGGTTGTAGGGACTCTAGTAGGGCAGACCAGGATGTAGGGTCTATTAATGATGAACAAACCCAATCTGAGGGAAGTTTAAGAAAAACGGATAGAGTGTCAACTTTTCCTAAACACTTTAAAGATTTTGTTGTTGAAGGAAAAGTAAAGTATAGTTTGGATAGAGTAGTGAATTATTCGAACTTGTCTTGTGAAAATCTGTCTTTTGTGTCTGTCTTGAACAAAACTGCTGAACCTAGTTCCTATAAAGAGGCTGCTACTGACCCTAGATGGGTTGAAGCAATGAACTCCGAAATGGAGGCCTTACATAGGAACAATACCTGGGTTCTGTCAGATTTGCCTGTTGGGAGAAAACCCATAGGTTGTAAATGGGTTTATAAGGTTAAGTATAAGGCAAATGGTGAGGTTGAGAGGTACAAAGCTAGACTTGTTGCCAAAGGGTATAATCAAAGGGAGGGTCTAGACTTTGGTGAAACTTTTTCACCGGTTGTTAAAATGGTATCTATTAGGTGTGTTCTTAGTTTAGCTGTTCAGCATAATTGGTGTTTATATCAACTTGATATAAACAATGCATTCCTTTATGGATCCATTTCTGAGGATGTCTACATGACATTACCAGAAGGATACTATTCAAAGGATGAAACCAAAGTATGCAAGTTAGTTAAATCTCTTTATGGACTAAAACAAGCTCCTAGAAAATGGAATGAGAAGCTTGTTAATGTTCTTCTTAATATGGGGTTTGTCCAGAGCCTTTGTGATTATTCTATGTTTGTTAAAACCAGTAATAGTTCAATAACTGTTCTTCTTGTGTATGTAGATGATATAGTGTTAACTGGAAATGATAATAACCAGATAAATAGTGTTAAAGAATCCCTAAAATCTAATTTTCAGATTAAGGATTTAGGGAAGTTAAAATATTTCCTAGGGATAGAGGTGCTCTATTCTGAACAGGGCATTTGTTTGTCCCAAAGGAAGTATTGTCTTGAGTTGCTAAGTGAGTTTGGCTATTTGGGGTGTAAACCAATCAATACTCCAATTGAGCAGAGTTACTTAGTAACTGCAAAAACATCTAAAGAGGATGAACTATTAGAAAATGTTACAGGTTATCAGAAATTGATAGGAAAACTTATATACTTGTCTTTAACAAGACCAGATATAAGTTATGCCGTTCAATTTCTTAGTCAGTTTATGCATAAGCCTTGCAAAATCCATTTGAAGATAGCCTTGAGACTATTGAGATATCTCAAACTATCTCCTGGAAAGGGTATATTATTCAGCAAGTCTGAACGATTTACTCTTAGTGCTTATGTGGACTCTGATTGGGCCAAGTGCTTAGTTACCAGGAAATCAGTTACGGGCTTCTGTATTTTTTTGGGTCAATCTTTGATATCCTGGAAATCCAAGAAACAGAGTACTGTTTCTAGGTCGAGTGCAGAGGCCGAGTATCGTGCTATGTGTTCGGCCTCATGTGAGGTGATTTGGCTTATTAATTTACTACAAGAATTGAAAGTCAGTATTGATCTTCCTGTAAGGCTTTATAGTGATAGTAAGGCTGCGTTATCAATTGCAGCAAATCCAGTATTCCATGATAAGACTAAACACTTTGAAGTGGACTTGCATTTTGTAAGAGAAAAGATTTCCAATGGCATAATTAGTGCTTTGAAAATCAGTTCTGATAAGCAAATTGCAGATATTTTTACTAAGGGGTTAAGTGTTAATCAACATCAAACTCTTTGTAATCAATTGGGAATGCTGGATATGTTTAAACATTTGAACCAAGGGGGCGTGTTGAAATAAGTGGGTCAAATGTTATGGATAAATATTATTATGTTTCTGGGCTTTGTTTTGTATGCAGGACATTGGACGTAATGGGCTTGTGAATGGGCTAAAGTATTTTTAGTGGTCTTGATCAGGTTGTTGAAAGGTCCAAGGTCCAGCTCATGTGGGGTTTAATCTTGGCCGTCTATTTAGACGATCCGTGTGACATAATGATCGTGTGGATAATATTTGTTGAGAATGTGTTTCTCTCTGGAATCTTCTGTGGCCTCTTTATAAGGCTCTCTCGTTCAATGTGCTGAGTTTAGCAGCTCAGATTTTTATTTCTCTTTTGTATCCTCTCGTCTTCTTTACACCCTTTTAGGGTTTTCTGTATCTGTCTTTGTACGAACACTTATATTTTCCTTAGTTAGGAGCTCAACTGATTTTATCAATCAGTTGATCCCTAACCTTTTGTATTGTTTACAGATTTCTACGATTGTAGAAATCTAGGGTTTGGTTGGGTAAATTTTGGGTTGGTTATAATAAGATTTTGTCACTGTTTTTGTCGCTTATCTTGGTGTTCATATTATTGTTGATGTTGTTAGTCTTTGATTAGATTAGTCTTATAGTTTTCTACATTTATGTCTCTTTCCCACTATATATCACATGAACCTTCATGTATCAGGCATGAAATGTATAATCAGCAACCTCAGCAGCACCTACACAAGGTTCATAATTGTTTAAAACACATTTATATATGTTATCGAACAACATAAGATAAAAAAAAAATCGTACCTGAAACCATAAAGCAAAATCACACACCAGCAACAGATGCAATGAACTGAAAGCTAACAACGCGAACTTGTATTGTATTATCTTTCCATACATCCCCATCACAAGGAACAAATCCTCGTCTTTCTTACCGATCACAATACATAGAACTTGGTTTGAACACAACCACTTTGGACCCTTCCTCCAGGCTTCGGGCAATTGCATCATCATAAACTCAAGATAAAAAGTGTACTTCACTGACCACTGAGAATCCCATTCCTTCATTTCTAAAATACTCACCTGTCCCCGTTCAATTCGTAGAAGAAGCAAACAACCACGAGACTCGAACAACTTTTGATCATCGCACACCTCCTTCGATGTTGCAGGTGTTACTTTTCTTATTAGAAAAGTATGCTCAACATCTAACTTGTAATGCAAATCCTTATTGCGAGTATGTAGCCAATGAATGGCATCATTCCAATATATTCCATGGTTAAAACCACTAAAACAATCAAGCATACACTATTTTGTAAAGAGGTGATTTTGAAGGATCAAATGCCAATCGAAAGCTACCCATATCACCACATTTCGGAATCGTTTTAAGCTGATGTATTGATGGATTGTATACGTACAACTTATGATCAGGCCTGGTACGGCAAAGAAGCAAACCATTACAGAATGCAAAATCTCAGCTTTACCTGTCATAAGTGAAGGTCGTGGGTAATACATTAACATTCTTTTTACATGTTTGCTAATTAAGAATGAGCATGTTCGTGTTCATTCATGCTCAGTCATTCAAAACGTAAACGAATTAAAACTTCATGAACACAAATGGACATAAAACAAACTTCAACAAAAATAACAGAACAAACATAAACTAACACAAATAAACAAATCTAATATAATTCATTCAGAAGCACATCTAAATTAGTGGTTTAAATTTAGATCATTGTATCAAGTGAATAAGGATTAGACATACTTTTTTAATTCGACGGACCATATTCCTGCAGGAATAAAATGGTGGATGATCACCATGGCTTAATTTCTTACTAAAATATAACTAAGTTGGGTTTATATATCAATGTTTTGAGTACCGGACTAGACGTTAAATCGGTCTCCTTACATGTTCACTAGTCGCATCAGATGACGTGCGAAAATTCCAAAAATAAATAGGGTCTAATGCAAAAATTTTAAACAATTTCCGGTTCGACCTCCATAATTTCCAGATCAATCTCTCGGTTTTCTGGTCTGACCGGCCAGTTCCACTCAAACCGGCCGGTTCCGGTCAAAACGGGTCTGATATACATATATACTATATACAATAAAAATTCAGTCTCAGCATATACCTGAGCCAAAGTCAAGAGTGAAGGTGGTGGGTAATGGAGATCTGTTGGTGGGAATATTGTTATCCAACTGCACGTAATCATATTCAAAGACATTTTGTCGCTGTAGAAAGAGACCAGACGGTGCATGGCGGAGAGTGAAGGCATGCAGGGTTTGTAATAATAGTTAACCATCGTTTGGATACATGTTTGTACATGTGAAGTGAGAAAACCGGTAACCGGAGTAAGATTTCGATCAAGAGGTCGTCGTTGGCTAGGACTGCACGTGTGGATGAAGCTTGTTCCGACGAATCTCCGGCCATCGTTGTCATGGGATTAATCGTCAAAGCTTTTAAATCAAGAGTCTAAACCCTAGCGTTGTGATATTGGGAAGTCAAAAGTATATTTATCACACAATGCACGATCCGATTTCATATAGGATTAGGAGTGTTTGGGTTAATGCTTATTGGGCTTTCAAATCCGGAATAAGGTTGGTTCTAAGTTTTAGATCATTAACAACGTTTGGACGATTCCAAAATCCATAATCGATTCTGGCTCTGATACGACCGCCCTATCCCGACGACAACAAGACAACTTGTCGATAAAAGTCTCCAATAAAAATCTTTTAATTTTTACCTTGTCGTCGGGATAGGTCGACAGAGAAGAATTCTTGTAGTGGTATTAGCATATCAGATCTTTTCAAACCACAACCCCTCACAAACCTCACTTTTTCCTCCTATGTACCCTAAACTATTTCAAACATTCACTTCATTATCTACCAAACCTCACCTTTTCATCTATTTTAATTTATTTAATTCACATGGGGACCCACCCCTCACCCTTTCAGGCGAGACCTTTTGGAGCGGACCACCTAATTCTGGACCGCCCCTCCAATGTTGCCCATCTGGTTTGCCCCTTGTCCGAATTCCACGTTATGGATACTCTTAGTAGAACTGAACTCATATCATTATCATTATTATTATTATTATTATTATTATTATTATTTGGATGATATGTATAAACATTGAACTCATATGGAAATCTCTTTACAACGTTGTCCTTCACCGTTCAATTTGAGGGGATGTTAGACGATAATTATTATGTGTATATTTTGTAATTTAGTTTACATCTAAGGCGTTAAAGTGTAACTTATTTGTCTATATATATGTCTCTAACTCATGTAATGAATATAGAGAAATTGAATTGTTTCAAAGGTGAAGAGAGCATTGATGACAAAAAGGAATTTCTAGTTTAGGGGTTTTAAGTGTCCCTTACAAATGTAAGGTTGTGGGTTCAAATCCTTGCAAATGCAAGGTGAGGTGGAATTAAGGTGTGATAAAATTTGCCGTTAAAAAAAAAGTAATGGTTCTTAAAACCTTAAACGTTTAAGGTATCCATTAGAGGTGCAGTTATCATAGAAAAATTATATTATGTTATACAAAAGTACAAAGAGTATTTCACACGATGCATTCACATAATTTTTGGACTTTTGTATATCATAACTTAATTTGTACCTATAGGAACACCTCTAGTGACATAGATATAAGTACATTGTCACATGAATATCTTATAAGTGTTTGTTTAAAATAAAACATTTTATCTATACTAAATGTTATAAAACTTGTTAACCTACAACATCATTTTAATTCTTCATCATTTAATTCTATTTTATATCATTCAATTGTAACACCAAGTTACAACTTACACACACATATATCACTATGAAAATTATAATATCTATCTATAATATTCCTTACCTCTATCACCTTTAATTTGAAAATTAGACCATGCGTTGTTCTCATGCGAGGAGGCGTGATTCGATGTGGCAGCATGGCCACAGAGTGAGCACCGCGCATGCATTCAGAAGCGAGCCAGCTCCATGAAGCTGGTCGCAAGTGAAGCATTTGAGGATTTTTTTTAGTTATTTTTAATAATAATTTTATTCATCGTTTGATTTGTCTTTTCTTTAATATACAATTTGTGTTTGTTAACTTTAGCAAAATATCTTTAGGTAGGTAAATTTTGGTGAAACATACTTTACGTAGTTGAGTGTGCATAATTTCGATTTAGTCATTTAGAGCGGGGGTGGTGAACTTCATTTTTATCTTAAAAGACAAAGTAGATGACATAAAATGATCACTTCCCTTAAACCAAGCATTTGTTCTTTGTTTTCACCTCTTTGTCCATTGATCAATATAACTGGAAAAACTAAGAAAACGATTAACTTAATAAAATCATTAGCTAAAGAAAACAAACTTCATTGATTTCACTATTTAAATCACTAAACACCTTTTTTACGTATGTGAGCTTCAGCCTTACGTCAAGGTATGACAGGTCAGAAACAAGCTTGGGCAACAAAAAAAAATGCAAACAGATATTGGGCCGCGATACACGTAAAAATAAAGAAAAATAGGCCCACCGGCCACCACACATGAAACCTGTTTTCACTTCAATCCCTTACTATGTCTATACTAGTGGTAATGCCCGCGCGTTGCAGCGGGTTCGTTACGCGAGGAAAATATAGTTAGTATCTTTTTTCGGTGCCAGAACTTTCTATGAAGTGGCATCTAAAATTCCCGATATTCAAACGTCTTAACGTGTTTTCAAAGATTAAAAGACCGAAAAGATTGATCTAATGTTTTGTTGTTTACCTCTATGTGTGAAATTTCTTTCAATGGCCTATCAGCAAAATAGGCATATAAAGCTCTTAGAACAGCCTGCAATGCACAAATCCATTAAACCCATGTTAGCATTGCACAAGTTTTTCAATGGATGAGTTGGATAACAGGTAATTTACATACGGTTTGGGTCACGCCCACCAAAAATAATGTTCATTTATTTTAAAAATGTTAATAAAAAACTAATGCCCTAAATATTATTCAAAAGCTATATTGATACATAAACGTATTAAAATACACTTTACAAACACGTTTAACCCGTTTTATTTTTAGTTTTTTTTACCCATTTGTAGAGGTAAAATTTTGTGGTTGCCTTGTCTTACCTGGTGAGATACGACTACAACAGGCGCATGTTGTCGTTCTAACTCAATAATAACCGGCTCCAACCTATTATATACACAACTGCAAACTTTTGACGTTGCTTAAAATACCAAAACTTTAATTATTTACTTTCTATATTTTCAACAGAGATTTTTCCTTGTATTTGAATTCAGTACCTTTGTATCACATCGAGATACGACTCTCCACGAGTATATCGATACCTGAGTTTGTCTTTCTTCCTTGACCTTTAAAAAAAAGACCATTGAATGGAAAGGTATAAAATTACAAAAAAAAAAAAAAAAAAAAAAATTCGAATATTTCATATTTAACATACTTGTATTCTTCAGGCATGTTCTTCTTTATTTCTTCATACGTCATACCGTCACATACACCAGCATTTATCTCATCAAGTGCACGCCATTGTATTTATAACGTAAAGAAAGTACACAAATTTTACAAATGATAAGTGATCAAAGAAGCAATTTATGTGACATGTAAAACTAACCTTGGGGAATCCAGCAATTTGATTTGCAGTCCAAATTGTTCGTTGCAATGTGCTTGTCCAAATCTAGGTGCATAAATAAAAAAACAATATAAAACATTGCAAACTTTGTGCAACAAACAAAGAAAATGCAAATAGTAAAATAAGTAATAGTTCTACACAAGCAATTTTTTGAAGGCAAGATAGTTCATGTAGGCCTTCAATTGAATGTTATAAGAAGAGGACTTGAATTTCACAATCAATCTCATTCAATTTGATCCTTAGGGTTACGGAACTTGAAGGGACAAGAGGTTAATGATCTATATTGATGAAGGAAGAAGGCAAACAATTGAAGGGTATAGATGGAAGAAGGAGGGTAGTATTGTAAAAGTCTTTTGATATTGTAAAGGAGGAGGTGGATGAAATGCCTATATTACCCTCTTAAGTGTCTTAATTGTCCCAATTATGCCCATAATACCCTTAATTTTTTTGCTTAAATATGTTGTACATGTTGCTTGTTAAGTTGTACGGAAATGCAAATTACCTTGTTGTACATCACTCCTCCTTTATAATGTACTAGAAGGAATGCCCGCGCGTTGCGGCGGGTGCAACTGTTTTGCCCCTCGTGTATCGTGTTTGTTGGTTATTCGTTATGATGAAGTAGAAAACAACGATGTATAAAATATATGTTATTAAAAACTGAAACTCATAAGTGTATCTTCTGAAAATTTTAAATGGGTACATAACAATAGACCGTACTATTCCTTGCAACACCCTTATATTGCCCCACGTCCTTCGGTGGGACCCTTTTATTACCTCAATTTGATTCTGCAACGATCCAACATAGTTGATTATTACATCCAACATCACTAGCATTCCCGTTGTCTATAGTAAATAACTAAATTTAAATGGAGCAAAACAATGATATATTATGAAGATAAATTTTAGCAATTGTCAAAGAACATATGAACAAGTAGAAAAAAATGTATATATGTATATACAGATTAACCCATATCTTTATACCTTGTAGCATTCGGGAACCATATCTTCCAAGCGTCTTAACTTCTCATTGATTTTTTTCTCTTCTCATCTAATGAAGACATAAATTTTTTTGGACAAAACAATGTTTCAAAGTATGAAATTAGCTCTAAGATTTTGTTTGAGGTTATGAAAAGACTATTAGCATTCAAGAAATTGATTATAATGAAGTATATATAATAATATAGATGGGGGGTTGAAAGGTCTCACATTTAAGATGCATCATAGGTTAGGTTGTATTTTGTGTTTTAAAAGTTGAACATAAGGGCATAATTGGGATAAGATTTTAGGATGTGAGATATTGGATTATGTTAAATTTACTAATCTACCCTCCTAAGTGTCTTAATAGTCACAAGTATGCCAATAATACCCTTAATTTTTTTGCTTAAATATGTTGTACATCTTGTTTGTTAAGTTGTACGGAAATGAAAATGACTATCTTAGTCATCACTCCTCCTTAATAAGATAATATAGATTATAGATATAACTAGACTGAATTACAAGTTTTGTCCTTTAAGTTTATACCAGATTGCAAGGCATGTCCTTTAACTTTAAAATTGATTGGTTTTGTCCTTTATCTTTTAAAATCTTGCACGTTATGTCCTTTCGACTTAACTCTGTTAATTTTCTTCGTTAAGTTGGGTCATGTGCAAGGCACGTGAGGGCATTTTAGTCCTTTCATGCCTTTTATTATTAATTTACATCAAAAATAAAAAAAACAAAAATAAAATATAAAAATCCCGAATCTCTCTCTCTCTCTCTCTGGTAACCGCCCCCACCTGTTACCACCCTCCACCACCACTTGCCACCACAGCCATCGTCTGCTATCACCCTCCACCACCACTTGCCACCAGCCACCATCCCTAACATCAAAATCCCCACCCAACAACCTCTAAATAACCACTGTAAGCCTCTCCATTACGACCACCCATCACCATCGTCTACCGTCACCACCATCGCTCCACCTGCCACCGCCTGCTATGAGCCTCTATCACCATCGTTTTCTGCTGCTACCCTAATTACCCCCAAAATCAAACCCTAATTGATCGAAAATGGTGTCTAAGATGGGTCTGACTAAATCGAATACTTTTAGCTAGATTTCCAGATCTGTGTTTTTGTTAGGTTTTAGGGTTGTGGGTATTGGTGACTGACGACGGGTCTGAAGCTATATATTGGGTTAGAGTTTTGATGGAAGGGAAGGGGGTGGTGGTGGTTGTCGGCGGCGAGTATTTAGCAGGGTTTTGGGGGTAAGGTGGAGGGTGGTTCTGGAATGTGGTGGTGTAGGTGGTGGTGGAGGGTGGTTCTAGAATGTGATGGTGTAGGAGGTGGTGGAAGGATGACCTGCAATGAGTGTGGATCAATTTACTGATATACCCTCGTGTGCAAGTCATGTGACCAAACTTAACGAAGAAAATTAACAGAGTTAGATCGAAAGGACATAAAATGCCCTCACGTGCCTTGCACATGACCCAACTTAACGAAGAAAATTAACAGAGTTAAGTCGAGAGGACATAACGTGCAAGATTTTAAAAGATAAAGGACAAAACCAATCAATTTTAAAGTTAAAGGACATGCCTTGCAATCTGGTACAAACTTAAAGGACAAAACTTGTAATTCAGTCTATATACTACTCCCTTGTTAATTTTGAACCCAAGATTTCCTTTTTAAGAGGCATGTATCTCTAACAAGTGGGTTAGCCCATCGGCTTACTTTAAATTTATTCATATAAATATATTTTCTGTTTGATTCTTTACAATTATCTCCAAATTAGAGAAAAGATTGGAGATTTTTCACTATACAAAATTCTTCTTCTTAAAAAAAAGACTGAATTACAAGTTTTGTCCTTTAAGTTTATACCAAATTTCAACGGATGTCCTTTAACTTTAAAATTGATTGGTTTTGTCCTTTATCTTTTAAAATCTTGCACGTTACGTCCTTTGACACTAACCCAGTTAGATTTTAACTGAAATGTGAGGGTAAAATCGTCTTTCTACTATTCTAGGGCCTATTTTGGTAATTAAGTTAAAGTTTTGGACAAAATGTAAAATTTAAAATTAATATAAAAACCCCCCTCCCTCTCTCTTAATACCTGCAGCAACCACAACCTACCACCACCTGCCCGACGACCACCACCACCTGCCGCCGACCACAACCACCACCTTCCCGACCACCACCCCTTCCATTCCATTCTATGAAACCAAACCCTGACCCTAATACAAAGCAGATCAGACCCACAACCACCACCACTTGTGCGATGACCACCACCACCTGCCTGACGACCACAACCTACCACCACTTGTGTGACAACAAACCATTCCACTGCCCTCCCCTTTCTTGCTGCTCGAAGAAAACCCCAAACCCACCCACACCATCTCAGACACAGATCTGTAGAGAGAGAGAGGGGTCGAAGAGAGAGAACAGAAAGGAGAGAGAGGGAAACCGGAAGAAAAGAAGATGAGGAGATGGTGGTGGTTCACGGCGGCGGCGGCGGCGTTTGTTTCATCAGGTTTTCGGCAAACACAGGTATTAACCATCATAACTTTCCCTTTTCCTCTAATAATCGAAGTGGTAGTGGTTGAATCTGAGAAGGGTTGTGCAAACGATAATGGAGTCGGTTAGAAGCAGAGCGGCGGTGGCTGGGATCTAGGGTTCCATGGGTGGTTTGGGTTATGGTGTACGATGGAGAGGGTGAATTGGGTGGTTGTTATGTCATGTTGAAATGGTATGGTGATGGTGTAGCTAGGGTTTTCAGTGGCGAAGGTAGAGTGGTGGCTGTGGTGGTGATGGGTGGTTACAGCAGTGAAGGTGGAGGTGTGTGACGGTGGTTGGTGTGGGATGGGTGGTGGGTGGCAGGTGGTGGTGTCGGTGGCAGGTGGTGGGTGGTGGTGCAGCAGGTAAGTTGGGGGAGAGAGATGTGAGAAAGAAATGGGTATGTGTGTATATATAAGTTTTTATAAATGGGTGAAAAGGCAATATTACCCTCCACTTAACGATAAAAATTAACTGGGTTAGGCTCAAAGGACAAACCGTGCAAGATTCTGAAACGTAAAGTACAAAACCAATCAATTTTAAAGTTAAAGGACATCCGTTGAAATTTGGTATAAACCTAAAGGACAAAACTTGTAATTCAGTCTAAAAAAAAAACACTGATGATTGGAGATGGCCTTAGTAATATCTATTCAAAGGTTTAGGGGCTGTTTGGTTCACCTCTAAATGGAGCATTCAGAGGTAACCTCTGAATCGGTCAGAGGTTAAGGTGTTTGGTTGTCAAAAACCCAACCTCTGAATCGGTCAGTTTAGAGCTGAATGGGTCAGCAATGGGAAGATGCTGCATGAAAAACAAGACCAATATACCATGCTTCCCTTCTTTGTTCACTGATGAAACCAATTACCACATATCACCCACATCCAAATCCAAAACCCTTGCTCTGCCGTCATCCCTCACCGGCGTATGGTGGCTCCGCCACGCGAGCTCCGCCGTGACTCTCTCTCTCTCTCTCTCTCTCTCTCTCTCTCTCTCTCTCTCTCTCTCTCTCTCTCTCTCTCGTTCTCTGCTGTATGTGTGTGTATTTGGAGATGATGTATTGATGTGTGTATGAATGGAGATTTTGATGTTGATGATGGTGATGAAAAAGGTAGGTGGGTGTGAAATATTAATGGTGGAATGAAAAATGGAGATGATGAATGGTCTGTACCACCAACAGATATCAAGAATCAATGGTCAAATAGGGTGGGCTATTCTTGGTATTTGATATAATAATAATAATAATAATAATAATAATAATAATAATAATAATAATAATAATAATAATAATAATAATAATAACAGTTAAAAAAATAATAATAAAAATTATTATAGGATTTTTATTGATTAAAGTAGTGTTTTCTAAGTTATTGATGTGTAATTGTTACAGGGACAAAATAGTCATTTTGCACAATCATTCAGACATACAACCAAACAACCATTACTGGTTCAACACTTACTGGTTCAGAGCCTCTTACCCATTAAGACCTCTTACTGGTTCAACACTTACTGGTTCAGCAGTTGCCAAACAGCCCCTTAGTAGTCATAGAATGTTTGTTTTGTGCAGAGCAATTGTTATAAAGACAAAATGATAATTCAAAGCATGTTGGTTGTTCTATGTAGGGTCGATAGATAAATTTGAATGTGTGGACAAAATGACAAACTGAAAAGCACCACTACTTGACTGATAATTGGTATTAGTAAATTACTAAGAGGGTGTTTGGGATTGCGTTTTGAATCTAATTTTTAGATTATTGCGTTTTGAAAAAGCAGATAATTAGTTTTTAGTGTTTGGATTGCGTTTTGAAAACGCAGATAATCAGTTTTTTAGGCTACCAAAACGCAATAATCTATAAGCAGCTCTACCCCTGCTTTTCCAAAACGCATAATCTATTTTGAATAATCAATCCCAAACACCCCCTAATTTGCTTACTATCTTTGCTTCTTTGGCATTTGTTGTGTTTTTACTTTTTAATGTCAAAATAGAAACCAAACTTAAGAATCTGGTTACGCAAAAACGCAAGATAGAATTAAATGTGAAGGTTCAATTGAATCACAAAAAGGAGTAATTTTAATATTTATTATTGTTGGTCTCGAATGATTTTTATCAAAAGGTTTTTAAAACGGCCCGTACCTTTTAAGTCGCTTAGGCTTTTTAAAAACGTTGAGCCGGCCCTGCGCGTAATTAGGCTTTGATCTTATTCGGTCACTTCATTTTATAGGAAAATCTACTATTATTTGAAATTGAAAATCATAATATTATGGTAAAACAATCCTCACCCATCGGATTACTTAATTCATTTTCAATCATTATCACAGTTCGTGTTATATACATATGTGTGTGCGTGCATTACATGACTGGTATATAAGGAGTGAAGAACTTCCAAAACCAAGGGATGATAATTCATAAAACTTGTTATGACAATTGTATATTAACTCTAGAGGATTAGTGATAGGATCAATTCACACAAAACACTGAATCAAATACTAACAAAACATCGGATCAAATACTTTTTAACCTTCTTCTCTTGAGCCAGTAGAGATGTTTAATCTTCATATATACTATATATATTAATCCTGAAGTGAACACAAACAACACAAAATTAAGATAATTGAAACAAATACATGAATGTATTGTATAATGTATACATGAATATGATATAATTCATAAAACTTTTCATAACATAATGAGCAATACATAAAAAAAAAAAAAAAAAAAAAAACAGAAAATCATACCAGAATCACACTCCAGCAAAAGATGCAATAAATTTAAAGTTTCTGAAGTTATCAGTTTTCACTTTTGATCCCAAATCATGGAGGTGATGGAGAGTCTTCGACTCGAACTTGTATGTAGAACCATTCCATCTCCTTCAATCACGAGGAACGAATCGTCCTCTCTTTCTCCCACCTCGATACAACGAATGTCAGAACAAACTCTCATGTACGGCCTTTTAGTTTTCGGGAACATCCATATAATGTCATCAAGCTTCACAACGTACTTCACAAACCATCCAGTACTATACTCACCATCCATCATGTAAACATTCAAATCGTGAGGAGGGCTGATTACAGTGCACGCTAGAACCAAACGTCCACGCGACTCAATCAACTTGTGATTGCCCCCCTTAGGGACTAAATGTAACTTGAAAAGCAAGAGACCTCCATCGAATTTGTCAAGCCAACGAAGAGAACCATTCAAATATATCCCACACGCAAAACCACCGAAACCATATATATCAAAGTGGTCACAAATTATTTGCCCATGATAAACCTTCCAATTGCGCGTTTCTGAAGAATAAACGCGCAGTTCAGAGTAATAAACATCTTTAATATATGCAATTCCTGCATTCATCACTTTATAGTGCGGTGATTTTGTAGGATCGAAAGCCATTACACAACATGAAGAGGCAAAATAAGCATATGTTTTTTCACAAAATTTTGGAAGCTTCTTAAGCAGATTCATGGAAGGATTATAAACGTGTAACTCGTTGCACCCAATGCGCAACAGAATCAGACCGTTGCACGAATGCAAAAGCTGAATATAAGTACTTTCCAACAAGCCGAAACTGAACGTGTTGAAACTCGGATATCTATAGGCAGGAATGTTGGAAAAATAGGTGAAAATGCTATTTTCACAATTTTGGGAAAATGATTTTCCCTAAGTTTTGGACAAAAATATATATTTGAAACTGATGTTTATTTATATATTTCTTTGTGGGTTTATGTTCTATGTTGTGAGAGCTCCGCAACGAACCAAACCACGTCCAAAACGGAGCAAAGATGAATGAGATATCGATGCTCAAAAGTAGAGGAGTGAAACAACTAGTTGGGAATGTGAAATGGAAAGTGGCAAGGAGAACTTGTCCCACATTGGAAGGGAGATGAGTCTTGGACTTGTTTATAAGGAAGGACTCCCCATTCTAAGTGTTCCATGGAATCACACACTATGGAAGTCGCGAAGGGTCTCGCCCTCGCGCGCGTGGCGTGGGCGATGAGGCGCAATGTGGCGCTTTGATGGCGCACTTTGCACTTCGCAAACTCGCGTCGCCGCCTTAGTATTTTTGATGGTGCGCAGGTGGTTCAGCAAGGTAGGCGGGCACGGAGAACGAAGACTTCCGCTGACGTAAATGCGGAGCACGGGATGGTCCGCGGACGCAGCACTGCGCGTGGCACTGGAAGTCAGAGACAAGTGGCGTCCTGTCCTGCATGGCGCGCGGGTGGCGGACTCGTGACGTAGAACGGGATTACGTGGTGCGCGACTTCGTGGCGCGCGCGCGCGTAACTCGTGCCTGCGTGGCGGGTCAGACACCAGTGTGCATCTGACGCACATGCGAACTCCCAACGGTTCAGAGCTGCAGTGTAACTGACGAGTCAACAGTTTTGACTGAGAATTAAAAGCAGCATTAAATGCCGTTAAAGACGTTTAATGACATTTAATTTTTGGCATTTAATTTCTTTGACTTCCTTTGACTTGTACCAACCCTTGGCTCCTATAAAAGCAATGTTGTTAAACCCGGACCGGACCGGCCGGATGGACCGGTCGGACCGGGGATTGTGGCTCCTAACGGTCCGGTTCGATGGATAGGATCGCTGTTGCATCAGACCGCCTGGTCGAACCGGGAACCGGTGGTCGGATCGGAGAACCGGCGTGCATATGGGCCGGACCAGAGAACTTCAATCCCTTCGATTTGCAGGTAACAAGACGTCATTCACTGGTTCGTTCGTCCCTCAATCAAACCAGGCAACCCTTTGTTGTTCTCTCGTTCCTCAATCCAACCAGGTAATCCAACCAGGTAACCAGGTTCTTGAAAGAAGAAGAGATAAGAGTTTAAGAAGAAGGTGACTTCCATGAGAGAGAGAGGTGGGGTTATTTCTGATCTGAAGACTTGATGTAGGTGAATATGTTTTTGCTTTTGAAGTAGGTGAAGAGTTATGGGGGGAAGGAAAACGTATCTTCTTCATAAGATTTTATGGAAAATTGTGATGAATATAAATTGAAATTAATATAAATACAAAGTTCAATATGTAGGCAATTTTTTAATTCAAACGTAAATGTAACTTTCAATTAAATATAAGTATTATAGATGCACAAACTATTTTATATTTGATAACTAAATTTTAAAAGTTTTATAAATATTTAGATATTTGTTTGTAATTTTTGGATTTTTAAATTAATAATAAAGTTGTCCGGTTCTTAAATCCGGTTCAACCGGTTGGACCGGTCCGACCAGTGAACCAGTAAGGTGACCGGTTCGACGTCCGGTCCGGTTCTGAAAACATTGTATAAAAGCCAAGGTATTGGCATTGCAGCAGACACACCAACAACACACTACTCCTCTCTAAAATCTCTCTAGCAATTTTTCTTCTCTGTTCTTATCAAGATCAAGGTACAAGTTAGGTTTAGTGCTCACTCCGGCAGTACACACTGCTTCGGCTGTTGTACCCTGGGAAACAAAACGAATCTCCGGTAGGCTCGGAATTTGTTTTAAGGGCCCCGTGTCAAACACGATCCTCAGCCACAATAATTCTAATTTCTCATCATCTTCTTGTATTTTCTTTTCTTTTTAGTTGTAATAGTTTTTCATTTTTCTTTGCTTATTGTATTGTAAAAATTAATAAGAATTATTTATTTATTTTGCACGAACGGTTTCTACAAGGAATTCTAGTATCAAATGGCACAAAATCATATCCAAAGAAAGTTTTATGATTTCGCCAGAGAAAGATACCCGAAGAAGGATCCAGGTTAGGGATCTTGCTACGGCGCAGTGTGAAACTAGGGTCTGTGATGAGAGATAACCAGCGTTTGGATACAGACTTGAACAACACAAGCGTGATCACCGGTAACCGTAGTAAGATTTCCGTCAAAGTGTCGTCGCATGACACGACTGCAATAGCGGATGGAGGAGGTTCCGACGTACCTCCAGCTATCGCTTCCGTGGTACCAAAAATAAGCGTTCGTTTCTTAAACATAACAAAACCAAAACCCTAACAAAGCCGCATATAGAAAAAAAAAAAAGGAATAAGAGAAAAGTGTTTTTAGACGGTTTTTTTACTAGAATTTTTGAAGTATCAAATAATAGATTTAACTAGAAAAAATTGTTTGACTAAAGTTGAAGAATGAAACCTAAAGATATAATCACTATTTATACTAAACAATCCTTGATGCTCAAGAACCTACTAAGATTATAATTAGGCAACCAAATAATTATCAAATAAAACAAAGATAAATCCTAAATATGCCTACTAAAATAAAATAAACCGTTTAACTTTTAAGTATTGACAAGATATATTCCAACATCACTTCCTTCTATTAGAAGCTGCCACATCAGCTCCATCGGTTGACACGATTATGATTTAACCTATCCTTTTTGGTTAAAAGCCATAGCTAAGGTTGCAAGGTGTGGTCATGAAGATGGAGGGGCCATGGAGCGATACGTGGCAGCCACATCAACTCCCCTCCAACCCTTATAAACCATGGGGTGATGGTGGCATGGAGGAGGTTTTTGTTTTTTTTCTTTTTTTAATTAAACAACCAATCACTATTATTCATAATCTAACAACCAACTACAACGATCCACCTCACCGTCACCTTTTGCCCCACGTCGGTGGAGATCTTCAAGCCCCAAGGGCCATGCCCCTACCACACCGTTATAGGTGGCGTTAGTGGCATGGAGGCGCTTCACATCCCCCTTCCATACCACCACACAGTGTGATAAAAGCCTATACATTTGGTGAAAAGCACCCAATGAGTTGACTGAGACTGCTCTTTTGGTGAATTTTGCCAACTAATCCCGCACTTTTGCTAGATCAGTCTTTCCTTTTGGTGACTACTATGGTCAACACGAAATACCATGTACATTTGGATAAAATAATTGTCAAAGATGACTATTTTCGTAATTTTCACCGGTTTTTAATTGGGTCACGAATATTTGTTTATTAGATGTCCCTCTTCAATTCGTAATCTCAACTAATGCTTAAGTTTTTTTCCTTTTACATTTGACCCATTTTCAACCCGAAATGGAACACACACCTTTGTTATACAAAGTTCCAAAAAGAAATGCACTGTACCAATCCTGTACTGTCATATTCAGCATGGGTGACGGGGTGTTACCAGCCCATTAACTACAACTAGATTTTGGTTCACGGGACCGCTACCAGCATGGGTGGCGGCGGTGTTACCGTGCTAGAAGTGGGGTACCCGTGACTAATTCTGTTGGCGCCCCGTGCCCCTAACACTCGAATCGGTAGAAGGAGTCTACTTTGTGTTTCTTTTTAGGTGCGGAGTGATTACGAGGGATGGCATCGTGTTGATGATCGGTTATGAAGAAAACTGAAGTGAAGAGTTATAATCACAACCCGAGAATTAATCAACCGAACTATATCTTTGACTTGACCCGATCTGAAAAATCCAAGAATAACCGACTTTTGAAAATTTCTAACCCTAATGAAAATAAATTCTGGGTCTGTCACTGCACCTTGTCCTCAAGGTGAGAGATTTTCTAACGCTTCGGTCTGAATCAAACATTGTAATCCAAGGAAAACTTTATATGTTGAGGTAACAAACGTTGATGATAATGTAGTCACGAGCTGGATTATGTTGCCAACTAGTGTTCCATGGTTTGGGAAATTAAAGAAACTATGATGGGTGGCTTATGCCCGTAAAGAGCGTCAAATAGTGGTATTGCCCAAACCAAATACTTGAGTTTCTTATGTGGATATTGAGGCCAAATGAAGGGTCCGTTCAATGAATAGCAATCCAAGATGGTGGTTGTTGGAGCGAGGGAAGAAAGCGCCTACACCTACGGAAATGTGACCCATATAAGGTACGACCTTTAGATCAGGAAAAAAATTTACTTCTTCAATAGAATTCGAAATCTCTGCAATATACCAAGCTGCATTAGCTTAAGCAGGTGATAGGGAATGAGCCAAATTTTTGACCAGCTGATGCATGAAAAGAGGGAAAACATAAAACCACCACCATGGTCTTGAAGGTACATTTAACACCAATGACCCTACAATCTTAAAGGCAAAAACGAGGCTCGTTGTGGCACTTGTGGGACCCGTGTGTGAAGGTGAAAATTGTGGGGAGTGGAGGGGGGGGGGGAAGGAAATAATATTATA
This sequence comes from Ambrosia x helenae, assembly GCA_030844895.1. Lineage (NCBI taxonomy): Eukaryota > Viridiplantae > Streptophyta > Magnoliopsida > Asterales > Asteraceae > Ambrosia > Ambrosia x helenae. Next base: position 8,852,855 of record CM061223.1, read on the forward strand.
TTGTGTTAAAGTTAAACAAAAAATTTTTTGACCAATCAAAACCCTCCACCTCTTTTCAACCCCCGCCCCCCCCCCCCCCCCCCCCCCCCCCCACGCCGGGTGAATTCTTCCCCGTCCAAAGGGGCCACGCCCTCTTCCTCCCCCCCTTGGCGGCCGTGTTCCCGCCCAAAAACCTCCCCCACGCCAGTGTTCCCGCCCCCACTCCTGATACTCTAAAATATATATAAGGAGTGAGGAGTTTCAAATTGAGACACAAAATGATAATCATGAATTAATTCATAAAACTTGTCATGGGAATTATATATTAGCTCTAGACTCTAGAGATTTAGGTGGTGTTTGTTTTTCAGCTAAATTAAATACTAAAGCTAGGGTTAATTATCTTAATGCAAGTTGCAGCCTTCTTCTCTTCAGCCATGATTTATCTTCATATTATATTAATCCTGACTTTAACACAAACAACACATAATTAATTTTAACAATATAATGTTTGACAAAATGTCTACTGCAGGAAAATATGTTGATATATATAGATCACAAAACATGATGAGTAAAAAAGAGAGTTGAAAATGATCATATACCAGAATCCCACTGCAGCAAAAGATGCAATGAATTGAAAGTTTCTAAAGTTATCAGTTATCACTTTTGATCCCAAATCATGGATGTGATGGAGAGTCTTCGACGCAAACTTGTATCGTAGAACCATTCCATCTCTTTCAATCACGAGGAAGGAATCGTCGTCTCTTTCTCCCACCACAATGCATCGAAAATCAGAACAGACCCTTCTGTACAACCTTTTGGTTTTAGGGAACATCCACATAATATCATCAAGCTTCACAGTGTACTTCACCAGCCATTCAGTAAACTCATTATTCATCATGTAAACATTCAAATCATGAGGAGGGCTGAATACAGTGCTCGCAAGAACCAAACATCCACGCGACTCAAACAGCTTGGGATTGGCCCCCTTAGGGGTTTTTATGGTTTCGACAGCTAGAGACTCTAAATGGAACTTGAAAAGCAACAAACGTCCATTGAATTTGTTAAGCCAATGAAGAGAACCATTCAAATATATCCCACGCTCAAAACCGCCGAAACCAAATCTAAGAAGGTGGATGCAAAATTTCTCATCATAAACATTCCAGTTGCGTGTTTCTGAAGAATAAATGCGCAGTTGAGTGTAGCAATCGGGGTTATGATCAATCGCAAGTCCAGCATTCACCACCTTATAGTGGTGTGATATTGTAGGATTGAAAGCTATTACACGGCCTGAAGAGAGAAATGTAACATCTGGTTTTCCATGAAACTCTGGAAGCTTCTTAAGCAGATTCATGGAAGGATTGTAAACATGTAACTCGTCGCGCCCAATGCACAACAAAAGCAAACCATTGCAGGCATGTAAAAGCTGAATATTAGTACTTTCCAACAAGCTGGAATTGAGCGTGTTGAAACTCGGATATCTATAGGCAGGAATTCTAGTATCAAATGGCACAAAATCATATCCATAGAAAGTTTTATGATGTCGCCAGAGAAAGATACCCGAAGGAGGATCCAGGTTAGGGATCTTGCTACGGCGCAGTGTGAAACTAGGGTCTGTGATGAGAGATAACCAGCGTTTGGATACAGACTTGAACAGCAGAAGCGCGATCACAAGTAATCTGAGTAAGATTTCTGTCAAAGTGTCGTCGCTTTCCACGACTGCAAGTGCGGATGGAGGAGGCTCGGACGAACCTCCAGCCATCGGTTCCCTTGTACCAGAAATAAGTGTTCGGTTCTTAAACATACTGAGAGTACAATCTCTTACGATTTGCTTCAATTCTACTGCAACAAGGAAACATAACAAAACGAAAACATAACAAAGTGTTTTTTAGAAGGTTTTATTTTATAAGAGTATTTTCAAAATATATATGGACTTATAGCTTAACCACAACTAGAAAAGTGACATTTTGCTACAAAATTTTCTTATGACAAAAAATGCGTCACAAATTTTAACAACGTTGCTACTCATTTGTGACGAAAAAAAATCTATAATTTTTTTAGCAAATTTGCGACACAATGTATCTACAAATTCTTAGGAAATTGCGTAGGAAATGCGTCACAAATTTCCTACACCATGTTTTCGTAGGAAATGCGTTGAAAATTGTGTTACAAATGTGTAGTAATTGGTTTGCGACGAGGGTTTTTCTAACATCAAAGTTTTGTTGAAAATGCGTCACAAAACCCTCGTCGCAAACCAATTACTACACATTTGTAACACAATTTTCAACGCATTTCCTACGAAAACATGGTGTAGGAAATTTGTGACGCATTTCCTACGCAATTTCCTAAGAATTTGTAGATATATTGTGTCGCAAATTTGCTAAAAAAAATTCTACATTTTTTTTCGTTACAAATGAGTAGCAACTTTCTTAAAATTTATAACGCATTTTTTTCGTAAGAAAATTTTGTAGGAAAATGACACTTTTCTAGTAGTAGTGAACCAAAATAATCACCCTTTATTTCCTCCTATTAAAAGTTGTCACATCAGCTCCATTGACTGAGACGCCTATGATTTAGCCTATACTATTTTGGTAAAACGTAATAACTAAGCCAACACGTTTGATGAAAAGTGTCCAATTAGCCGACCGAGCCCGCTCTTTTAGTGAATTTTACCAACTCAGAGCCGGCACTTTAGAAAAAAATTGTGGTAAAACACCGGTTTAAATTTGATCAGGAATATTTGTTTTATTAAACTCCCCTCTTAAATTCGTAATCTCAACTAAATGCTTCAACTATTTTACATTTGACCCATTTTCGACCCGAAATCAAAGACATTGTGAAGAGATTTTCTAAAATAATCACACCACCTTTATACATATATATATTTTACCAAACAGATGCTATAGTTTCCAAAATAAATACAACACAAACACACCACTAATTTAACCACGTGAATTTCGACAAAGATACATAGATGAGGCATGAATGTATGTAAAAGATTACCTATAGGCTACGTACTGATCATGTGTGGTAGTTAGTTGGAATTATGCCGGATCTAGAGGCGGAATATATGCGAGTTATGGGTTTCTCTACACATCCACTCCTTTTATATTCAGAAGAATACAAAGATGACAAATCAGGTCCTTTTTTGGTTCCATAATCTTATCAACAGCCCTTTAACTTCTTGTAAAAGCACTTTAACCCTCAAACTTTGATATAACATGGTAACGAGGTAGAATATTGCATTTTCAATTATTAATTTTAAGGGTATTGGATTTTAATAATTCAAACTTTAACTTATTGGTCGGTAATAATCTGTAGTTCAAAAATTCCCAACAACGATCCCAATTTTCAATTATTGGCCGACAATGAACCTTTGTTAACTAAGAATTAACTCAGTTAGTGGATGATGACGTGGACACTGACATGGATGATGACGTGGCATGCCAACCGCTGATGTGGACGTTGACATGGCATGCCATGTCAGCGTCCACTAACTTGGTTAGTCATCGGTTAATAAAGGTTCACCATAGAAAAATGTCTGAAAGTTGGGATCGTTGTTGGAATTTTTGAAATACAAATTATTATCGTCCAATGGATGAAAGTTTAGATTATTAACATTCACTGTTCTTTAATTTTATTCAAAGAAACTGTTACTCATCTCTGCCTAGCTCCTTATTATTTATCTTTCTTTTCAGTAATTTCTCCTCTTCCATGTAGTATATGTAGTATATGGGATGACCTTAAAGCACCTCCAATGGGGAGGTTTAGTTTAAGACAAGCGGACGAACCAAGCATTGTGTTTATGCCATTGGAGGTGGGGACCAACTTGGGTCCGTCCATTCCAATGGACCGGTCCGGCGGAGGTATGTGGAGCCCTCATTTGTACTTTAGTATTAAATAAAAAAAAAGGTTTTTTTTTTTTTTTTTTTTTTTTTTTTTGTGAGTAGGGTATAAATTAAATAAGAGGGAAAGTAGGTGATGAGGTGGGGGTTTGTATAGGTTTGGGGTCGGAGGAAAAAAGTGACGTTTGATTTATAATGGTTTAAAATGATGTGGCATACATGACGTACGTGACAATTTATAGTGGTTTATCTAATGTTGGAGATGCTCTTAGACTGGTCGCCTAATAAAAAAATAGAATGTTATACAAAGGTCTAAAAAGAAATTCACATGATGCACTCACGTAACTTTTGAACTTTTGTATGCAATAATCTAGCTTTTGCTTATAGGACCCCCTATGACTTATGCTTTAAAACTTTTATAGCTTTAAGTACATTATCACATCAACATCTCCCTTTCTATACAAAACATTTTGTTAATTGCATTTTAGGTATGCTTCATAACACTCGAATTGTTGGATCTTGATGTAACAAATTATACTTTGTATTCTTTTTTTGTATGGAATTATGAGGGACGGCATCGTGTAGATAAAATTTTGAATAGCATGATTTTAGTTAGTCATATGGTAGAAAATGGTGGAGTTGTGAATGCTCTTAGTATAAATAGATGGTTTAGGATACATAATTCTTTGGTTGTTTACTTTGTTGTTTATTGTTAAATAAGAGAAGAGTCGTGAGGAGTTTTCACAAATCATCGTGCTGTATCAACTTTTGAACTTTTATATCCAATTCTAACATTTGGGTTTGTGTTTTGGTTATGTTTTGAAACATGTGAAACGATTATGTTGGATCCAGGTATTGAATGGTTGGTTTGGAGTTTGGATGATTCTTGTCTTTAAACAAGGATCTAAATATATAAGATTGTTAATATTTAACGGTTTGAAACCATAATGAGATATTTTTCTTGATAAAAGGGAAAAAATAATGATTCAAGTTTGTCTATGACTTTAAGAATCATACAATCTAATTAGTCATTTCGAACATTGTAAGTGCTTAATTATAATCGATACTTCTGTCATTGTAACCCGTACACTAAGATTATAACTCGAGCTTAGAGTGGGGAGTTGGCTCTAATCAATAAACTTGGTTAGAGGTTAGACATTATATGGAACGAATTGTTATACTTACATTGTTTCAATTGGTCTTAGTTGTATCATGTTGCAACCTTTATTGTATAAATAGAGGTGTTTGTAAATAGATAAATCAAAATAAACCAACATTAATATGAAGAACAAGTGGTTGTCAGAACGAAAATTGGTAAGCAGGGTCCCTAAATGTCATAGTACATGATGTGTAAGAGACAAACAATATCACGAGACATACGAATGAAAAGGAAATCTTGTAGATTAAGATACAAGAGTTTGCTACCTATATTACGGTTCTGATACATAAATATTCTACCGTTTTTGCTACTAATTGAAGATTAATGAGGACGAAAGTCACGACCCACCACTTTTGCAGCTGGTGGTGGATTTGAAGCATAAAGATTAAGCTACAAAAGTTTGCTACATATATTACGGTTTGGATACATACATATATTAGGTGTTGATGGTGATTGGGTTGTAAGTTAAGATCTGTAAACCACCATATACATGGCTTGCTTTCTTGCTTTGCTATAACAGTGTTCAAACGAGGAATTGTCGGATTTATTTGATATATCACATGAATAACATGAGGTTTTAAAGCGTGTGGTCGATCATAGGTGATGATGGTGTTCCTCACTTGACCCTTGCTTATATAAAGTAATAGTATACTACCACCTAACTGCCCATCAGCCCATGTTCATCATTGACATTAAAATAAGGGAACTGAAATTTAAACATATACGTTAGCCTACAAATCACCTGGATTGGTTGTTTTGCTTATCCTCAAATTCATTAGGTTCTGCTTTGTTTTCAGTTTGTTTGTTTGTTTCGGATTTGCATACGTTTATTGTTGGCTGATTCTGCATTCTTGCATCTGCTGTTATCGATTATTTAAGTAGTAGCGTTTACCTTTGATTGAAGTTCATGCTTATTTGGTTCATATATTGTTTGCTCACTATGCCCAAGCTTTATAATCTGTGTTAGAAACGGTAGCATTTTTTGCTCTTCTGCTTTATTTACACTGTTTGTGTTTAATGCAGGTTTCTTCATACTTTGTGCTGCCGAATTAGGGTGTGTTTATGCATGTATGTAATTTTGACTTTCCGAAAGCCTTTGCTCTATGGATTTTTTATATGGTGTTAAAGAATTTGGTTATGAATATCATTTTTTAGTGTTGTATAGGTTTAGTTGTTTCTGTGTTGTTACATGTTGTAGTGGTAAGCTTTGGGTGGTTGTTAGTGTTTGTTATCGGTTTAATGTTTGTATTTCGTCTTAGCCAGCAAGTTCAAGGTGTGTTCGTACCGCGTTCTATGCATCAGATGTTACATCCACCTCGAACTCTACCTTTCAAGCGACTGCTCTGACACATCGCAAAATGTGGTACAAGTAAACCAAGGAACTAACATCAAACTTTTAGCACGTTTTGTTGTAAAAACTTTTGTCACTAAGGCCTATGTATGACCTTCTAATGTGGAAACACATTTTAGACATTGAATGTGTAACCACTAATGCTATAAACAATGCATTGTAAACTCTTAGTACTTAAACATATGTAACCCATGTTATTATGAATTAGGACCTTTGACATGCTACGAATGACATCAAATGACCAGCATCTACGATATGTAGGGATGTAATTAAACCTTGAACAGCCTAATCAGGGGCGGATCTAGAGTGTTGGGAGGGGTAGCGCCCGCTACCCCTTAACTTTTCCGGCGTAGTGTAATTTTTTTTTTTACGTTTTTTGTATTACGTTATCCCTAAAAATTATATAATGTTACCCCTGAAATTTTGGTCTACATTCGCCACTGAGCCTAATATAAAACTGCTGATATATTAAATCAGGCTACCTATCAGTAACACTCTGTTCCAGAGTTTCATTAATGGATGAAAGAGAAAGGATCTCCCCCATCTTCCTTTCTCTCCAATTCCTTCCAAATTGGAAAGAATGAAAATCACCCTAAAACCTCTCTATTATCTCCGTCATTCTCTCCCTTTCTCTCCTACAAAAAACTCTGGAACACATTTTTTCCCCACTTTCTTCCCAATCATTTTTCTTCCATCCTTTAATGAAACTCTGGAATAAAGTGTAAATCACCCCGCCACAACGTGCGGGGGACGCCATCAAGTACATTGTAATTACTAAAACGGTAAGAAGCATGTTTATTTTCTTGGATGAGTTTGTGATGGTTTTCAGGTGATGACAATATCAGTGGTTAATTTTAACTATGCAAGCAAAAAAAAACAACTATCCTTTATACATTCACGAAAACTGCGAATATATGTGCCTCAGGAGGATATCTCGGATATATGATATGACTTTAAGATTATGTATAAGACTGGAAATACCAAACTCATACATCGTGACGGATTCATGATTGATCGACAATATTGGGAACTAAAAATGAACAGGTAAAAAAATTACATGCCGTAACCAAAAACGAACAAGTACATCTTGCCAAAGAGTATCAAAAGTTATAAATTAGATCTAAACTTGTCATAATTTTGTTAATACACAACTAGCACTACAATCATTTTGATTAACAAAAATAACAAGGAATTGAAATAAAAAAAAAATATATGTATAATAACAATAAAAAAATAATCAGAAAATAAAATGGAACTCTTATCAAACATGATAGGGAGTCACATAAAACACTGAAATGTGAAAATCCCAAATTTTGGTGATGAATATTTTTAGATTAAGATATTTTTATAAATTTTCTAGCACTCTTAATATTTTAGCCTGTCATAATCTTGAAGTAAACACAAACAACAGAAAATTAAGATTAAACCAAATATTTATATTGTAACAATTATTTACTTGATTTGATAAGCCTCAATACACCCATACAAAACCCAATTCTATCAACTTGACAAACATCCTTGGATTTATTTTCATGCAATGAAAATAGTATACCTCAAATATACCAAAGACAAATTCCAATCCAGTTTAGGACATACATGGTTCTAAATTGGGACAGAACTAGTGAACCAACTTTAAATACGTAAATAACATATAACATATTAATAGAATTCAATGACATCGAAAACTTGTAACCGGGAGCACAGTACTCATCCTACGGGACCAGCCCACTTTGCAGCACTAATTGATACGGTATGACCTACCCAATCTCTGATGTTGTCAGGGTCGACTCATTTTTTTAAAGGCCCAAAGCAAACTTTAAAATAAGGGTCCTTTTATAAAAAAAAAAAATTCATTACTAAACCATTAACCCTTAAAATATTATTACTTAACCTACAACCTACTCATAAATCATAACATAGAGGGCCGAACGTTGAAGTATCTAGGCTTATTACTACTGAGCCTCTTCAAATTAAAAAGCAAAACAAAGTCACAAAACATGAAACATTTAATTGTTGAGGTTGCAATTCGAACGAAGGATCTGCACCTCCACAACACATGATTTGCAACTTTACAAAACGATGTGCTTGCCACCAGACCACAACAATCATATTTGTCTAGCTAATCAAATTTCATTTTATTATATTACAATGTTTTTGAAACGGAGGCCCTAAAAATTCGGAAGCCTAAAGCCCTAGCTTGGGTTTGATATACTATCGAGCCGGCCCTAGTTGTTGTACATAGTAAGTTGATATATGGGTTGTCTTTTTGGTGCTTAATTACTAACAAACCCGACCCGTTATTATTAACCAATCCATATCCCCAACCCCAACCCACCACCACCACCACACTAAAAGTCCTGAATCCACCACTGGTTATAGATGTTTTCACATTCTCAATTTTTAATTTAATGAACATAGTGATAAACATGCATAGAAACAATGAGTAACTAATAGTCACAAAAAAAGATTCAAATACAATTAAGGAATGAAAATCATACCAGACACTGAAAACAAATCGAATCACACTTGAGCAGAGGATACATTGAATTGAAAGGTGTCAAATTCACCAGTTCTCACATTTGATCCTAATTCATAAACATGATGAAGAGTCTTTAACATGATGTTGTATTGTACAACCTTTCCATCTATCTCCATCACAAGCAACGCATCGTTTTCTCTTTCGCCTACCACAATAGCTCGAAGATAATAAAGATACGACCGCCGCATGCCCAATCCAGCATTACTCATATCGCCATCAAGATTGACATTGTACTTCACAGACCATATTCCAGCAATACTCATCTCATAAATATTCAAACGCTGGGGATGGATAAGAGCTGCAAGAAGCAAACAACCTCGAGATTCGAACAACTTGCAATCCGTTGATGCATCAGGGGTTTGTATGCTTGTTAAAGCTAGACTCGTGACGTCTAACGTGACAAGGAGTTGCCGTCCATTCTCAGTGGCTAGCCAATGTATGCCATCATTCCAATATATTCCATGATTAAAACCAGAAAAAACTCGTGACGCTATGTTTAACATCATAAACATTCCAATAGCCTTTATCTGACGAATAAATATGTATTTGAGTCGCATAACAATTAGCATAGCAACGATATATGAAAGCGTAATCATACACGAAGACCTTGTAGTGAGGTGATTTGGTAGGATCAAAAACAATGACATGACCGTAATTAGGATAAGATAGTGCACCATATAGCTGGGTAGGTAACTTCCTAAACAAATTCATGAATGGATTGTAAACATAAATATTCCCCTTGGAACGACACAGAAACAGACCATTGCAGGAGTGCAAGATCTCGACGCCCTTTCCGTTGGAGGCGAAAGGGAAGTTGGTAAAGCGGGCGGGATTGTTTCTAGTATCCAATGGCACAAGATAATATTTAAAGGTACTCGTAAGTTGCATTAGAAAGAGACCACAAGGGGGATATAGGTTAGGGGTCTGCATAGTGGAAATAGCGTCTGAGATGAGAGATGACCAGCGTTTGGATACATGTTTGAACAGCACAAGTGAGGTCACCGGTAATCGGATTAAGATCTCCCGTAAAAGGTCGTCGCTTGACTCGACTAAACCTCCGGAAGGGTAATCCATTGGTAACATAAACCCTGTAAACCTCTTATTATTTGGTCTCTTATATCCGTAGAAAAGATTGACCCAATTTTTTTAAAAAAATTTTCTAGGATTTTCATTAAAAGTGGCCGAGATTTCCGTGGGTTTCAACCGTGGATATCTTCGACTGATTAAACTCCAAACTTTTCTTTTTATCAAAATTTAGCTCATGCACATAATACCCCTTAACTTTTACTTTTTGGAGGTCATGGGTTGGACTATATATATACACTCGTGGTGATATTATTTGGACATCTTAATTTTTGGCTGGACATCCCCCTTACGACTCATATAGCTCTATACGAGTCATATAAGTACGAGGTAACCAATGATCAGACTAAATTCCCTGCATTGTTGGCATTCAATCTGAAAAGCAAACCCTATACGACTCGTATAGGGCTATACACGTCATAGAGGGCTATATGAGTCGTATATGCCTTTTATACGACTCATATAGCCCTATATGAGTCGTAGAGGGATATCCAAATAACCCATGGGATGTCCAAATACCCAAAACCTTATGGATTGACCCGTGAGATTTTCTTGTTGTAGGTTTCTTCCTAAGCGTGGGCGGTGGGATGTTTTGTTTTTTCGGTCAGAAGCGTAGTCCCAAGTGTCTGGCTTTTGTTGTTAAAAAGTAATTATTGTTAATATTTTCACATTCGATATATAATTCCTTACACCCTAAGGTCAAGGGGTATGGGATTAGTAAGGTGGCCAGTGAGGCTGAGGTGGCCTCGGTCTGGTCGGCAAACATTCCCCCACCTCTTGTGGTTCGGCGCATTTGATGGGTTTCCTCATCGATTGATTTCAAAACTAAAAAAAAGGCACTGGCTCATTTTAATTAAAAAAAAAAAATCTTATTTAAACTCTGTTTTAAACCACCTCAACTCACATTTTATTTTCACGACTATTCTCTCTACTAAGTCTCCCTAAATATTCAAAAGGAATTTTGTTATTTTTTTTTCATTCAAATGGCAACATGAGTTTGGACTGACAACGAAAAATTAGCTTTGGCCCTGGCTTGGGTGAATACGTCAACCACGGGTTGGTACAGATCCGACACGTGGTTGAGTGCTACGCTTAGCGAGTTCCGTCATCAAGTGGCAAAATTAATGTCCGGTTTTGTAAAATTGGAACATCTAAAATATTGAATCCATTGGAAAAAAAATTCCTATATCTGCCACGGCATTTTACTAATCACTACCACTTTTTATATTATTTACTAGGTTATAGTCTATGAGAGACGATCGAGTCAAGAAAGGAGTGGCCCAAGTGGAGTATAACCGCCAAGTTAGTAAAACAGATTTTATTCCTGGATATCCTTAAGTACGTGTTGTAGTTTATGTAAAGAACCATTCCATTATCGAAAGAATTGCCTAAAGAAGATAGGGAATATAGAATTTACTAGATTTATATCCCGGAAGCGTTCCGGGGTTGAGAAATCTAATATGACATATTAATTTTACATACGAAATAGAATGATGAGCTTTACAGTTACATGCAGGAAAGTTTCGGGTAGCACCTAACCTAAAACAATTAACAATGTATCTCCAATGTTAACGCCTAACCTTAAACAATGTATAACTCTAATATTAAAACCTAACCTAAAATAATGTACAACTCCAATGCTAACCTCTGTTGTAAATATAATTCATATTTACTGGATTTAACATAATTAATGACTTGCCTATACATGATTAATGAATAACCTGAACACTTTGTGTTTTTTTTTCCTGTTTGAACAAATCCCCACAAAAAATAGTCGTTTGTTTTTCTCTGTTTTTTATATAGCACGATGGTACTCGTTAGAAAGATAATAAAACGCTCGTTAATTTGGTGTAATATTTTTTACTTAATAAATCTCGTACGGGTCATGTTTTGTTTTTCGGTCAGAAGTGTAGTCCCAATTGTCTGGCTTTTGTTGTTAAAAAAATAATTATTGTTAATATTTTCCCATTCGATATATAATTCCTTACACCCTAAGGTCAAGGGGTATGGGATTAGTAAGGTGGCCGGTGAGGCTGAGGTGGCCTCTGTAACACCCCGAAATCTTGTTTCACCTAAATACGCCATTAGGCGTAATTGATAAAGTATCGAAAGTGAATTTAGCGGTGGATGTTTTAGTCAACAGATAAAAACGAGACTAAAACCCACTACAAGATACTAATCTAGTTAATGTTATAATCTAAAAGCAAACCGAGACCGAAACTTGAGGGACCATTGTTGCCAAATGACAAAGTGAGTTTTATTAATAATAATAAAACAATAAAAACACACACAAAGTGTGTGTGTGTGTCGTATGATGATCAGGAGATCATCTCCTCCAACAACCAAAACCCTAAACACTCAAATTCAAGCTCAAATCCAAGCCAAATCAAAGGGGTTTCGATGCATGAGCTAAAATCCGGATTATCCAAGCTTATTACACAAAAAGGTATCATTTATTTGGTGTAATTTAATGTTATAATTCGTTTATGATCATGGTGAATTTCTAGGGTTTTGGTAAAAACGTGAATTTCTTGGTTTCTATGAGTTTCTATATGTTTGTAGACATCAAAGAAACCATAAAACATGATAAAAAGTTATGTATTGTATGATTCATGTGGATTAGGATGATACTTGTAGGTGTAGGTAGTGGGTTTTAACCCAAATGTTGAACTACACATGTAATTGAAGAATCCTTATACTAGTATGTGTTAACTTGTCATATAGATGTGCAAATTGATAAGTTGAACTTTTAATGATGATTAATCAAACAAATGGTGAAGTTTGAGAAGTCCATAAGGCTTAGAATTCACTTGCAAAAAGGGTGCACATGAAGTGTTTGATAAAATGCTTACATGAACTTGAATTGGGTCAAATAGTGTAAAATTCGTCACTCTTGACAGCCTTAGGTGATCACCTTGTAAAGGCCATATCTCATTCGTTATTAGGAGTCAGAAGACGAGCCTTATATCGTTAAAAATCTTGTTGCACATATTACATTTCATATTTAGTCATGACAAGCTAATTCTGAGTTTTAGTGGGTCAAAACAGCATGTAAAGTTGACATTTCTGTTTTGATAGCAAAGTTGTTTGGTTAAAAATATGTTTCTGACCTGATCTTAAAATATTCTTATAAAATCATAGAAAAATCGTTAGGAGGTGTTCTTTATACGCCTGGAAAGGTCTTTGAACGAAGCACGATCCATCTTTGAACATGTTCAACTAATTCGGACTTTAAATGGGTCAAAATGGTCAATTACAGCAGCTGAAAAGGGAATCGCTACACATAATATGTTTCTGACCTGATCTTAAAATATTCATATAAAATCATAGAAAAATCGTTAGGAGGTTTTCTTTATATGCCTGGAAAGGTCTTTGAATGAAGAACATTTCTTATTTGAAAGTCTAAATCAAATTATGGGGTTTAGAAGGGGTAAAAGTGACCCGAACAGCTGCTGCGCAAAAAGTGCAGCAGTGAAAATAAGGTGTTTTATGAACTTAACACTAAATGTTGTTATGTATAGGGAATGAAAGCTTAGTACTTGTGTGCATCATTGCCTAAGCTAGTTTACGTGAATATGTTTATGGACAATTTGACTTTTAGGAGTCAAACTGGCCCAAACTCAAACTTAGATGAAATGGTGTGAATAACTCATGAGATATGTTAGTTATTGGACGTGATGACTAACTTGATTAATCTTATGAGGATAGTGAAGGTTGATCTTGTCAAGCTAAGTGCAAGCTTGGAAAGAATGAATCAACAAGCAAACGGGTCAAGCGAATACAAGCCTTAAGTGCAAGGAAATGAAGGTGAAATACAAGGTAAGTTTACTTACATTTTTAGACTATGAGCATGGGTTAAGTGTTGTATACTTTGGTCTTTAAACTTTGATGTGAGACAAAGGTATGGCCCCAAGGGGTGAAACCTATTAAACGGGTAGATCATACGAATTCTTGTTAAAACAGGATTGATGGTAATAAAGGAATCAAAGTGTGTTGATCAATTGATAGAAATAATCAATTTGGTCAATAAATAAAACTAAGTGGTAAGCAAGAGTCTAAACTTAAGATTTTTGATAAAAATACTCGAATAAGGAAATTATGCAAACTGTAAATGGGTCAAGTGTGATTGCCATTTCCCCATAGCTAAAGGTTGGAATGTCAAAGTGTTATAAACCATGAGCCTTAATGGGTCAAATGGTGATCTTTCTTATCAATCGAACCCGGCATTCAAAGCCGGTATTCTAAGCTTTAGTAAACTCGTGGCTAACGGGTCCAATGGTAAATATATCACCATTGAGTCTCGAGAGACTAATGTGGTCAATCTAGAAAGTATGCAGGAGAATACTTGGAAATTGGGCACTTGATGCCTAAGTAATCGCAATGAATGCAAGGTATGGGTCAACGCCACCCAGTAAGTCTGTAGGTAGATAAAAGCCATCAGGCAAAGTGAATTCAATTCAAAAACAACCCGTATGAGGTGTGAAGGCCAATTCGGTAAGTATAATTCTAGCTAAGCTTAATGCGCGCCTTGGCGCCAAGTATGGCTAAAGCCATAGTTAAATTATGGGTTTGTAATAAAACTAAGTCCGTGAGGGCTTAGAAGCATTCAAATAAGTTATTAAGTCGAAAACAATTGATTTGAATCAAGTGGTGTCGTCATGGATTGCTAAATTGAAAGATTTACTAAAGGTTAAAACTAAAAACCGGGTCATAATGAAACAATCCGGATAATGTTTTTAGTTAAACAAGCGTCTAACGAGTTGGCAATATGACCCTTATGCTTTTGTGTGGTCAAATAGTATTTTGTATAACCCATGACCTTAACGGGTCGATTTGGGTAAAATCGACATAAACATTTAAATCTGAGAACCGGGTCATAATGAGACAAACGGGACTATGTTTTCAGTTAAATAAGTGTCCAATGGATGACAATATAATTCTTATGTTTTTATCATTGTCAAAAGGGTTTTGGCCCAGTGAATGGCCGTTCAGGCCTTCTGAGTAGATTTGGATGAAAAACGACACAAGCCTTTGAACACCCGAAAGGGAGACTTGATGGCCGTGACCCACGGCGGGACATCTTCTAAACCTGTTTGTTTTGTCGTTTGACCATATTGGTTCCGTTTGACACATATTAGCATATTAACTGATCTAAATGCATTATTATCAATCTCACTGACCATTCTTTGTGTAATGGTGCTAGGTATACATTCGTTGGATGTTCCGGAGCAAGGATCAAGTCACGAGAGAACTGAGCACACCCGAACACTTCAAAAGCTTTCGAAGTAGACCGTCCCATTTAAAACACAAACTGTAATACAAGTTTTAGTAGATAAAAATATAAAAACAAAAATTGGTGGGATTCATTGAGTTATGTTTCTTTGTAGTTACCAAAGTTTTAATTGGGAGTGATTTTAGTTAAGGCCTAAACTCGGAAGTTTATATGACAAATCTCAGGTTTACGGGTTAGGGTCTTACAGCCTCGGTCTGGTCGGCAAACATTCCCCCACCTCTTGTGGTTCGGCGCATTTGATGGGTTTCCTCATCGATTGATTTCAAAACTAAAAAAAAAGGCATTGGCTCATTTTAATTAAAAAAAATCTTATTTAAACTATGTTTTAAACCACCTCAACTCACATTTTATTTTCACGACTATTCTCTCTACTAAGTCTCCCTAAATATTCAAAAGGAATTTTGTTATTTTTTTTTCATTCAAATGGCAACATGAGTTTGGATTGACAGCGAAAAATTAGCTTTGGTCCTGGCTTGGGTGAATACGTTAACCACGGGTTGGTACAGATCCGACACGTGGTCGAGTGCTACGCTTAGCGAGTTCCGTCATCAAGTGGCAAAATTAATGTCCGGTTTTGTAAAATTGGAACATCTAAAATATTGAATCCATTGGAAAAAAAATCCTATATCTGCCACGGCATTTTACTAATCACTACCACTTTTTATATTATTTACTAGGTTATAGTCTATGAGAGACGATCGAGTCAAGAAAGGAGTGGCCCAAGTGGAGTATAACCGCCAAGTTAGTAAAAAAGATTTTATTCCTGGATATCCCTTAAGTACGTGTTGTAGTTTATGTAAAGAACCATTCCATTATCGAAAGAATTGCCTAAAGAAGATAGGGGATATAGAATTTACTAGATTTATATCCCGGAAGCGTCCCGGGGTTGAGAAATCTAATATGACATATTAATTTTACATACGAAATAGAATGATGAGCTTTAGAGTTACATGCAGGAAAGTTTTGGTGTAACACCCCAACCGATGGCGGAAACATCGAGGTGTCACGTAGTGACGATTGTTCAAAAGCACATGGACTAAAATGTAAATATTAATAGCAAACAACTTTCATTATCCAAAAAAGAAATACAAAAGTCTTAATAGAAATCCAAAACATAGTTAAATAAATATTCAACTTTTATTAAGCACTAGGTCCATCCTAAGCGTGAAAGCAAGTAAGATCAAACGTCACCTGAAACATGTACAAAATAATTTGTCAACACATAATATGTATTGGTGAGTACATCCGTTGGATATATATATAGTACAAAACGTTTCGCAATTCCTGTGTTGTATACCATTTGCAATTATGTAATTTAAGTATTGTCCGTTCAAAATCAACCCTATGTAGTAAGTATCAAGAATCAAGAATCAAAACATTTTTAGTAATATGAATCACAAGACAATGACCAAGGTCTCTCAACAGAGTCACAAGGGGTATATACCATAGTACTATTCATTGCAATGCCAGGCCCTCAAAGGTTAATGATTTTGACAAGTCATAGACACACAAATTAACATAAAGCAAACACACAAGAGAATTGCTATTTTAGTAAGAAGTAATAGAAACTTGATAATAAGTACATGAATCACCCCAAAAATAGTAAAACAGTAAAAAGGGGAAAGATATACTCACAGTTTCGCTAAGTATAAACTCCACGAAAGTTCGCCGTAAAGGATTTAGAATTCCGAAGAACTCAACCTATATTTAATAGAATACTAATGAGGAAAATAACTTAAAAGTCTAAGGCAACCAAAATCTAAGGCATTAGGGTTTACTAGACTTGCGTAGGGAAGATGAAGTTTTTAATAATAATTTGAATAATAGTTTTGAAGTAAATATATCACGATTAATTAAATAAACGACTAAAACACTTATGTATCCCACACTTAAAAACATTTTCTATTTTATATAGAAAATATCCACGATAAATATTTTATGATTTATATTTAATTAAACAATATACTATATCTAATTTAAATATAAATAGAATAAATAATACGAGATATGATCCAAAAATGATATTTTTATGAAAAATAATTATTTTATGATGTGAATTACTGAAAATAATATTTCCATAATTTATTTCAATTTATTTGCATTTAAAAACTTATTTAATGAGTTTAAATATTGTTTTAATGATTAAAAATACCAAAAATAATCATTTTCTGAGAAATTACATTTTATTTCAGTTTATTATATATAAAAATAAATCTCCAGAAAATTTGAGGTTAAAATCACTTAAAATGAATTTTTAATCATTTAATTATGATTAAAACAAATTAAATCGAGAAAAATAGGAAAATAATGTATTTTTCAGAAAATATAAATATGATAATTTTCTTTAAGGTGCCAAGGAGCTACACCTAAATTTTCATAATATTTGGATCAAAAATGAAATTTCTATAAATATTATAAGTTTATATGTATTAAAAATAATTATCATTTGCTAAAAGGAAATAAATAAAGGTAAAAAAATATCAGAAAAAAAGGAATGGGGATGCCTGGGTTCGAACCCGGCTCCATCCTTTCACCAAGCAAGCTTTCCACCACTTCTACACTAAGCTTTTTGTTGAAGGTTTTAAAAGATAAAATACTTAACATATTATTCCAATTCATCTTCTTCTTCCCCAATTAGACAAGAACCCTAACCCTTAAACAAAATCCAATAACCCCATTAAAGCACTCTAACAAATCTGTAATAAGGGGTTTTGATCAGAAAAACGTGAACAACAAAACGGCAACATACAAGATAACTTACAATTACGATTTGGAACCGAATGGACAAGTTTATGGGTCGCGCCTAGAGCCACGAATTGCAAGGTTTCTGGACGAATTTTTGTGTGGTTTGAGACGTGAGAGTGTGCAGAAACAATGAAGTAGAGTCTATATATATAATGATCGAGTAAAAACGGGCAATAAAGCGTTTTTTTTTTCTCCGGTCGGTTACCCATTTACCCGACTTTTAATCCAATTAATAACGTATTAAAACATGATTATAGCTCGTTTTGATCATTGGAATCGACTTGAAACTGAAGGAAAAACGTTTTGGCATAAGTTTTAACAGTAACAAACATTAATGGTGGGTGTTTATACTCGCCGGAGAGGTTGCCGGATTCCGGCGAACCATCTCACCGGAAAAACGAGGAACAAGCTGATGGGATTTTTTTTTTCTTGTTTAACTTTCACAACGTGGCAAGAATGGTCCCTCTAGTTTGTATTGGTTAAGTTTATTATGATTTTTAGTTAAGTTTCTTTAATAAAACACTAACCAAGTTAAGATAATTATTATGCCTTGAAACCTTTTTAAACTTAATTTTTTTTTTTATAAAATCTTTTACGAACACGTCTCCACATACGCATTCGATTAAAACTCATACTCGATCCGTAATGAATATAAACGACAATTTTTTTAGTTCACTCTAAAACTAAATTTGAAAACGACGAATCTCGTAGGGACTATAATGAAAATATTTCAAGGATTATTATTGTAATTTGACGAAAGACGAGGGTGACGGATGTCACAGGCTCCCCTACTTTAGAAAATTTCGTCTCGAAATTTCTTTCAAGTGAAGGTTTCTGGTGTATGTGTGCATGTTATTGATGAAAAAAAACAGTTACGAATTGGTCCAAGAAAGGTTTACAAACTTGATTCATAATATTCCTAAGATCTACATAAAAGTTATAATCGTTTAGATTCAACGTACGATTACGGACCACCGATTTTATAAGAATAAGATTGTCACTAGCAACCTTCATAGTAAAAGGATGGGTAAGGTAAAGGCAAATACGAGCAAGCAAAGGTTCAATTTCTAACGAGACAAAACTCCTATCCATACCGATATCAAAATCGAAGCATATAAGTTAGTAATAAGAAATGTACCATTGACAACATCGTTGGTAGCTTGATCTTGGTTAGCGTTGATGTTGAAAGCACGACCACGGGCTGGAGCTGCTTGTATTGCTGGAGCTGCTGGGACTGCTGGGGTTTGTTGACGAGCCTGAATAAAAGCCGTAAGATGAGGGCATCTATTTTGCATATGGTTAGGATCACCACAAGCGTAACAAACTCTGGGTTGGTCAGTTCCCTGGTTTTGGATAACAGTCTGTGGGTTATTTATTGGTCGATTGGCAACACGACAAAAAGGAGTGGTATGACCCAGTCTTCCACAAGCATCACACTTACGACACGGTAAATTAGTGGGATGATGGTAGTGGCAGGTAGCACATTGAGGTTGTTTCCCAGTATAAGCCCTTGGGGTTGATTGAGGTGCAGTAGGTGGGTTTGCAACAGGAACCTGGTTAAGAGGTGCAACTACAGCATAGTTTTGGTTTCCACCTTTTCGTTTCTTATTGGAACTAGAGGCAGAGGCAGAGTTTTCTTGGGAAGGTTCAGTGGTAGCAGGGGTTTCAGTAGGTCTTTTAGTACCCTTACGAGTTAGAGTACCATCCTTGACATGCTTGTCAGTAAGAGATGCTGCGAGACGGATGGCATCCTCTACAGTAGCAGGCTTGCTTCCCATGACCGAGTCATGGATCTGAGGTGGCAGTCCCTCAATATACTTCTCAATAGCCAAGGATACCGGAGTTACCATACGAGGAATCAGTAAGCTCAACTCGTGGTAACGGTTATTGTAGGGAACATTATTTCCACTATCCTGCTTGAGGTGATAGAACTCATCCTCCAATTTCTTCATCTCACTACGAGGACAGAACTCAGTGGTCATGGCGATTTTGAAATCATCCCAAGACATAGCTAAAGCAGCTTCCGTCCCTCGAGCATGTTTTTCACCATTCCACCAAGTAAGCGCTCTCTTTTGAAGAACACCCGTGGCATGACGAACACGTAGGTTATCTGGACAGTCGCTATTAATGAACGTATTCTCCATACTTTCGAACCATTCAAGTAACCCAGTGGCTCCCTCAGTGCCATTAAACTTGTTGGGATGGCATGAGTTGAAGTGCTTGAAAGTGCACTTATTCTCACTAGCCCCACCATTTCCATTTGTATTCCCGTTAGAGTTCCCATTCGAGCTACCGTTCAGGTTAAGGTTTGGAATAATAGCATTAATGATGTTAGGAACAAGTGTTTCCAACTTGTCATTGAGCATGGTCGCGATACGCTGATCAGATTTCAGTTTAGCCTGACGCTTCGAGGCTCTCTTACGAGATTCGCGATCAGACATCTACAAAAGTGAACAATAATTATGAGATTTGATTCCAAAAATCTTGGGAATGCCATAGCTTATATCAAGACAAGTAACACATAACATGAGATATAGTAATTATAAATGAATATCATAAAGAAAATCATGATAAAACTTCAAGTGAAAAACAATACCAAGTATAAAACGAGGTATAAGAGTGTTTCCAAGGAAACTGTTGACTAACTGAAGTAATTGAAATATTATTAGTGACTTGTGGGGGCGTACTTTAGCCTATAAGTGAATGCTCATCCCGAAAATTCCCAGGTAGGTAAACGGGTCCCTCGTCTGATTGGGATTTATGCGAATTACCAACCTAGACAGAAAACTCAGAATACAGGCGTTCACCCTTCCAGATTGCACGTGCCCCGTCACAAATAAATTACAAAACTTTAGCGGATCTTGAAATGTGGAAATATATATATCCTCGAGATGTGGATTTCACTCCTAACTCAAAGATATACTTCCAAATAGTAAAAATATGATGGAGTGAAACTGGTCACTAAGATAAGGATATCACTCCTAGCTTAGTGAGTAAGTTTCTTTTGGAGGGATAGATTCCTTGAGATTTGGACGTCTCCTATCTCGAAAGGAAAATATTCCAAGATAAAATAAATAAATAAAACATATAGAGAGTGAAACTATTCACCAAGGTATGGATATCACTCCTAACTTGGTGTTTTCGTTCCATTTGTAGAATAAAAATCTTCTCCGAGTATAATGAAAAGTAAAACGAGAAAATATATCTAAAGTAATATGAGGATAAAAGAAAGCATATAATGGGTAGCTTAGTTATAGTCTAGGTCAAAAGCATTTACTAATAACCTAATTCCCTATAACCATGGCTCTGATACCAATCTGTAACACCCCAACCGATGGCGGAAACATCGAGGTGTCACGTAGTGACGATTGTTCAAAAGCACATGGACTAAAATGTAAATATTAATAGCAAACAACTTTCATTATCCAAAAAAGAAATACAAAAGTCTTAATAGAAATCCAAAACATAGTTAAATAAATATTCAACTTTTATTAAGCACTAGGTCCATCCTAAGCGTGAAAGCAAGTAAGATCAAACGTCACCTGAAACATGTACAAAATAATTTGTCAACACATAATATGTATTGGTGAGTACATCCGTTGGATATATATATAGTACAAAACGTTTCGCAATTCCTGTGTTGTATACCATTTGCAATTATGTAATTTAAGTATTGTCCGTTCAAAATCAACCCTATGTAGTAAGTATCAAGAATCAAGAATCAAAACATTTTTAGTAATATGAATCACAAGACAATGACCAAGGTCTCTCAACAGAGTCACAAGGGGTATATACCATAGTACTATTCATTGCAATGCCAGGCCCTCAAAGGTTAATGATTTTGACAAGTCATAGACACACAAATTAACATAAAGCAAACACACAAGAGAATTGCTATTTTAGTAAGAAGTAATAGAAACTTGATAATAAGTACATGAATCACCCCAAAAATAGTAAAACAGTAAAAAGGGGAAAGATATACTCACAGTTTCGCTAAGTATAAACTCCACGAAAGTTCGCCGTAAAGGATTTAGAATTCCGAAGAACTCAACCTATATTTAATAGAATACTAATGAGGAAAATAACTTAAAAGTCTAAGGCAACCAAAATCTAAGGCATTAGGGTTTACTAGACTTGCGTAGGGAAGATGAAGTTTTTAATAATAATTTGAATAATAGTTTTGAAGTAAATATATCACGATTAATTAAATAAACGACTAAAACACTTATGTATCCCACACTTAAAAACATTTTCTATTTTATATAGAAAATATCCACGATAAATATTTTATGATTTATATTTAATTAAACAATATACTATATCTAATTTAAATATAAATAGAATAAATAATACGAGATATGATCCAAAAATGATATTTTTATGAAAAATAATTATTTTATGATGTGAATTACTGAAAATAATATTTCCATAATTTATTTCAATTTATTTGCATTTAAAAACTTATTTAATGAGTTTAAATATTGTTTTAATGATTAAAAATACCAAAAATAATCATTTTCTGAGAAATTACATTTTATTTCAGTTTATTATATATAAAAAAAAACTTATTCCACCACTTCTACACTAAGCTTTTTGTTGAAGGTTTTAAAAGATAAAATACTTAACATATTATTCCAATTCATCTTCTTCTTCCCCAATTAGACAAGAACCCTAACCCTTAAACAAAATCCAATAACCCCATTAAAGCACTCTAACAAATCTGTAATAAGGGGGTTTTGATCAGAAAAACGTGAACAACAAAACGGCAACATACAAGATAACTTACAATTACGATTTGGAACTGAATGGACAAGTTTATGGGTCGCGCCTAGAGCCACGAATTGCAAGGTTTCTGGACGAATTTTTGTGTGGTTTGAGACGTGAGAGTGTGCAGAAACAATGAAGTAGAGTCTATATATATAATGATCGAGTAAAAACGGGCAATAAAGCGTTTTTTTTTCTCCGGTCGGTTACCCATTTACCCGACTTTTAATCCAATTAATAACGTATTAAAACATGATTATAGCTCGTTTTGATCATTGGAATCGACTTGAAACTGAAGGAAAAACGTTTTGGCATAAGTTTTAACAGTAACAAACATTAATGGTGGGTGTTTATACTCGCCGGAGAGGTTGCCGGATTCCGGCGAACCATCTCACCGGAAAAACGAGGAACAAGCTGATGGGATTTTTTTTTCTTGTTTAACTTTCACAACGTGGCAAGAATGGTCCCTCTAGTTTGTATTGGTTAAGTTTATTATGATTTTTAGTTAAGTTTCTTTAATAAAACACTAACCAAGTTAAGATAATTATTATGCCTTGAAACCTTTTTAAACTTAATTTTTTTTTTTTTATAAAATCTTTTACGAACACGTCTCCACATACGCATTCGATTAAAACTCATACTCGATCCGTAATGAATATAAACGACAATTTTTTTAGTTCACTCTAAAACTAAATTTGAAAACGACGAATCTCGTAGGGACTATAATGAAAATATTTCAAGGATTATTATTGTAATTTGACGAAAGACGAGGGTGACGGATGTCACATTTGGGTAGCACCTAACCTAAAACAATTAACAATGTATCTCCAATGTTAACGCCTAACCTTAAACAATGTATAACTCTAATATTAAAACCTAACCTAAAATAATGTACAACTTCAATGCTAACCTCTGTTGTAAATATAATTCATATTTACTGGTTTGAACATAATTAATGACTTGCCTATACATGATTAATGAATAACCTAAACACTTTGTGTTTTTTTTCCTGTTTGAACAAATCCCCACAAAAAATAGTCGTTTGTTTTTCTCTGTTTTTTATATAGCACGATGGTACTCGTTAGAAAGATAATAAAACGCTCATTAATTTGGTGTAATATTTTTTATTTAATAAATCTCGTAAAAGATATTAACATTTAAAAGTTATGGAATGAAACATTAGAGAGAAAAAACCAATTTTGTTTTTAAATTATTTTTTTCCTAAAATAACTCAATGCCACATGGCATCCTACATGGCACTCTCAAATGGGAATTCATGTATGAGTGCCATGTAGGATTAACCCTTTTCAAATATATATATTTATAGATTATAGATTATAGATTTATAGATTATAGATTATAGATTATAAATGGTGAAAGGGACGGATAACAAGGGTTGGGACGATGTATGGTATGCTAGTTTAACAAGAAAGGAACACGGTTAAGGAAGAAAACATTTGTTTACTTATTTAAGAAATTCGTATGGCACTGAGCGAAGTCCGGAAGGTTATATGTTAGGTATTAAATAGTATAGGGACTAGATGGTAATTGTCCAATAGTTAGGTAGTTGATAATATGTGTGTTGTGTATAAATACATGTAATGAGGGTGAATAATACTAGCTATTGATTTGGGTTATCCCTCTCATCTCTTGTGTTTCTTCCTAATTATTTAGCTCTTCTCTTGATTACCATTTTGTTCGTAACAAATTGGTATCAGAGCCGACGATACCTCGGCTGCGATTACCGTTATTCTCCAACTACCACCATTATAACTACCCTAACTAACTTTTCCACCACAACTGCCACCATACACCGCCATCAACTATCATCACACCACCATTATTCATCATTCCGATTACTAATCTTCGTTTTAATTCTCTAATCTGTTCCATTTCATCTGTTCTTATTTCTTTTCATTCACAATTGCTCTGTTTTCATTTCTATAATTCTGTTTTTTCTTTTGAGCTTGAACTGATCAGTCGTTGATCATTTCATTCCATTGGATTATCAAATTGTGATAGTTCAATTCTAATAGATCGGTCAATTCGTTGCTTGTCTATTCTTGATCAATTCTTGTAATCATGTCTACTCGAAATCAATCTTTGGAACAGAAACTTCAAGAACTTGATTCTTCTTTGGAAGGATTGAGGATTAATATGGCAGCCATGAAAGATCAAACAGAAGCACAAGTTTCTGAGATTTTGAAATCAATTCAAAACATGGCTCACAATTCAAATTCACACCATAATCATTCCACCACTGGTAGTAATGCACTTGACACCTATAATACACACACTAACAGGTTAACTAAAATAGATTTTCCGAAATTTAATGGTGAAAATGTCGAAGGTTGGTTGTGTAAGGTGGAACATTTCTTCTCTATTGATGCTACACCAGAAAATGTGAAGGTGAAATTAGCAATTGTTCATATGGATGATGTTGCTCTTCTTTGGCATCAAGGATTTGTACAATCCAGGGGGGGTTCAATTGATGGCATGACTTGGTTTGAGTACAAAACCTTTGTCATGGCTAGATTTAGGACTGTTTTGAGTCAAGATGCTATGGGAGCATTGGCTTCCATTAGACAGACTGGAACCCTAAAGGAATTATGTCAAGAGTTTGACATTGCATTGACTAAAGTGTCAATTCCAGATGAGTATGCTGGTAGCTTATTTCTGAGAGCTGTTAAACCATAAATTGGCTATCCAGTAAGAATGTTGAGGCCTAAGAATTTACCAGAAACATATATGCTAGCAAGATACCAAGATGAAAACTTAACAGCCAATAACACAGCCTGGTCTAAATCTGTCAGATCACCTTATACCACTACAAAACCAATCAGTTCAACCACTTCTATTCCAAACACCAACAATTTACCTCTATTACCTAAACCAACTTATAACCCAAAACCTTTAAACTCTAAGAGATGGACTTTAACTCACAAAGAAATTGAAGACAAAAGGGCCAAGGGTGAGTGTTTTGGGTGTAATGAGAAGTATACCCCGGGTCATGTGTGTAAGAAGAAACAGTTGTTTTCTATTGAATTGGTGGGTTCTGAGGAGGGGGAAGAAAAGATGGAAGATTATACTGAGATAGTGCAAAACATTCAAGAACCCAAGATTTCTTTGAATGCAATGTTAGGTGTACCCTCTTTTTCCACCATGAGGGTAAAAGGGTCAATTGGCACTAAGACTCTTCAAATATTGAATGACTCTGGGTCAACGCACAATTTTATAGATGAGAAGCTTGCAAGAAGAATGAGGTGTCCACTAAAGCCTATCCCAGAAGTTAAAGTTACAGTAGCAGATGGGAAACAGGTTGTTTGCAGTTTGATGTGTCTTGATTTTCAGTGGCAAATGCAAGGTATATGGTTTAAGACTGATGTGATTTTGATTCCACTTACTAACTATGATATGGTCTTAGGGGTTCAATGGTTACAGACCCTTAATGACATAATGTGGAATTTTAAAGAATTGACTATGAAATTTAAAGTAGGAGATAAGTGGGTTGAATTAAAAGGGGTGGATAATGATGATGTGAGTATTTGCTCTGCTGAAAAGATGAATGATATGTTGAACAAAGAACAAGATATAGCAGAAGCTCAGATGTTTAGTTTAGTGGCTGCAAATGATTTTTCATTTCAGCATGAAACTAAGGTTGAAAATACAGAAACTAATAAAGATTTGGAGAATTTATTGGTTGATTTTGAGGATGTGTTTGCAGTTCCTACTACTCTACCCCCTATAAGAGATTGTGATCACAGAATCATCTTGAAAGATGAGATTGTTACCATCAATCAGAAGGCTTATAGATATCCATCTGCTCAAAAAGATGTGATAGAAAAATTAACAAAAGAGTTGTTGGACACTGGGGTAGTAAGGGACAGTCAAAGTTCTTTTGCTTCACCTGTTGTATTAGTGAAGAAAAAAGATGGAACATGGAGATTTTGTATAGATTACAGAATGCTCAATGCTGCAACTATCCAGAATAGGTTTCCTATACCCTTGATAGAGGAACTATTAAAGAATTAGGAAGAAACACAAGAGAGGAGAGGGATAACCCAAATCAATAGCTAGTATTATTCACCCTCATTACATGTATTTATACACAACACACATATTATCAACTACCTAACTATTGGACACGAACAAAATGGTAATCAAGAGAAGAGCTAAAGAATTAGGAAGAAACACAAGAGAGGAGAGGGATAACCCAAATCAATAGCTAGTATTATTCACCCTCATTACATGTATTTATACACAACACACATATTATCAACTACCTAACTATTGGACAATTACCATCTAGTCCCTATACTATTTGATACCTAACATTATAGAAAGGAATATTTCAGGGGAAAAGGATGTGTGTTAATATCGAGTGGAGGACAAGTCAATCGGATCAGAAATGATTACTGTGTCCCAACACTAAGGAAGAATGTGTAAAGCATCGATAAACTCACACAAGAAGGTTTTGAAATAGATTTTGATGGAGATGTTTGTCACGTATACAAACCAGCATTTCGGAAACCAAAGGAAGTAAGAAAGGTGAAGATTATAATGTGTAGAAAATGCAAACGAGAGGACCACTTCACTTTCAAGTGCCCGCTAAACATTCAAGAAGGTTGTAGGGAAACAAGAAGCGCATGCGAGGCGCAAATGGACAAAGGAAAAGCAATCATCCGAGAGGATCAATATACGGGTCAATTAACCGATCGAAGAGGATAAAGAAAGGTCCTTCCTATTCAAACGATTTGAAGACTTTTCGATAAAGGAATATAAGAAGGAGGCCAAAACATTCATGGAAAGAGGACGGATCTTATATCCGTTCGAGAAGTCCAGATTGCATCGTATTTATGGATCTAATCCATATAGCCACTATGGTTCAAAGATACAAAGCAAAGTTTGAGGCAGAATTTGAGAATATTATAGAATGGTTCATGAAAGATTTCATGAAAATCGATCAAGATAAATGATCCTATGCCACCATTAGATTGCAAAGGGTATCCAATCGGTTTGTTGGAACTCTACATGATTGTGCAAAGTTTTGGTGGGTATCACAAGGTTACCGAAGACGAGAATTGGGCGGTAATAGCATTATCCATGGGATACGGAGTAGGATTGCCCAGACTAACATACGAAGATGAAATTGTCAAGACACTAAGGAAACTGTACGTGAGATACTTGGAGATGTTGGAATGGTATCATCTCAAGTACAAAAGAAGAGAACTCACGGTGGATGTAGAAGCACCAAGTGGTTGCAACCGAAACAAGATGAAGAAGGATTGGAGAGACGAATAACTCTCTCCAAAGAAACGCTCGAGATCATCAAGCAAAGACTAAGAAGGTTGCAAGAAGAAGATTAATAAAATCAAGATTAGGGGGGACAATGTTAGATATAATCTTGATTATTAATCTTATAAAACATATGTTAATGTATATTGTAAATAAATATCCTAAGTATAGATTAGAAAATAAGTGAGCCATTGTGTCACATTGGTAGTTATTAGCGGTTGGTTCATTCACTCCGATTCAGTTTGTATATATAGGGTCGAACATCATCAATTATATGTGTGCTAAGTTTGGTTTTATAACTAACTTATAAATTTCCCTCCTTTCTCCCAAACCGTTTTCATTCAAATTATCTTGTGCATACAATACGATTTCAAACAGACATAAGGTCCACATCAATTGAACTGGTGGTGAGGTCCGGTTCGCAAATTCAGACGCTTCTACATCGGAAGAGCCATGAAGACCCTCAATAGGTGATCGACACACATCAATAGCAATATCCTTATTCGGCTAGAAATCATGGAACATGTTGTCAAAACATAATAAAAATGAGAAATACTCATCATAGTGTAAGATAATAAATAGAAAAAACAACTGCAATGTCTACTTCATGCTGAACTAGTGCTGAATACTTAAATTACAACGCATGAAATTGCAACATACACATTTAGCCATCACATTCAACATCAATTAGAGAAGTGTGAAAGTCCCTTATAAGTGTTAGGTACTATCAAATTAATGACAAGAAAAAAGATCATGAAACAATTTTAGACCAAAAAATAAGCAATGAAAGTCATATATACCAGAAACAAAAAGTTGAATCACACTCGAGCAAAGGATGCAATGAATTCAAAGACTTCATAGATATAAGTTTCACTTAAATCACACATATGATGGAGAGTCTTTAACACAATGTTGTATTTTACAACCTTTCCATCTATCTGCATCACAAGGTACGAATCGCTTTCTGTTTCTCCTACCACAATACGTCGAAGCTTATAAAGATATAACCCCACGGACGGTTTGGGAAATAATATACTCATATCGCCATCAAGATTGACATTGTACTTCACATACCATCCAGCATTAGTCATCTCATAAACATTCAAATGTAGGGAATGGATATTAGCAAGAAGCAAATAACCACGAGACTGAAACAACGAGTTGTTAATAGATAATGTAATTTAGTAAAGTATTAATTTGTATTTATTTGTAATTATCCCTTACTAAAGTTAAGGGCCATGATGTATTATTTATAGTCTTGATTATCAATAGAGAAGGCAAGGGTTTATTCTCTAATATGGTATCATTGACCAGGCCATTAATCCCTTCTAACTACCTCTCCTAAACCTTCTCAGCCGTAAACCATCCCTCCAAACCCTGTTCTCAGCCGTAAACCACCATTCTCAGCCATAAACCACCCTTAGCCAACCTTCTGTCATCATACACTTCTCTCAAAAATTCCTTGCTACCTTAATTCTCCTACCACTCACTATCTTCCACATCATGTCTACCACTCCTCAAACCTCCTCCACCATAATTCCAGCCATCACTGTCGAGTCCAAGCTTCACCCCGCCACAACCGTTTCCAATATCAAAACCTTCATACCTATCACACTTGAAATAGAATCCTCCCAATACTCATCCTGGGCCACCCTTTTCAAAATCCATTGCAAAGCCTATATAGTCGATGACCATCTCAAGCCACGCCCCACCACCGATGACCAAACCGCACCCGAATCCTCCACTGCCCACGATCATTGGGATCGTATTGATGCCATTGTTTTACAATGGATATATAGTACGATATCCAATGATCTCCTCCACACCATTATCAATAATATCTCCAATGCGTATGAAGCCTGGGTGGCTATTGAAAATTTATTTCATGATAATAAAAGTTCTCGCGCTATTTATCTCATGCAAAAATTTTCTAACACCCGTTTTGAAGCCTTTTCTTCCATGTCCGCCTATTGCCAAGCCTTAAAGTCCTCGCCGACCAACTGGCCAACGTGGATGCCCCGGTTGACAACGATCGGTTGGTTTTACAATTGCTCGCGGGCCTCCCCGAGCAATATGACGGCATATCCACAATCCTCAAAAACCAAGACCCCCTCCCTTCCTTCTACAACGCTCGGTCCAAACTCGTTCAAACCGAAAATGACAAAGCCGAGCGTGCCCTCCATGCCTCTCAAACCGCCTCATCCGCCCTCACCGCCACCACCAACCGCTCCAACCCCACCGAAAAAAACCGCCAACCAAACCTGTCCTATGCCCGATCCCAGCCTTCTGACCCGGCAGCCTTCGGCCGTGGTCGTGGTCGGTCGAACCGACGTGGTCGGGGAGGCCGGCACACCTACGGTCGTGGCAGATACAGCCCACAATTTCCACCGTGGTCTCCTTTCCCTCCTAATCCTTGGACCCAGTTCTGGCCTTATTCTGCTCCGTGGGCCAATATACCGTCCAACAACTCTCAGGCCCAAAGCGGCCAATACTCAGCCCAACAGCAGCAGTGGACTCCCCCCTAGCTGCCCATACCCAACTACACCCAACAGACCCACTTTCAGCAACACTTCTCAGCCTGGCCTTCTAGGCCCAAAACCACAGCAGGCCATACAGCTTATTGCCCAACAGACATTGAGCAGACCCTTTACACCATGAGCTTATAGCAGCCTGACCCCACACAGTACATGGATACCGGAGCATCTTCAACAATGTGTCACGAGTCAGGTGACTTTCATACTTTTTCTAATTCTTGCATTTCTCGTAATATTATTGTAGGAAATGGCGATACCAGTCCGGTCCTCGGTCAAGGCACCAAATACCTACCCAAGCCATTCCCACCGTTTGTCCTAAAAATGTCCAATACTCACCCCGCCTTGTTAAAAATTTAATATCTGTTCGCCGTTTTACAATGGACAATTGGGTTTCCGTTGAATTTGACCCGTTTGGTTTTCTTGTGAAGGATTACAAGACCAAGGCACCCCTCCTGCGATGCAACAGCAGCGGTGATCTCTATCCCCTGGTGTTTGGGTCTTCCACCAACCAGCCATCTGCTTTTGCTGCTATTTCTTCGCAAGTCTGGCATCACCGTCTTGGCCATCCAGGACGAGAACCTTTGAATAAACTTAAACATTCCAATGTTTTAGACTTTGATTTGAATTCTAATAATGTATGTCAGTCTTGCATTTTTTGTAAAAGTATACGTTTGCCATTTTTTGATTCTCAAAATTTTACATTGCAACCATTTGATATAATACATAGTGACGTGTGGACATCACCAATAATAAGTTCCTCGGGCCATAAATATTATGTTTTGTTTCTTGACGACTACACCATTTTTATGGACCTACCCCCTTACACACAAATCCCAAGTTTTTCAAGTCATTACACAATTTGCCACCACAATAAAAACACAATTTAACAAAACCATTAAGACCTTCCAATGTGACAACGGACGTGAATACGTCAATAACTCCTTCCAAAATTTTTTCACCACTAACGGTATTCTATACCGTCTCTCTTGCCCCTACACATCATCTCAAAATGGCAAGGCTGAGCGTAAAATTAGAACTATCAATAATATGCTACGCACATTGATGGCCCATGCCTCCCTACCCACCCACCTTTGGCATTTTGCCCTTGAAACCGCAACATACTTGTTAAACATTTTACCATCCAAAACCATCAAAAACAAAACCCCACGGAACTATTATATATGTCCACACCCACTTATGACCACCTCCGCGTCTTTGGTTGTCTTTGTTACCCACTCACACCACCCACAACAATCCACAAACTTGAACACCGTTCACACCCATGTGTCTTTCTTGGTTATCCTCCCACTCACCGGGGATACCGATGCCTTGACCTCTCGTCTAAACAAATCTACATTTCGCGCCACGTCGCGTTCGACGAGACCACTTTTCCGTTTGCCCAAGCAATCGGACCCACCCCCATCATACACTTTCCTTGACACACCTTTTCCCTTTCACCTATGTCCACATATCCGTAACCATCAGCAAACCCCAACTGCCCAACCCAATGCCCAATCCAATACTCGTCCCCCTGGCCCACTTAGACACACTGCCCAGCCCACTCCATCAACCCCCACGCCCTCCTCATCCGGCCCAACACATCCATCCCCTACCACTACCCAGCCCACTACTACCCAGCCCTAGTGTCACCCACGACTCCTAGATTAATTCGGTTTTGTGCTAAATCCCCAACACATAGTCATTTGGTGACAATTTTGTGCAGGAAAATACCCGTTAGAGCACCCACATTTGGGGGGGGGGGGGGGGGGGGGGAACATGTTATTTTTCTCTCCTACCCTACACGCGGCCCTTTCGCGACTAAAACTGCCGGTACGCTTTCCGGCTCGCAACCGATCAAACAGGTGGAGGCTGAGTCACAGAGTACATAAAACACCCACTTACTACAAAATTCTCTATCCTCAAGACACTGAGACATTTTTAACAGTCTCGATATCCGAATCCATATAGATCTCTACTCAAAAAACAGGTAATTGAAGGATTTATTGTTGAGCCAAAACATTTTGCTATCACAGTACAAAAATGGAAGCTAGTATCCTTTTGCAGGCGGTCAGTATGCAGTTTCATTTACAAATGTTTCACAACTCATAATAGCCTTTTCTGTACAGCAATTACCAGTATCATAAGAACTGGGGAAACAAGAAAGATCACATACGGTAAAGCTTGAGTAACTGCATCATCTTCGCCTTCGATTTCATTTGCGGACAGATTGTTCTTGTTTTCAACAAATGCATCAAAAAAGTTCTGGTACCTGTTTTACGTCTAGAACCGCTTGAGCTTGTCACCTTCATCATCTCCATTGCCTGACATTCAAAGTTTTGACTTTAGACGGTCATGTTTAACCTTTCATTTAGCTCAATCTATAAATTATAATGCACAATTAAAAATAAAAATTTTTGCAGAAATTCATTTACCTGAAAGCTGAACGCAAACTGTCGTGCTTTCTTGCTCACGCTGACATTTGGGTGAGACTGCAGCTTCTCATACATAGCGCGAGCTTCATTGGACCTGTCAACAGAGGAAATAACTGAATATCTACATCATACAAAAGTTCACAAAAATAACAATTTTTATTTGAAATTTCCCATATTAAATTATGAATTGGAATGTTACCTTTTCAGATAAAATCTTTAAAATAAACTAAATTTACCTATTTGCATCTGCATGATAACTAAGTAGCAATAATAGCAAGTCTGAACCTGTTGAGGGAGTCTTGACAAATAGACCATTGCAATGCAGCTAAACCATGAAGTTCACTCTACATAAACCACATATCACAAGTTAAAAAAAGATTCATAATATCTAAAGTATCTACTCAACAACGCAATTAACTCAGCGGGTTAATGACCAAGTTAATTTTGTCATGTTGATGATTACTCATAAAGATTACTACCGCTATGTTATATTTATGGTAGAGGGGGCTATTTCAATCAACTTACGTACGAACCATTTCGGGTTATGTTCTTTGTTTTAAAAAGCGCGAAGCGTACAAAAGCGACGAGGTCTAAAACCGAGGCACAAAACGCAAAAGCGGTGGGATTTTCGTACGCAAGGCAAGACGATTATATAATTTTTTATATATGCTATAGGATTTTAGCATCATTTACCCGAAATATAGATACAAATAAGGTTTATATATGATTTAACTTAAATGTACAACCTTTTTAACTACATGTATAACAATTTAAAGCATACCCCCCCCCCCCCCCGTACGAAAAGCGCGTGCCTCAGGAGATTTTTTGGCCAAAAAATCGCGCTTTTCTTGCACTTTATGTACGGTGCTCGCCTTGTGTTACATGACACGCAGGGACTGGCGCCTAGGTGCGCCTCACGCTTAAGCGCGCTTTTTAAAACACAGCTTATGTTTTATCTCTAAAGAGACAAACGTGTACATCAAGGTATAAAACCTCCTAAATCCTTTTATTCATGAAAACTTATTACTATTGAACTATAACAAATATATTGTTCAACCAATACTATAGAATGATCCATTTGACCCATTTTCCAACCCACTCGACCCATCAGGTTGCCATCACTAGTTGAGTTGGACATTAAGACTGAACATAGGATCGATCGGTTCTAAAGGGTGATATTTAAATTCGGGTAGAGCATTCATCTATCTAAAAAGACCATTTTGAGAAGCACTACCTGGTATACCAAGTTATTCATAACCTTTTCGTAAAAGGGGATTGCATCCTTGAGTTTACCCATCTCCATTAAATAATCTCCATCCTTCAAATCCTATATATGTTGATAGAAATGCTAAAAAGAGATTATGCAGTTATAATAATTAATTTCCAAACAACAAAACGGAAAGGTTATATGTGAAAACGGTACCATCAAGTTTCAAGCACACCTTCTCACATTCAGCTTTCAACTTAGGATCAATAAGTAAACCCATCTGTTTCTTATAGGCAGCAATCATTTGCCGTGTGCGTGCCTGTTTTGCAGCCTTGGATTCTTCTGTTTCAAGCACCTCTCCGGGTCGAATGGTTTTCCCGCCACCATACTGAAGTATATTAGTACAACATTAGAACACATCTGAATCCAAAACCATGTAATCTTTATCTTTTTACATAACTTTACATACCCAATGTTGCAGAAGGCACTAGGCGCTAGGGGGGCGATGAGGTCTAGCCTCGGGACTAGGCGGAATTAGGCGTTTTGGTATTTTATACGAATTTTATATATATATATATATATATATATATATATATATACACACACAAATTTATGTGTTTTTTTGAAAATATGTTAAGATATATACACATAATTCTTAGAGATACTTAGATATATACGCATAATACTAAGAAATACTTAAAAAATTAAAAAAAAAATAAATTAAAAAAACCACCGCCTAATGGCCAAAACACCTAGAGCTACGACTAGCCCCTTATTCCAATATACACCCTTGACTAGGGACTAGGCAGTGCCTAGGCGACCGCCTAGCCCGCCTTTTACAACACTGTACATACCTAATCAACAAATGCACCTCTTGAAGAGTTG
Organism: Ambrosia x helenae; assembly: GCA_030844895.1. Classification (NCBI taxonomy): domain Eukaryota; kingdom Viridiplantae; phylum Streptophyta; class Magnoliopsida; order Asterales; family Asteraceae; genus Ambrosia; species Ambrosia x helenae. The sequence continues at coordinate 8,887,963 of CM061223.1, forward strand.
AACTTCCTACTGTGTTAAGGAGGTAATAGTCTAAGGGTGGTTTAAGTACAATAGTAAAGCTTAAACACCTTAAGGTGGTTAGTGGCTTTTGGTGGTTGGCGATTGGTGGCTAAACTAAAATATATGAAGCAAAACATATGGTAGAGGTTAAATTTTAAACATAGCCCTTAAGGGTATGGTTAGCAAAACGCTAATTTTAATGAGTAGCACTATATAATTAAAAGCAATCATGTAATTATTTCATGATATCAGTGACATAGGCTTATGACATGTACACTTCGTTTTCACCTAATGCACAAAGGCAAATAGATGTTCTGGTTACATTGATAGATAATAGATGTATAATTGTATGTCTATGTCTCTCACATCCTGATGCTAGATTCTTATATGAGATCCAAACTAGGCGAATGATTTGTGAAAAAAGAAATAATAGCAGCCCTAAGCAGGTTTCACCCCTAAATGATATGAAATAGAGGTGGCATTTTTTGAACCGTTACATATTCTACGTTGATTTGAGTTATCCATTTTTGAGGGGTCAAATAGATAGATCAATCGGGTCGAAAGTTGTTCAAAGTATACTCAAATGCAAAATCTCCTAAATCAAATTACTAAAAAAGATTAAATTATCACTGTTTCATAGTAACAAACAGTTTCAGTAAACATATTAAGCAAGTAACAATTAAGCAATTCAAAAAAATGCAGAACAAAGTGTCACATGCAGCCCATTTTGACCCCAGCCTGTTTTGATTTGTTACCCAAACTGCCCAACCTGCTCACTAATCCTCGTCTACTTAACTCACAAGAAACAAAACAAGAACAACATCTTACTGTCTTGGAAATGTTATTCGGTCTAGGGAAAACTCCCCAAGTTGACACTTTGGCTTGTAAAGTTCGGTCTCCTCTTCGGTAGTCGCATTTGCATTCGAGGTTCTTTCATTTCCAAATCTACTTGTATCCCCCACAATGATTTCCACATCAGGTAAATCCCCTGTTGGAAAAGGATCACTTATTGGAATCAAACCAGCTGGTAAGCCCCTGCCCTCCTTCTTGTCAGCAAACCCTAAGCCCACAAAGTCGATTGCTGAAACTTTGGGCTCATCCCTCTTATCATTTCCCTCAAATTCATTCATCTGCTCAAACCCTATAACACAAATTCCCAAGCAATAGTTCAAATAATAAATGAATTTGACCAGAAACTAAAACAGTTGTAATACCAGAACTGTAACAGAAGACTAACAGCCATCACATCAAATAAAGATATAACCTTGATTGCACAAAATTCCAATCTATAGTTCAAGTCATAGTTGCTAAAAGTCATCGCCTCTTGTGCCAAGACCAATTTCTCAAGCAAGGCGATTGCGCTTTAATTCTCTAGGTGATGGTTTATGCGCAGATTCCGACGATATCCCAAATACCGGAGAGTTTCCACTTTCCGGCCAAATTCCCTAAATTATGGCTAGACTACAGCTAGATTTCTACTTTTATCTGAGGAAAACTACTTTTATACACTAATATTTTAAAACTTGTGAAACTAATTACATGATGTTAAATGTTATATAAAAACTTTTGTTTATTTTACACGAAGAATGCTATTATTATTTTTTAATACATAATATATTTTTACTTTTTTTTGTTCGCTTTTTTATCTCAGACCCACGCCTTTTTTTGCTTGCGCCTTGCGCCTAGGTGATGCCTATGCGCTTGGAGTGCGCCCTTTTGATAACTATGGTTCAAATAATAATCCATGAAAATAAACAAGACAAACTAAGGGAATTTAAGCAGAAACCAAACAGTTGCAATACCATAACTGTAACAGAGCTAACAACCATAAATTCCAATCAAGATTCAAACTTTATTGCACAAACCTTTATTTTTCTCCTTAATGTTGACTGACCCATCTTTGTTTTGACCAAATTCTGGTTTTTTAGCAACAGGGTCTGAATCTTGAACAGTTTTGGGAGAAGGGTTTGATTGGATTGATTTCTTGTAGGCTTTGGCTCTGGCTAGAGCGAGTTTAACTGGGTCTGGTGGTTGTGGGTCAGATGATGAATCTTTGAGGCCTTGATTAAAGTGGTGCTTCTTCTGTGAGTTGTTTCAGTTGGTTTGATTAATATGTTGGATATGAATGGGTATTGGGTCATAGAAGAGGCCATGGCATTGTTTGTGAGAGTTGTGTTGGAGAGGTTTTGCTTCCATTGATGATGGAATAGGCCAATATGGATGGATTGGTGTTCTGTTACACGTGTTATATTTCAAGCCTTTTAAAATCGATTGTTATACGTTTAAATCCAAAGGTGGTTAAGACTTAAGATAGTGTTTGATAAGCGTATGTGTAGTGGTGCCTGTTGTGGGCGTTTTGGGCATTATAACGCCTCCCAACACCGCCCCCTTGGGGGTTATGGGGCGTTTTCGGTGGCAGCAGTTATACACATAACGGGCGTTTTTTTTTTAAAGCATTTTTATATTATTTTTTTAATCTTTTTCCACACCCTCTTCCCACTACACCCTTCCCATTACAATAATTACCCAATCATTTATAACCCCTCATAACCCCCCTTCTCACTACACCCTCTTTTTCCATAACCCCCTTCTATTACTTTTTAATATTTTAATACCCATAACCCCCTATAACCCCCCACCACTACACATACACTAAGTAGGATTGAGAGACTAATGTAATGCAATATTGCTATGTCATTGAATGAAAAAAAAAAAAAAAAGTGTTTTGGTATTTTGGTTGGTTAAGATAAGGTAATAGAATTAACCTTTTATCATGTCCATTCTATTTTCTATAAAAACAAAGTTATTCATTCCATCCCACCAATCATTGCTACCACCACCACTCATTGACCACCGCTACCACCGTCGCCAGTTGGATTTCGATACCGGTACGATTTCAATACTGATACTGGTTACCATTTCTCATCCCTAGTGTGGGCAGTGACGATGCACAAATTTGATAGGGTGAACAGGTGCTCAATATCCAGCCTTACCTTTTATGTTTGAATGACCCAAGTGCCTTTAGTTTTCTTTTTAATGGCTCAAGTATCAAAAGTATCAAAATGAAAAGCATTTTTTGAATTAATTCTGAAGTCTTGAATCAACCAAATCTATTTTTTAAACAATGTCAATATTCCTTTTATTAATGGAAACTAGTGGTAGTTACACGCGCGTTATCGCGGGGCGTGTTAGCTCGCGCTTCGTCGCAGGCGCGGCTGTTGTGCACACATGTTTAGTAGTACGCTTTATTTGAAGTCAAAGTTAGAAAAAATGTGTCAATGCTTAGCTAAAAGGTGGCAGATTACGCGGACAAATAGAAACATAATATGTGGACGGCCTCACGATACATCCACTCGATAGAACAATTGAATCATCCAGATCACTATACTGGTATTGAAAGTATTAGTCCCAAAAAGCGGCAAAATTTGTTGCCGGTAACGATACCGAAGTGCAAAAATTACATTAACGATCGCGCGTTGAGGGTTTGGTGGACGTTAAACATCGCGCGTCGCTGTGGGAGCTTCTGTTGCGTAGAGGGTTTCGTGGACATAAAAGATAATATTAAGTGACTATTATTCTCGCGTGAGATTAAAAAATATACCCGCGACTAAAAGCTAAAAGTTTGGTGGTCAAAGTTAGAAAAAATGTGTCAATGCTTAGCTAAAAGATGTTGCGGTGGATGTGGCTATAATGCAACTTTAAAAAAGTTGGGTGGTCAAAGTTTAAAATCCTAAAAACTAAAAGTTTTGTGGTCAAAATTTGAAATCCTAAAAGCTAAAACTTTAGTGGTCAAAGTTTGGTGGTCAAATAAGTTACTAAGAAAGTTAGTGGCCAAAGTGCAATTATAATATAACAATAAATTATAAAGTAAATATAAAATATTAAAATATTATTTGTTGCTGTGCATGTTAGTGAAGGACACTATTAAAGTATCCTTCAATTAATATATAGGTAATTTGGGAATCGAGACCAACAATTTTTTTTAATGCGACATACTCCTCTCCTCTACGGTTTATATACTTATAGAGACAGCGTTATAGACATATAGTCTTATTTGTTTTGTGTAATGAACTACCAACTATGTAATTTTATGATATTTTATCAAATTTAGGCTTAATTGACCCATATAATGCCCCATACAAAGAAAATGTATTGTACTAGCTACCGTGTGTGGGATCGAATATGGAGGGGTTTTAAAATAAATTCACAAGTATGGAGTGAGTACGTATAAGGTGATACACGATTACCTGAAACATACATATCTTTAAACTTTTTATCTTTTTTTATTTGTCATATTAGGTAATAAAGTAATATACCAATCAATTACTTTACTTTTTAGGTGGGATTTAAGTACAATTAGCAAAACTATTAGAGTTAAGGTGTCGCTTCCTTGAGACTTGAGATCAAGGGTTCAAGTCAAATTTTATGTAATTTAAGTCATTAAAAAATACTTTACTTTAAATTTCTCTGGGTGATAAATTCATAAACAACATTAAAGCAGTTAAAGTTTTATTTAAAAAGGACAAGAATTTAAAATGGGCACGAATTGAAAACGATAAGAACTTAAAATGGGCATAGAATCAACCATTTCAGTATTTTAGCATCTAGGTGTAAAAGGACGGTCTCAAACCAATTAAGATCTAACCCATTGGCACAAAAAGCCAGTTTGGGCCTAATCCAACTTGACGATTTAGCGTATGTTTTGGAGATTTTGTGATGAGAACTGGTTTACAACTGCAACTGATTTGGGTCCAAACCGATAAAAAAACGGTTTCAAATGGTCAAACCGGATTTAAACCCGACCATAATTGGTTTGAGTAGGTCGTACTCTCTCCCCGAGATTAGTTTCTAACCCAAATCAGTTAGGACCATTAGAAAAATAAATGTCCTGGGTTATAACCTGAACCGGTGTTAGCCCAAACCGGATTTTGTACACTTCTATTTCACCCTAGGTCTAACTGTTTAACCAATGTTTTCATAACCGAATATCAAACCAGTTTCCTTACCAGTTCACTAGTTTGACCGGTCCGACCAACGAATTTCCGGTTTGACCCCCGGTCACCGGTCAGACGAGACAGCCTCCTTCAAAACAATCTAATACCCTAAACAAGACCGGCGTAGACTATGGTTCCCGGTTCAACCGGCCAAAAAACGTTTAACCCCTAGTTAAGCCCAAGCTCGGTCTCTTCTTCTTCATATAGCAGCAGCTTGGTTTCTGTCTTCGTCAATAGGTCCTCTGTCTGTCTGTCTGTTCTTCGATACCTTCAAATCACAGGTTAAAAATAAACATTATATTCACTTTATACACATCTCACAAACCCTTAATTAAACTTATTTACTATTTATTATTAATAATCCGAACTGGAAACAGCAGGGTGATCGAGCAATGGCTGAGCAACCTGTGAAAGGAACAGTGACATCATTATCATCAATTTACGCACCAGAAGACGCCCAAAAGGCGTCCGTACATGTTCTGGAAGTAATATCTGAACGTCAGAAAGAGGTTCAGCAGTTACAATCCTTCCTTAATGATAACACCAGTCTTGTTAATCTTGTTAAGAAGCTTCCAGAACAATTGCACCATGATATTATGGCAAGTTGTCTGCTACAACCACAATTCTTTTTTTATTTATTTTTTATTTTGTTTTTTGATGATATGAGTTCGTCGAGACGTAGGATTAAGGCTACCTTATTAGGTTAGTTTCTTAGTATTTTATTGTGTGTATTTATCCAAATTACACTTTTTTGCAGAGGTTCTGCTACTGTTAGCTTAGCTATATCTGGTTTTAGTATAGTTTTTTTAAGTAGGTTCTAAGTTGTGCATCTTTTTTATGTATATGACTCGATATGACGGGTTTCACGGGATAGAGGTAAGGTTTGCCTACATTCAAGGTTTAAAAGAACGGGATTGTGCCTTCGTTTTGTTTCTCTTCGCCTCACGAGGCGTACACCTCGAGGTGAACCAAGGCATATAAGACTAAGGCGGAATTAAAAATAAGTAAAAAAAATATATATCTTACATAAAAATAAAATGCTAACTAATTTCGTGGTCAGATTCATCAATAACACAAAAAAGATACGGAATGTTTGAAATTGGCACATTAAGTCTAAAAGGTCAAAAACCCCTTGAGGCGTAGCTTTTCTTACTGCATCGGCCCGGAGAGGTGTACGCACAAAATGATCCCATGAGACGCCTTCTCAGACTCTTTTTCTGACTGCCTAGTCTTGAGGCCCTCAAGGCACACCCCTCTACCGTTTTTTGACTATTCCTGCATCCCACTCTCCCCAGACCCTACCAATAGCTTTTCACTATTGGTGGAATTCTACTGGGCATGTTTTTTTTGTCGTTGTGATTTTGTTACTTGTTGAGCTTTGGTTCACATTTAACCCTAATTTTGTGATATTTGAAGCTGATTTTTGGGGGTGTTTTGTAATGAGTGTGTTTTTTTAACGTTGTTATTATAACATGAAGAATCAATGTTTATAGATAATTAGATGATTATTAGTATAAAAATCTATGACTGGTAAGTAGACTAAGTAGTTTTGTATTTATCTTGATAACATTTTTTGTTGTGGTTCTTTGCTGCATGCATGCATCCCAAATCGGAATGAGTTGATAACAAAATTAGGATCATCATAATTTAGAAAGCGTGTTTAAACATCTTCATAGACATTTGATTAATAGCTTTTAACCCATTTTTGAATGCATAGTTATGTTCTTTATAACAAGAGTGTCTTTGTGGTATATTTTTCAGGTACCTTTTGGGAAGGCAGCCTTCTTTCCTGGAAAATTGATACATACCAATGAATTCATGGTACTTTTATAGTTAGGGTGCTCACCAATTCTTTTTTGTTTAAAGTTCGTCCTTTCTTTTTTATTTTCTTATATGTTTGTTGCTGTTATTTCAACATTTTATATTGCCAAGTTTGGAAGAGAAAACAGGGTAGATGTCAATCTTTGCCATCTCTTAGAAGGTTGTGGCATGAAATAAACTGCTCTAATTAATGTGTAGAGACCTTATGAGTCGTATCTAATTTACTTGCAGGTGCTGTTAGGAGAAGGTTACTATGCTGAAAGAACATCCAAACAAACAATTGAGATTCTGAAAAGAAGAGGAAAGGATTTAGAGTCAAAGATTGAAACACTTAATGCCATAATAACGGATCTCAAGTTTGAGGCCTCTTTCTTTGACGAAACAGCTACTGAGGCCGCGGTAAGTGCTCTTCACTCTGCAGAAATGGCAATTAAATTATGTCATAGTTCTACTGTTGTTTGAAAGATGATTGACAACTCAAATGCTTGGAATTGTGTATTATCGAAGGATAGGGATTGTTGCATGTAGTTTCCACACAGATGATTTGAACCATTAAGAAATAAGGTAGAGTTTTTGATTACGCAACTATACCTGCATTCTTAAAAGAGTTTCATTTGTCAATATTTTTAATATATGAGAAAGGTTCAGCCGTTCACAAGAATCAGAATTTATAAGGTTGTCGTTTAATGAAAAAAGGTTAATAAACCATCAAAATTCTTTTGTGGGAACCATTCCCCCTTGAGCTTATCTTTGCACCTAGCCACCTAAAAATATTAAACTTTTAGAATGGTTTGACAGATTTACATCTATTTAGTTAAGTCTTGCCAGGTTGGAAAATAAATTTTCAGTTGCAATTACTTTATTTCATGTTTTGGCATCAATAAATGGGAGAGAATACGGAGTTACGGACAACTTGTTGTGTTGAGGAACCCAATTCCCATTTCAACCTTTTTTTATTGGGGAATAGAAGGAATATTGACAATGTTGGCATTTTTAAACAATCTTATTAAATGAGGGGTAGTAAAACTGGAGTCTAGAGGTGGCAGCCACAACCCATTTACATATGAATAGATAGTAGATTCTGGTTATGCTTTCTCTCTAGCGGTAAGATATAAAGAGATGGCTAAAAAAGAAACGTATCAAATGTGTTGAAAGTCATTCAAACAGTTTGAATTTTGTTGAAATATGTAAACATATCTGACCATAGTTGTCAAAGGCGCAAAGGTGAGCCTTGGGCCTAGGCGCAAGGCACTTAAAAAGCGAGGACCTGTTTAAGCAAGGTGCATAGTAATATAGTATAAAAGTACCATTTGTAGGGGTTTTAGACATGTTTTAGGCTAGCTTAGGATATTTTAGGTTGAATCCAGGCTTTTTAGGAAACTTTTAATCGTTTCAGACCAGTTCAAATCTGTTCAGACGATTTTCGGCCAGAATTTGGCCGGAACTTAGCCTGAAAATGCGCTTGAGCTCATGAAAATACGCCTATATAAGCGAAGCATCAAGGCTGTGCCTATTGTGCTTTTGTCAACATTGTATATAGTACAACAGCTAATTTATAACTTATAAGAAGTGTACAATTTTGAACAAAAAGCGTTTGTCAATCCAACTTGCGGTGGCTCCTTTGACTACCCATTTGACCCATTACCCTACCATGACCCACTTTGGCCTTTAAATAAACCGGTTGGCTTTTTTGGCATATTGTTTGAATGTTTTCTGTAAATCTCCAGTTGTTGCTTTGTTGATCTAATCTAGTGTAGAATGGCTTGTATTTATTTGCATTCGCAAGTGCGCATATATGTTAGTAAATCTGTCTTCATGTATGTATATACTTGTGTTGATGCTTTTCCTGCAATGTTGTATTGTTATGAACTTATGATCTACATCTACCAACTTATGCAGAACATCATTATATATCTATATGAGTTGTTGTCATCTTATGTTTTGTTTAGAACGGTCAATAGATAGATACATAGTCTTAACATCTTCACACGGTGATTTAAACAGGAGGGTATTGTAGAAATAAGAGAAGATTATGTTGATGAAGATTTTAGTGAAGATAAGGCCACGACAGCAGGTTCATATCTCTTAATACTTGATATCTTGGTTTGAACTAGACATACAAGTATATAACTTGTTCATGGGCATATGTCACGCAATCATCATTTATTCTTACATTTTTGAAATTATAATCATGATGATCTAGTTATAAGATAGGATAAAATCTATCGAGGCCACAAATATGCATTGGCTCTTCTATCTGTTTAAGGGAAAAAAGCTATTTTTTTAATAAGTACCGAGTGCTGGGCATGATGTGCATGTGTATAGTGCATTCGCACTTGTATTTAAACCAAGACTAGTGCCACATAAGTGCATAACAATTGGATTCAATTACCTTGCAACAAACATTTCAAATTGCATTTATTATATTTAGCAATTAAACCTGGTCCTAAAATAAATTACATGGAGAATGGGAAAAATTAATCACAAGCTATTATCTTACTCTAATAGTGAATAAAATCAAGTTTCATATTCCTTCTATTCATCAAACAGCTAGATTATTGGATTCTGAACCTTATGTTGTTATAAAACGATATGATACGAGGGTGATTTAGAAAATAACTGACTGAAGGTCTTGAGTCAAATATGAATTTCAGGCGAAGATGATTTTGCTCGTATACTATCCCGGATGGATGAACTTGAAAAGGAAGAACTTGAAGCTGAAATTGCTGAAGAAGGTGAAGAGGAAGAAAGTGAAGAGGAAGAAGGTGAAGAGAAAGAAGAGGATGATGTTGAACCCGAGGTTAGAAATTCAGAGGTAAGGTCTTAAGTTGTTAAATATTTACTACATCTGTTTACATAATTGTGATTAATTTTCCATTCAATAATGAATACTCAATAAACAAATGGTCCCTGCAAAATAATGCTCAACATGACATGTCTAAGCCGTTCAAGTTGAGCAGCTAAGCTTTCTTATTCTCCTCTATGACATTAAATGATTTTATTTATCTTTTTATCAGCTATCAAAAATTTAACTGAAAGATGTCTTTTAAATTCTACAAAATATTTAAGTTATTAAATAGTATGTTTCCTTGAAACTTGCAGCTCAAAGAGTCACCACATATTCCTGTATCCAAAGGTCAGTCTGCTGTTAACATATCTTTCATTAGGATTCCATGCTTTAGAGATTCACGGCAATGCTAAGAACTTTGTTAGGGTTCTGCATTATGGTTCATCTTGTAATCAAGATTAGTGATTTGGTATCTGATACTCTGTTGTTTATCATGACACCAGATTCACATATTAAAGTTCCCACACCCAGCGGATCAAACAGTTCAGTGAGGCCTGTAGAGCATAATTTTTTGGAGAGTCGACCCCACACGCCTGCGCCAAGGAATGAAATCGAGGTAGAAATTTTGACCTGTTAACTTAAGAATGGGTCAGTTTCTATTGAGTTTATATCTACAACGAGTTGCCCAAAGTCTCTTTAATGCACACAACCTCTTCAATTGTTCTTATTCAAACATTTAAATTATTTTTGTACTAAAGGTTTCTGTAATTATAATTAGTGCACCTAATTTTCATACATGTTTTAGAAAAATGGACAGAAGGATAGGCGGATGAAAGATGAATCTGATTTGACCCATTAAGATCTGTAGAAAAAATAACCCATTTCCTGGCCTTTTTAAATATATGACCCATTTCAGACCGAATATGTGATTCTGTTCTGATCTATTACCCGACCCACCCATGTTTCTACTTCCACGTTCTGTGATAAATCTAATGAAAATGCTAATGGCTGTGAACATCCTTTGAAGGTTTCTACCTTAGCATCCCACTCAAGCTATGCCAGTAGGAAAACAAGCGTTGCTGCACCTGTGTCAAAGGAGGTAAAGAAATACTAATACGTTCTGTGATAAATCTAATGAAAATGAAAATTCTAATGGCTGTGGACATCTTTTGAAGGTTTCTACCTTAGCATCAAACTCGAGCAATGCCAGTAGGAAAACAAGCGTTGCTGCACCTGTGTCAAAGGAGGTAAAGAAATACTAATACGTTCTGTGATAAATCTAATGAAAATGAAAATTCTAATGGCTGTGGAATTCTTTTAAAGGTTTCTACTTTAGCATCAAACTCGAGCAATGCCAGTAGGAAAACAAGTGTTGCTGCACCTGTGTCAAAGGAGGTAAACAAAATTGTATCTGCCTGCGCCTTCTCTTAACCTTCAAGATGTGTTTCGTTTGATTATGAAGTTCATACCCACATAACCCACTCCATCCATCCATCCATCCATCATGCTATCAAACCCATACCAATAGTGATTCCTGCATGCAAACCAAATGCTACTTTTGTTTGTTTGATGGTAACAACTGTCATTAAATGTTCTGCAGGTAGCCGATATTGATTCAAGCTCAAGAAATGATACAACCAAGGCAAGTTTTATTACATTTCAAACATATTTAGGCTCATGAAATATAGTAATACCTTAGCAAGATTTTTTGTATTTATTTTGCAGGCCTTTACAGGTTCTATAGTGGAACGCACCTTTAACACCGAAAACAGTCAAAAGAGTCAAACACCCGCACCTGCATCCAAACCTGTATCTAGATTCAAGCTGCAAAGAAAATAGCTACATGATTACTTTGAGGCGCCAGATGCACTCACTTTTTGATTATGGTTAAATTACTAAATATTCTATCTTAGCATGTTTGATATGTTAAAAAGTCAACTCAAATTGACCCATTTTGGTCAAAATGCCACCTTATTTAAGAATATGGAGAATGTTTATCCAAAAGTCAATTTTTGACCCGTCAATTATATAAAACCAATGCCACATCTTTTTAATACAACTTTGCAGTTTATACAAATTTTGGTTGTAGTTTTAATAAATAAATGATAAATAAATCAATACTAAAGGACTGCTTCATATATTTTTTTTCACAGGTTCATTTGCATGAACAATAGATGTGTCGAATGTAAATGTTTAACCTAGTTAATATTATATAGCATACCAATTGTGGGTGTTTATAAATAGTACCTACAATTGTTTATTAAAAATAACTTTTGTTTTGTAGCACATAACTTTTAGGGAAAATGGCGAAACTAGCCATTGACCAAGTGGATTTACCAAAGGGAAAACCACTAAAATAAACATTGACTATCCTTTATTTACCAAAATAAACATTGTTTTTGGCTAAAGTTTAAGGAGTTCGCAGAAAACATGGAGAGGAATGAATAACACGTGTCTAAGATGGCTAACATGTAGTCGTTTGAATGTGTGGGACCTCACTTTAAACCAATAAAAATTGTCCGAATGTCCAAAAACCCAAACGGCTAAGCTTTTGGTGAACTGGGCTAAATCTTAGCCGTTATCTTTAATACTTTTTCCTCCTGCCACACCTGACCAAAACTGAAGCGGGCATCAGACAGCTGGAAACGTCAAATTCTTAGCCGTTACCTTTTTTAGACGTTTTGGTTGCTGCTGTTATTCCTTTGCAATTCCATGATGTTCCCTAAATCTTAGCCTTTTTCCACTTAAAACCCTTTAACCCCTTAAAGTTATTCCTTTCATATTTTATCCCTAAAGTTTAGCCTTTTGAATATACTACTACATTCCCTTTCCCAAGCCGTTTCAATTAAAATGAAGTAAATGGCTAGAGGCTAGGGGGAAGAAACAAAGTGGCTAGAGGTTAGGGAAGAAGAAATGGCTAGAAGTTAGGGGTGAAATGAAGTAAATTGCCGGAATTTAGAATTTAGAGAAGAGACAAAAGGCTAGAACTTAGGGGTGAACAAACAAAGTGGCTAGAACTTAGAACTAATGAAGTAAACTGCTAAAAAATAAAGGGAACAAAAAAGAAGCCGAGTATTTGAGACGTCTAGAGTACCCTACATATTAGCCACTTTAGGTTTGGATGGCATGTGTAGGTTGTTAACTGGTTGGATATCACGGCTAGTGATTAGCCAATAGGACACGCGTTATCATATGCTTCTCTTGTTTTTGTGAACTCTCTAAATTTTAGCCCATAACAATGTTTATTTTGGTAAATAATGGTGGTCAATGTTTATTTAAGTGATTTTCCCTTTACCAAACTAGCCCACTCAGCCGTCTTCGGAAAGACGGTTCCCAGTTCCCGAGGCGTCTCAGCCGTCTTTTGATTATGTCTTACTACGGACCAATTAAACTCCGAAACGTGTCCGACAACCCGTGAGACGACTTAAAGTCGTCTCGGGAAATGGAAGGGTCGTCTTTAAGTCGTCTCGGGCTAAGGGAAGTCTCAAAGTCGTCTCGGGAAATGGGACGAGTGAGACGACTTTAAGTCGTCTCGCAGGTTGTCGGACACGTGGCGGGGTTTCATTGGTCCGTAGGAAAAAGAGAATCAGAAGTCGGCTGAGACACCTTGGAAACTGGGAACCGTCTTTCCGAAGACGGCTGAGGGGGTTAGTTTGGTAAATCCACTCAGTCAATGGTTAGTTTCGCCATTTTCCCTAACTTTTATTTATCTTTAATACGTTTAACAGTTAGTCCCTTAACTTTAATAAAGTTATATTGTTCTTTTTGTTATACTACAACCCCCAAAGTTTGTGGGTTTCACTTTATTTATCAACGTTCCACATGAGTTATTTATATCTACATTTCGACATGAGTTTTTGTAATGTTTCCAAATGGATCAGTTGTTTTAAACATTCTTTTAAACCGTCTGACGCTTATCTCTAAATAGGCCATTGTGGCATGCTTTTTGTGAATTTTCATAATATTGTTTTTAAACGGCCTGTTGCTTTTAAGGGTTTTTTAAACCATTTGGTTTTTTTAAACCGTTCGATGTTCATTTCAAAATACACCACCAGGACATGTTTTTTTATATACTTTTAAACCGACTCGTTGTAATTCACAACCATCATGTTTATCTTTATATATGTTAGAATAATTTGGATTTCGTATACAAAAACGTAACATTTCCGTGATTTTCGATTATACAATCACGGCATGGTTTTTTATGGTTACGTTTGCGATTTGCTTATTTTCGTCTATGTTTTGAATCTGGCACTGAGCGCGAGTGGTAACCTACCAGCTAGTTTTATTTAATAAAACTATGCAAACATAATAGTATCTTGTTAGAATATAGAATAACCCTTAGATTCACCGTAATACTTCGTACATTTCACACGTCTTTTCCATTTCATAATTCATACTTTATATGGTTTCTCTATGTATGTATATGTTAAGAGAACCTATATGTGTTTGTGCACTTTGTGTCTTATTGATTCGAAACTCCTACTTTGTATCACGTGTAAGGTTCGTATGCATGTAAGAACTATGTTTTTTTTCCCTTTGCTTCACGTGTTCAGCGAATATACGATACATGCTTTGTTTGTGAAGTAACATGCAAATCCGTATACATATAAACCTATAATTAATATTAGTTAAATAAGTGAAATATGTCAATGAACTTACCGCCTAATGTTATTCAATGTGTATATAAAAGTGTCCTATCAACCAAGTGATTATGTGTAAAGTGTAAGTTATTCGTTTAAAATTAAGTTTAAGTTATTATGTAAACACGTCGATAAAAAGTAAATGAAAGATGGCTAAGGAAATCAAAAGAAAAGGTTGTGTATGCATAGAAAATAGTGTATATAAAAGTGTCCTATCAACTTGTTGATTTATTATATTTTGAAACGAATCCGGGGGTTTATCATTTTACAAATTACATTTAAGGGGTATTGGAGAAAAAAACTAAAAATGGTGATGCCTTAGTTTGAATTGGCGGTATCAAATTAATGTGAACAGTGATGCCGCCGAATGGAATGTTGTATTCATAGATGCCTTAGTTTGATTTGGCGGTATCACCTTTACACATTAGCGGTATCAATGAAGTAAGGATCCCGATTGAGGTGATACCGCCAAATCAAACTAAGGCATCTATGAATACAACATTCCATTCGGCGGCATCACTGTTCACATTAATTTGATACCGCCAATTCAAACTAAGGCATCACCATTTTTAGTTTTTTCCTCCAATACCCCCCAAATGTAATTTGTAAAATGATAAACCCCCTATTTATGCAAAGGATTCATTTTGAAACTAGTTACTTTTACGATAAAAATGACACTTCGATAGAGTCCTTATTGCTAGTAAATGGATGGACTATTAAACTCAACTTTTTTTTTCTTTTTGAAATTTCTGTATAGAACATTGTTGATGTGAGTATATTTTATAAATCATAAATTCCACGGTGAGACACCTTTTAAAACATGAATAAGTTTATGACTTTAGAAAATATTCGTCTCAAGTTTATTGGGTACTTATTACTCATCATTCGTCAGGTTAACAATTATACTTTGTGGTTAGTGGGTATAACTATTTGTCATCTTATGTGCTTAAAATTAGTCATTTAGCCGTCCATTATCTAAAACTCAAATTTAACTCACAAAAAAATCGACTTGAAATATCACACGTTTTTTTAACGGCCAACAAATCAATCCCAATCACTCTTGAAATACCCACTGGACAAAGGAGTACTCCGAGAGTAACCCGGGTCCATCAGTAATTTCACATCAGTTCCCGGGAAAACCCGCCGCCCGAATGCCCACTGCGGTAAAACCTGGCCCACTAGCAGCATTTTGGTGCCGGTAGGACTCAAATTCCCCACCTTCCATAAAGAAAGCAAGAAAGGTGCCACTCCACCATAAAGAAAGCAAGAAGGGTGTCACTCCACCATAAGGGGATTGGCAAATATCACACGTTTAATCACACTTCTTACAAAGCTATAATTTTAGTAAGTTCAAATGTGTAAGAAGTTCAACTACTAATTACTCTTCTTTTAAAACTATATAATTTACTAAGAGGTATGTTATTTACACAATAACAAAAAGGAAGTTTGCACAGCCCTCTACGGCCCGTAGAGGGCTCTACGGGCCGTATAGGGGGTCAGTGTAATAAATGCTCAACCCTCTACGGCCCGTAAAGCCCTCTACGGGCCGTAGAGGTGGGTTGGTCGAGTGCATTTAAACCCTAGACGGCCCGTAGAGGGCTCTACGGCCCGTAGGCAGTACGAGGTACGAGGTCATTGAATGAAGTATCTGACATTCAGTGTGTCAGTCTGAAAAAGCTAACCCTCTACGGGCCGTAGAGGGCTATACGGCCCGTAGAAAACCTGGTTGTTGGGAGCATTAAACCCTATACGGCCCGTATAGGCCTCTACGGGCCGTAGAGGTCCAGATATATTCTTCTTCCTTGTCTTCTTTCTTCAGTTAACGAAAGAAAATTTAAAAACGCGGTGCACAAAAATCCGATCGATTCCAAGCTACCACGATGTCTTCGGGTCACTACGGTAATGTTTCGGATGAATGGGAGCATTCGTTTAGCCTATCTCACGTCTCGGAAAGCCTTTTCGGAGCCGTGGTGGAACGTGGTGAGGAGGAGGTTAGCTCCGTTGTTCGCTATGGTGACGGGAATGCACTACCCGATTTGAACCTGCTGCCCGATTTGAACCAGGAGTACGTAGAAGAACCGGGGTCATTTTACTTGCCTCCGCCAAGTCATCCACAGTACGAGGGAGGTGATAACGGTGGCGAGGAACCTGTCCCGGATGTTTCGTACGAAACGAATCAGGTGTGTTTATGAATTTGCACTTGTTTATAATTTAGACCCGTGTATATTTAGACTCGTATATTTAGGGTTTGTGAGATATTTAGACCCGTGTACATATTTAGACTCGTATATTTAGTCCCGTACCTAAATTTGTTTTAGGGTTTGTGAGATTTGAACTCGTATATATTAGTTGTTATTTGAACTCGTAGGGTTTGTGAGATTTGAACTCGTATATATTAGTTGTTATTTGAACTCGTAGGGTTTGTGAGATTTGAACTCGTATATATTAGTTGTTATTTGAACTCGTAGGGTTTGTGAGATTTGAACTCGTAGGGTTTGTGAGATTTGAACTCGTATATATTAGTTGCTATTTGAAGTCGTATATAAATTTTGCAGGTATTCAGGTCTCTTAAAGACCTCAAAGAGTGGGTTTATCAAAGAGCAAAAGAAAATGGTTACATTACCGTATTCGGACGTACTGTTTCTGAAGGCAGGGGGCCGAATAGGAGGGTAACATCGGCATGGATACGATGTGACCGTAGTGGCGTACATCATAGTGTAGCCACGGTTCGAAAGACGGGCAGTAAAAAATGTAATTGCCCGTTTCAACTAATAGGGAGATACCACTCCGGCCACGATGGTTATATTTTGGAGGTCCAAAACCAAACACATAATCACAAACCTTTCCAACACATCGAGGGTCACGCGTATGCTAGGAGGCTGGGTCCGGCCGAGTTAAAATTGGTGGATACACTTTATTTTCAAAATGTTACGCCAGTAGACATACATTCGGCCGTTAGAAAACAAAACCCGGATAGTCCCTGCATCTTAAGAGACATACATAACACAATAACCAAGGTTAAGCATTTGTTATACGGCGGCAGGACTCAAATGCAGGTATTATTATTATTATTATTATTATTATTACTTCTTTATTATTATTTTTTAATTATTATTATTGCTATGCAGGTACTCGAAGCCACATTGGTGGAAAAAAAATTTGTTTACTTCACCCGGAGGAATGACTCGACAAATGCGATCGAGGATATTTTGTTTGTCCATCCCACCTCGCACAGGTTATGGCGTGCGTTCCCGCATGTGCTGATGATTGATGCGACCTACAAAACGAACGAGTATAAACTTCCGTTTGTTCAAGTTGTGGGTATGACATCAACATCCAAGTCGTTTTGTGTCGCCCATGCATTCATCTCCGGTGAAAAAAGGGATAACTACCTATGGGTGCTACAAAGGCTTAAAGAGTTGCTAGAAGATAGTACGGAGCCCCGTGCTATAGTAACTGATTGTGAGAAAGCCTTGATGAATGCATGCGACATTGTATTTCCAGCAGCTTCGAAGTTGTTATGCAGGTATACATATTATTATTATTATTATTATTATTATTATTATTATTATTATTATTATTAATTATTTTTATTATTATTTTATTATTATTATTATTATACATTCAGGTATCACATTCAACGAAATATATTGAAGCACTGCAGACAAGCCTTTGGAAATGCAGATTGGGAAATATTCGTGAAATCTTTTAAGCGATTATGTAGATCTTCATCTCCGGAATTTTATAGTCTCTGGTTAGACCGATTCTACAAACGACTATGTCAGGACGAACGAGCTGGTACATATTTTATTAATTTAGTTTAAAACGCATACATACACACATTAACAAATATCTTTTTTTCTATCTTTTACAGGTGTTTTTGAATATATAGACCGGGTCTGGCTCCGTGACTACAAAGAAAGGTTTGTTTCTGCATGGACAGACACAAACTACAACTTTGGTCAGTATACGACCAACAGAGTTGAGAGCCAGCATGCAAGGTTTAAGATGCACATTAAGGGGGCTAACAACTCACTCCACAAACTTGTGATGATTGTAGACGATGTTGTAACGTCACAAGAGAGGGCAATAAACCACTCGTTTGAAGAGAGTTTATCTGTGAAAAAGGTGCACCATGACATACCTCTTTTTGAGGACCTACTCGGTAAAGTTTCCCATGCAGCGATCGAGAAGTTGATAAAAGAGATAAAAAATATAGAGAGGTTGAAGGAACGAAAAATGAGTTGTGGTCACCAGCTTTTCACGAGTTCTGGGTTGCCGTGTGCATGTCAATTAGATTCGTATATAAATAAAGGTAATACCATTACTTTATTATTATTACTATTATTATTATTATTATTATTATTTTTATTATTATTATTACTGCTACTACTACAACTATTATGTTTATGTTTATGTTTATTGAATACAGGAATAAAAATACAGCTGTCCGAAATAGACGTCTTCTGGACACGACTGAATTACGAACCGGAAGTAGTATGGGGGGAACGTGACCTTGCGAGTGAGTGGGAGATAGTCAAAGAGACACTGATGTCTCAATCACCACGCGTTCAAAGAAATATGTTGTCAAAAATAAAGTCGGTGGTAAATCCAAGTATGACTGACACTCAACCTCCTGAGGTACAAAAGAATACTCGCGGGCGCCCAACTACAAAATTAAAGAAAAAAAACAGCAGGAGGATGCGCAAGAAGATGTTAGTATTATTATTATTATTATTATTATTATTATTATTATTATTATTATTATTATTATTATTATCCATTGTAGGAAGACGAGCCTGTTAGAAGACGTAGGCCATCAGACCCGGGTAAAGATAAAATGAGAGTGTGTAGCAAAAAGTATCCACTCTTAGTAGGGGACAGGTACATAAATAACTATTTATACATACATACATATGTACACATCCCCTAATCATGATTTCCCAATGTTTGGCGGTGACAGGTATAAATTTGTGCTTAGACAATTTAAGCATCAGATTGATCCCCTTTATCGACGGTTTGTCACGCATATTCAAAATGTTCAGCCAGACGGTAACTGTGGGTTCCGATCTGTAGCTTTGGCTTTGGATATGGAGGAGGAAGACTGGGATTTGATCCGCCACCTTCTTAAAGAAGAGATGATGGGTCAATACCATGAGGATTGGTACGAGATTTTGAACCAATTCGACGATAACGGTTTCGCCCGCATATACTCGTCCTTAGATTGGACGGGAGTCGGGAACACACCTAATTCAAAGTGGATGGAGATGCCTTTGACTGGATTAGTGATTGCTCAGGCATTTGGTGTGGTCCTTCAATTCTTCAGTCCTCTTGGAACGAGCACATTCTTCCCTATTCACAAGCATCCTCAAAGCGTGCCAGAACATCGGGTCATTTCGATGGCCTTCGTGAACGGCAACCACTTCATCATGCTAAAGCTAACAGACGACGCTCCGATGCCTTATCCGAATGGAACATGGAGGCGTTGGGTAGATGTAAATCACAACCCATGGTTAGCACTATACAGGGATCGTCTTGATGAGGGGCGTAGGCTATCTCAAAGAGATCCAGAGTTGTTTGACCTAACAGGCTGTCCTGATTCTTCTGATAGTTCGGTGTAAATTTGTTTTTATAATGTATAATGATTTATTAAATACATTTTTTTATTTTTTATTATTATTTTACATATACAATATGAAATGAAAACGTTATTTTATAAAAAAAACCTATACCACCTAATTAAAACTAACAAAATTTTAAAAAAAACAAGACTTGTATTGGGCCGTAGAGGGCCCTATGGGCCGTAGGTAAGATTTTTCTACGGGTCGTAGGGCCCTCTACGACCCGTAGGCTTCTGGGACATGCTAGTAGACACCATCTATGGCTCGTAGAGGCCATTGAGCCTACGAGCCGTAGAGGCTTCTACGAGCCGTAGGCAAAATCTTTTGATTTCTAAAAACTTTGTAAAGTTTATAAAAAGTTAATCAGTAGTTTTTTAAAAAAAAATTGGAGTCTACGACCCGTATAGGTCCCTACGGGCCGTAGACGAGGATTTTTTTTAAAAAAATTTGGTTTTCAGTTATATGTTATATATAAAATTTCTGGATAATATTCCAGCGAACTGGTAGCCCAGATGGTTTGTATGTGTGTGTGTATAACGTGTGTTTGATAAAGTGCCCGGGTTCGATCCTTGTCCCAACCATTTTTTTTATAGTTATCTACGGCCCGTAGAGACCTATACGGGCCGTAGGTAAGTTTTTAAAACCCATTTGAACAGACGATCTGTTCATTTCTCACAAACCAAAGAAAAAACCCAACCCTAACCCCCCTCTGCCCCCTTTCAACTGCTATCGCCACCACCACCCTAAACCACCACCACCACGACCGGCCCACCACTGCAACTACCACCACCACCCGAATCCGACCACCAAAACCCTAATTTCAACCCGGATCCATCCCCCATTTTCGAAACAGGTTATTTTTTTTTCAGTTAATTATAATTAGTTTTTATGTTTTAATTAGTTAATTGTTGTACATTATTGTTGATGGTTGTAGATAATTGTTAGATTTTAGTTTTTTTTTTTTTTTCATTTTTTTTCAGTTTTTTTCAGATTTAGGGGTTTAGGGGTCGTGGTGGTGGTTTGTTGATTGGGTTTGTTGTTGATTGTTGTTGATTGGGTTTAGCGAGTATAATGTTATTAGTTTTGGCGATTCTTTTGAATCGCCAAAAACTATATAGTTTTGGCGATTCTTTTGAATCGCCAAAAACTATATAGTTTTGGCGTTTCTTTTGAATCGCCAAAACTAATATAGTTTTGGCGTTTCTTTTGAATCGCCAAAACTATATTAGTTTTGGCGATTCTTTTGAATCGCCAAAAACTATATAGTTTTGGCGATTCTTTTGAAACGCCAAAACTATATTAGTTTTGGCGTTTCTTTTGAATCGCCAAAACTATATTAGTTTTGGCGATTCTTTTGAATCGCCAAAAACTATATAGTTTTGGCGATTCTTTTGAAACGCCAAAACTATATTAGTTTTGGCGATTCTTTTGAATCGCCCAAAACTATATAGTTTTGGCGATTCTTTTGAATCGCCAAAACTATATTAGTTTTGGCGATTCTTTTGAATCGCCAAAACTATATTAGTTTTGGCGATTCTTTTGAATCGCCAAAAACTATATAGTTTTGGCGTTTCTTTTGAATCGCCAAAACTATATTAGTTTTGGCGATTCTTTTGAATCGCCAAAAACTATATAGTTTTGGCGATTCTTTTGAATCGCCAAAAACTATATAGTTTTGGCGTTTCTTTAGAATCGCCAAAACTATATTAGTTTTGGCGATTCTTTTGAATCGCCAAAAACTATATAGTTTTGGCGATTCTTTTGAATCGCCAAAAACTATATAGTTTTGGCGTTTCTTTTGAATCGCCAAAACTATATAGTTTTGGCGATTCTTTTGAAACACCTTAATTATAGAAACGCCCTAACTAACTATATATTCTTTGATTTTGCAGTTATGGCAGATTTTCTAGACGAGCAGTACATGGGCGAGGAGGAGGAGGAGGAGCAGCAGCAGGAGGAGGATGAGGCCGCGGTGCAGGCGGGGGCTGCCATGGCAGGGGGTGACTTGTCAGGCTATGAGCATTGCAGTTTTCTGCGAGTCGATTACCCGGGTGCCAGATTTCATAGGTTGAGGAAGAAGAAGATTGTGCTGGCGCGTGGGATTTCTTGGGACGCGCTTCGGGCGTGTAGGGGTGCTGAGGCGATTGCCCGACAGTGGATCCCGGAAGGGAGCCCACTGGACAGGTTTTTCGACGACTTTTGCGCGCCGTCCCATAGGCCGTTGGTGATAGAGTTTCTATCCACCTTTCGGTTTCGCCCGCCCGGTGCCGGATTGTCGGACGCCGGATCGTCGGGCGCCGGATCGTCAGGCCGCCCACCGAGGGATATTGAGTTTTTCATACTCGGCGTTGAGTATGGTTATTCTCTAGATGAGTGGGCTACGCACATCCGGTGGTACACTCGCGACGACCTTGTAGAGGTATTAATATTATTTTTATTTTTATTATTATTATTTTTGTTTTTGTTCTTATTCGAAATGTTAATGTTAATGTTAATGTTCAGGATGTCTACACTAGGGCGGTGACTACTATCGCTGATGACGTCCTCTATGCGTGGTGGCCCACCATTGGCGGTCCCGAGTTCGGCAACCCGGCACAGAAGTATTATTATTATTATTATTATCATCATCATTATTATTATTTTTCAATATCTTTGTTCTGATTATTATTACTATTATTATGCTGTGCAGGGAGAGGTGTGACAGGGCATCCAACATTCGTCACCCCGTAGTTCGTTACATTCACCGTTGCATTACTTATTCCCTAACGGCACGGGGGAATAGTAACGAGCGGGTGACGAAGACGGACCTGATGTACATGCATTGCATACTCACCGGCACGCCGATTGCCTTGCATCGGGTCATGGCCGAGTTTTTTGCCTCCTTCCCCCATAAGCCGTTGAAGGGAGGCATCCCATGCGGGGGGCTCATCAGCAGGATTGCTGAGCGCTGCGATGCCGTGAAGTATTACAGTTATGTTAACCGTAATCGGTTTCCGTCACTACCGCCCAGGTATTTCGGTTATTAATGTTATTATTATTATTATTATTATTATTATTATTATTATTATTATTATTATTATTATTAATGTTAATGTTTTTGAGTTTCTTTCAGCCCAATAGGTCTACAAACGATGAAGGCTATGCTTTGTGCGGCGAAGAAGGCGAAGACGCCGGATCATGATGAGTTCCACTATCTGATTGGTCCTGCTGGCGTGGAGTTTGTGCATGAGCCGTTAGTACATCAGGGCCTTAGAGGTATTATTATTATTATTATTATTATTATTATTATTATTATTATTATTATTATTATTATTATTATACTTATTATTATTATTATTATTATTATTATTATTATTATTATTATTATTATTTGGGAAACTTGTAGACAACTTGTGTTGTCTGGTTTGCCTAAAAACAGAGGAAACTCTGCCCAATTTTTTTATAAAATCCTGGAATATTATTATTATTTATTAATTATTTATTGTTATCCATTGCAGGAGATGCTGTGGAGGTCGGGTTGCAGTTTGTGCATGAGCAGGAGGGGGGCGGTCTTAGGGACGTCGAGATGCCTCAGCAGCAGCCTGAGGACGTGCAGATACCGGCGCGCGTTTATCACTCCCTTAGGTTGCCTGCTGATGTTAGGGCGGACGTTCGTGCGGCTGCCGAGGAGGCTGTCGAGATGCGTGCGTGGCGTCAGCAGATGGACACCTGGCGTCAGCAGCAGGACACCTGGCGTCAGCAGCAGGACACCGATACGCGTCAGTGGCGTGATCGGCAGGACGACGCGATGCGCTGGTTGATTGCTGGCCAGCAGGATATGTATCGCCACCTAGGCATGCAGGCTCGTGTCCCACCGACTTTAGGGACCAGCACGCACGAGCCCGTGACGTCCTCCCAGCAGCCCGAGACGTCTTCGCAGCAGCCCGGGACCGCGTCGCCGACTGACTCTACGATGTTTTATTTCTGATCATCTTATGTATTTAAACAATCTTTATTTTGAACGCTTCTGTTAACTTTTAGTTTTATTTTGTTGCGTATATAAACGATTAGTTTTATTTTGAACGTTTCTGTTAACGTTTATTTTACACGCTTATCGAGACGACGTTGGTTTATATTGGTTTATGTTATAAACAATTGTGTTCACGTTTTACATGCTTGTGTTAATGTATTACACGCTCGGGATTAATTATTACATAATTAAAATGATTTAAAAAAAAAAAAAAAACCCTATCTACGGGTCGTATAGACCTATACGGGCCGTAGAGGCTGCCTAAGACTGGTTTATGTTATATTAAAACTTTCCAACTAAGAAACCAGCGAACTGGTAGCCCAGATGGTCCCCATATACTTAATAAGACTTTGTGTGTGTGTTTGTGTGATAATGTGCCTAAGATCGAACCTCGTCCCAAACGTTTTTGGTTTTTTTTTTGTCTACGACCCGTAGGGGCCTATACGGGCCGTAGGCACCATAAAACATCAATCTTCTCCTTCTTCATTCTCAAAAATAATAAGACTACTTCTACGAGCCGTAGAGGCCTCTACGGCTCGTAGGCAATCATTACCAATGATTGTATGATTACCAATCATTGGTAATGAGTACCTACGAGCCGTAGAGGCCTCTACGGCTCGTAGAAGTCTGAAAAAATTGGCTCTACGAGCCATAGAGCTCTCTACGACCCGTATAGGATTGTCTGAATAAAATTACTACTTGTGCAAATATCCGGAGCCTTTACGAATGTGTTCAGCTTCAATACAGGTAAACATGTTAGAGTACTTGGATGGGCGTCACAGTCCAAAACCCACAAAAAAAAAATTAGTGACTAATCCCATACCTCGAGTTTCGATTGTTTTGTGTTTCAGATATTCCTATCTAGTCGAGTTATTTTTTTTCTTATGACCAAAATTCAGAACTATGTTCTTTTTAGAAGAATTTAACATTCTATCCTTTGATTTTATAATTTGTCTCGACCTTTTTTTAGATTATTTATTATGTTAAAGGATAATGGAGCATAATATAGTTAATACAAATAGATTTAACATGCTATACTTATACATATAATGATATACGTGCGGAGTTCCACGTCACCCTTCTATCTTTACGTCCATTATGCACAACACATCTCCTATGAAGTTATAGAATTATTTGCATTGTTTCTCTTTGTTTGTTTACTTTAGTAGTGTGGATAATGGGTAGTTTTTATCATGTCCACGTAATTCACATTTCTCATTTGTAAGCCTTATATATAAGCCTTTGAGTTTTATAAAATATTAAGAAGAAAATATTTGTAGAAAGCTTTGTGCTTGATCTCTATTTCTTATCTAGTTCTTGGAAGTTTTGTAAGTTTTTCTCTGTAAAACATATCTAATAAATTTTTTTTTTTTTTTTTTTTGGAAGGCAAACATATCTAATAAATAACTAGAGCAATTATTACTCGGCTTAATCTTTTGTAATGTACTTATTATACTATATTAGTTTACAAACTAATTTGAATAGTAACCTCAAATGAATAGTAAAAATATTAATATTTTATTTATATTATTATTTTATTTAAAAACTTTATTATATTATATACTATTAATATTAGAGATGAGCTTGGGACGGTATCAGTACCGAACCGATACCGATCCCGATAATACCGATACCGAAAAGTCCAAAAAACCAATACCGATACCGAACACATACGGTACGGTACCGGTATGGTATCGGTATTTTACCTTAAAATACTGATACCATACCGATCCCGTACCGATACCGATAATACCGAAACCGAAAATCCATAAATATGGGTACCGATGCCGACCCCAAAACCACTCAGTTCGGTATCGGTTCGGTACGGTATCGGGATCGGGACGGGACGAGACGGGATCAATATTCGGCCTTGTATGCTCATCCCTAATTAATATATTATATACTATTATTTTATTCAAAAACTTTATTATATTATATACTATTAATATATTATATACAATTATTTTATTCATATTATTTTATCAAAAAAATTTATTATATTATATACTATTAATATAAATAACATAATCTTATGGTAATTTCGTTACAAATTTCATGTGTTACCTTATGTGTAGATTTCTTTATTTTTATTAACGTTTACAACCAAAATGGAATCTCGATTGTATAATTCATTGATTGATTAACACCTCATCTAAATCTCGATTGTAAAACGCGCAACGCGCGTGATTTTATACAACTAGTTGTAGTTTAAAACTACATAATAATAATAATAAGAACTTTAGTTATTGGAAGCCACCTGAACTAGAGAATACTCGAGAAACCCGAAACCAAAAGAACCAAACCTTGTATGGGTCGATTACTGGGTCACTTATTTCCCAGCTAAAAATTGAACAACCCGATGAAACCTAGAAAACCTAGAAATTTATCATTATTATTATTATTATCATTATCATTATCATTATCATTATAGATGTGTTTTAGTTTAGAGTATCTGTTATTTGAAACATTAAGTTTTGTCGATTTTAAACATTATTATATCATATTGTCCAATGATATTTGAATTTTGATACTTTTTAGCACTGATTCCGACTAATCCAAACTTTAAATGTCTATTAATTTATTTGTGTCATATATCACCCCATTAAATATTAACCTACATATTTTTTTTAACGGCTAACGAATTAATTTCCGAGCATTCTCGGGCACCCTTTTGGCGAATCAGGTACTCGAGAGTACTCGGGCCATCAATTGCCACCAATTCCCGGGAAAACCCGACCACTCACCCGCCCGAAGGCACGACAGTGAAATAATCGGTAAAACCGGTCGGGATCAGGACTCGAACCCAAGCCAATGACCGGGTCATCCCTCATTTCCCCTTCACCAATGTCCTCCAAATGTAACTAGTGGGAATTGAACCCAAGCCTCCTATAAAAAACTTTAGGCCCTCAACCAACTAGGCTATAAGTGTCTACATATTAAAATTAAGAGTTAATAGCCATTTTCGTCCCTGAGGTTTGGGCCAGTTTGCCACTCCAGTATAAAAAGTTTTTTTTTTTTTGCAATTCCTTCCTTGAGGTTTGGATTTTGTTGCCAAATTCGTCCTTTTCACTAACCCAGTTAAAAAAAGTCGTTAGTGTTAGGGGTATTTTTGTCTTTTTAACCTCAGGGACGAATTTGGCATTTAAATATCAAGGATTTTTTTTTTTTGCCAAATTCCCTCTCCCCCACCCCCACCCCCTATATCTCTCTCTCTCTCTTTCACTCTCTCTCTCTCTTTCTCTTTCACTGTCTCTCTCTCTAGATCTTGCAGGCTATTCTCAAAATACTCCTCAACCAATTCAAACAATTCTTGATTCTTCCCTATGTCTTTCTTGCAATGCAAGATAACCTTCACAACTTCTTGGTTTATTTTCTCTATTCTACACAAACAAGAAGTAATTTACAGCTTCGAAACCCCAAAATCTAACTTTCTCCTGGATTTGACCCAAAATTGACCTTTTCAAAGACTTGTAATATCTTTCCATTTACAACCTGCTGATAACTACTTATAGTTTCTTCCGGCATTCTTTACCTTGACGAGTAGACTCGCTTCTGAACTTGCTGATCCGCTAAACTGGAGGAATGTCTCATTTAAGCAGCCTATACAGACATAATTTTACATACAAATATGACACAATTTAGTTAGCTTGATACAATATAAAATATTTTTTTTTAAAACTAAACAAGCAAGAACAAAAAAGAAATCAGCAGGAAGGTTCATTTGCACAGGAATACTTGGACTACAGGTATAAACTAGAGGTCTTTGTTATCTGTCTTAGATCGCGATACGAGGTATGAGACATATTGATCTGTAATAATATGTTGGATATTTTAGTGTAATTGGATTGACTGTTTTTGACCAATATGTTCATAATAACACATCATATAGGTATGGTGGTGCGGAGTGCACGCCTATTTGAATTTATTATGAACTTAGGGGCGAAGCCCCTAAGGAACGGGGGTCCGGGGGCAGCGCCCCTGGGAGCAGGGTCCAAGGGCGGCAGCCCCTGGCGGGGTCCAAGGGGCAGAGCCCCTGGCTGGGGTCGAGCTGATTGTATCCGATTGAATATTCGAAAATAGAGGGACTATTTTGGCAATTTCGAAACCCTTAGAAAACTGCCTAAAAGGCAGTTAATGGCCCAAAATTCAGTACGAATTCTTCTTCTTGGTCATTATCTCTCTGGTTCTAAAAATCTCAATCAAAAACATACAGAAAATTCTCAATCTCTGATTGTATCCGATTGAATATTCGATAGAACCGTCGAATTGATTCAATCTGAAAGCGATCACGTGCCTTCAGAGATTTCTGTTATCCGTTATTGTTCGTTTGTTACGGTTACTCCCCAACAAAGATCGAATCAATTTCCGAAGATGACGAACAATGAATCTGTGAAAGATATGACGAAGAACTTCACGAAATTGGACAAGTTTTCTGGACAGGATTTCAGACGCTGGCAGAAGAAGATGCACTTCTATCTCACGAGTCTGAAAGTGGTGCATGTTCTGAGCACTCCTTGTCCCGAGATTGTTGAGAATGAAACTCTGGAACAAACCAGAACTCATTCAAAGTGGGAAAACGCAGACTACATCTGTCGTGGTCATATTCTTAACGGTATGTCTGATTCTTTATTTGATGTGTATCAAAACGTAGAGTCTGCAAAAGAATTATGGGATGCCCTTGAATCCAAATACATGGCAGAAGATGCGTCTAGTAAGAAATTTCTGGTTGGTAATTTTATTAACTATAAAATGGTAGACACTAGGCCTGTTATGGAACAGTATCATGAATTGCAACGAATACTAGGGCAGTTTCATCAATATGGAATGAAGATGGATGAAGCGATTTCTGTCTCTAGTATTATTGATAAACTGCCACCCTCTTGGAAAGATTTTAAGAATAATCTGAAACATAAGAAAGAGGAAATGAATTTGGTTGAATTGGGAAGTAGTTTCCAAATTGAACAAAACATACGTGATATGGAAAAGGGTTCTGTTGTTGGTACTAAAACCATGGCTGGTTGTTCTTCTGTGAACATGGTGGAGGAGGGTGAATCCTCCAAGGCTTGGAAAGGGAAACGAAAGTTTGAAGGGAACAACAATAAGGGTTCTGATAAGAAGCCTAAAAGGGTTTGTTGGAAGTGTAATAAACCCGGACACTTCAAGAAAGACTGCAGGTCTGGTAAGAGTGGAGGAAAAGGCAAAAACGTGGCTGGTACAAGTGGATCCAAGGATCCCGAAAAGCAATCAGGTTCGTTTTTGGTACCATGTGATCATTATATTGAGAATTATTATGTATCAATAATCTCTGAAGCATTTTATGTGCAGGATGATGATATTTCATGGTGGATGGATTCGGGAGCAACATGTCATGTTTGCAAAAATCTTCAATGGTTCAAGGATTTTAAGCCAATTGAAGATGGATCTTTACTGAAGATGGGCAATGTTGCTACTGAACCAATTAAAGGAATAGGATCTGTTCTTTTAGTCTTTACTTCTGGAAACTCTTTACTATTAAATAATGTTCTATATGTACCTGGGATTCGTAAGAACTTAGTATCTGGTATTGTATTGAATAATTGTGGTTATAAGCAGGTCTTGGAAAGTGACAAGTATATCTTGTCAAGACATGGAACCTTTATTGGATTTGGTTATTTGAATGGCATGTTTAAGTTGAATTTAGATGTCCCTTTTGTTAATAATTCTGTTTGTATGGCTTCTACTAGTTCCAGCAATGATTTTAGTAAATCAGAATTATGGCATGCTAGATTAGGTCACGTTAATTATCGCAGAATGAAAGATATGTCTAAAATGAGTCTTATACCAGCTTTTGACATACAAAAATGTAATGATTGTCATACTTGCAAATTGACAAAAATTACAAGAAAACCATTTAAAGATGTCAAAAGGAATTCTAATGTATTAGAATTGATTCATTCTGATTTATGTGACATTCATAGTACTCCTTCTCTAGGAAATAAGAAGTATGTTGTAACCTTTATTGATGATGCAACTAGATTTTGTTATGTATATCTATTGCATTCAAAGGATGAAGCTCTTGATAAATTTAAAGTTTATAAACAAGAGGTTGAGCTTCATAGAAATGGTTTGATTAAAAACCTTCGTACAGATAGAGGTGGAGAGTATTATGATCCAGTGTATTTCCAATCTACTGGTATAATACATCAAACAACTGCTCCTTATACACCACAACAAAATGGTGTGGCTGAAAGGAAGAATAGGTCATTGAAAGAAACAGTGAATTCTATGTTGTCCTATTCTGGTTTAAGTGATGGATTTTGGGGTGAGGCTATGTTGACAGCCTGTTACTTATTGAACCGAGCACCTAATAAAAGGTCTAAGGTAACCCCATATGAACTTTGGTACAAAAAGGTACCAGATTTGAGTTTTCTCAAAGTCTGGGGATGTAGAGCTGTTGTGAGGCTTACTGAGCCCAAAATGAGTACCATTGGTGAAAGAGGCATAGATTGCATATTTATTGGATATGCTGATCATTCCCCTGTTTATAGGTTCTATGTCATAGAACCAAATGATTATGTATCTGTTCACTCTGTCATTGAGTCAAGAGATGCTAATTTTGGGAATGAGGATAGATTTTCTTCTGTTCCTCGATTGAAGGATACGCCTCAGTGTCTTAAAAATTATGAACAGACAATTTCTTGTGGTGACAATTCTGGTAATTGTGATGATGTACCTTCTACTAGTACTGAGCCCAGAAAAAGTACTAGAGTCTAGGGGTGAGCATATTAGGGCCGGACCGAAAAAGAACCGAGAACCGAACCGAATTTAGACCTGGACCGAACCGTATTAGTAGTTTAGGTTCTTCAGTCGGTTCCCATATATCTACACAATCGGGTATCGGGTCGGGTCGGGTCGGGTAGGGGAAAAAACCGAATACAAAACTTGGACCGAAAGATTATAAACAAAATAACTGATTTTCAGATCTTGCGGCAATTCATGGGCCCAAAACACAATATCTATACACCTACACAATAATTTCTAAGATAAAAACCTACCTTTACCTAAATCTATACGGCTGCTGCAAAGAGTTCCAAGAAAATCAGCCTGCTGCAATCATACAATCAATTAATCAACTGGTAAGCCCTTAACACTGCTGCATATACTGACCACATGTTGATCCGAGATGCTATTTACTGACCACTGCTGCATATACTGACCACATGCTATTTATTCATATATTTATTGTAATTGATCATTCATCATTGATTAGTTATAATGTTGTATGTCTCATCTCATGTATGAAACCTATTATTAGTTATAAATAGAATTTTCAAGGTCTGCACATTCATATACATAGTACCATAGGACCACTATATTGAGCATATTATGGCTGCTGCAGATGTGACATGATTCAAGTGCTAACCTTGAGTTTTGTTTCATGAACCGTAAGGCAATTAGAATGGGGCTCTGTAGTGATAATATACTCCTCATTCTTTGCTAACTCCTTTCTGTTTAGCGGTCTCTTGCGCACCTGAAATTCAACCAACATTACATTAAAATATCTGTATATCTCAGACTATGATCAGCAAACCACAACTTTAATATTAGTATTAAAAGATCTGTATATCTCAGTTATATTATTGTTTGTTTTTTTACCAAGCTAGATGGATCGAAGAAGAATTACGTCGACTGAAGTTTGGGCGGTGTTTGAGAAGTTTACTGATGCGGATGGGAATAAAGTGGCAAGATGCAAAAATTGCGCGATAGTGTATTATGCTGACCCGACTAAATGCGGAATAGCGACATTGCAGAAACATCTTATAAAAAGTCCGAAATGCCTTGGTAATTGAAATATTAAAAGTGAATTACAATATAAAATTGTTTCATCATAATACTTATGTATATATATATTTTTTTTGCAGAAAAGAATGTTCACTAGCGAGCGGTTGAGTATCGATATGGAAAAGATGAAGATGAAGGCTTTTTGTTTTTGGTTTTTAATCGAGACTAGTTGATTTGATTTAATATTATGTCTTGCTATTCGTAATCGTATCAACATTATGTTTTTAAATGGATCATATGGGCTTGTAATTGCCATACCAGGTCTTCTTAATGGGTAGTGATTTAGCACATTATGACCAATAAACAAGGCCCGTCAATATTTATACAAATACTGTGGTACAATATGCTGAGCAGCCTGCAATATTTTTAAGGCTGCAAATAACTAATACGCCTAAACTATATTGTTCCAGCTGCTTCTGTTGAACATGATCAAGAAACTGATTCTTTATATTGATATAGGAAAAAACGCCTAAACTAAATTAGTTTAGGCGTTTCAAAAGAAACGCCCAAACTAAGATAGTTTAGGCGTTTCAAAAGAAACGCCCAAACTAAGATAGTTTAGGCGTTTCAAAAGAAACGCCCAAACTAAGATAGTTTAGGCGTTTCAAAAGAAACGCCCAAACTATATTAGTTTAGGCGTTTCAAAAGAAACGCCCAAACTATATTAGTTTAGGCGTTTCAAAAGAAACGCCCAAACTAAGATAGTTTAGGCGTTTCAAAAGAAACGCCCAAACTAATTTTTAAATATTGGTAACGTGTATAATTGTAACACTTATTCCTATGATTAAAGAGTCTGTCTTAAAAGGAAAAAATGATAGAAATCAATCATTCCATTGAAACAATGGACATTCTGTTTTGACCCACATGTGTTCATTAGTCTGTCATGGATCAACATTCGTATTCCATGTTTAACTAATAAGTAACATTTTGCTTAGTTATAAAATTGTGTCAACATTAAGAAAGGGATGATGGCTTAACTGTTGCAATCAAACACACTCCCCTTTGACTTTCAAAAGTCAAACTGCATATGTTGAGGCCCATTCTGTTTTGACCCACATGTTTCAAGTTTCAAGTTTTTTGGTCGTTTTGTTTATTTATTTGAATTGTTGGTTCGTTACTTTGTTTCGTACTTTCTTTTTCTTTTGTTTGAATTGTTGGTTTCTTTCGTACTTATCGTAACTCTTCTACGTATGAACTAGAATAACTATGAACGATCCTTTAGTTTTGTAATTTCTTTTTACAATAATGTTTTAGTTTTTTTACTTAGAAATTCTATCGAACACTTGGTGTGCAAACATACCGTACATAACAATCAAACCAAATAAATCAGCAAACAACCTATCTTCTATTATGAACACACCAATCAAATGTAACATCAACAACTACTCTTTTTAGTTTTTCCAATGAGACATTCAATCGAACACTTGGTGTGCAAAGATCATATATGCTAGATTACATAAACAACCTATAACATGACCAACCAATTCCATCAAGAACACATATCATAGCTTTTTAGGGCAAATTCAGGTTAAGAAACAACTGAAAATATGAATTCAGTTTTGAATATGTAAGCAATTTCATTACACATAGGCCTTAATAAAAATACAGATCATCATTCAAGTCTAACAGATCAATCAAAATGAAGAAGGGATATCATTCAAGTCTAACAGATCAATCAAAATGAAGAAGGGATATTGCTCACCACTGATTCAGTACACATCGGCTTGCATCAGAGAGCTTCCATCAGTCTGATCATCTGTAATGGGTCGGGTTCGGTCATTAGGTTTGGACCGAATATACCCGAGTGTACAAGAACCGAGACCGACCCATCCTTAGTGTAGTGTTTGTCGGTTCTGAGATTTGTATGTTCTCGGTTCTCGGGTCGGGTCGGGTACTTCTCGGGTCGGGTCGGGTATTATCATTTGCTCACCCCTAGATGAAATTAGTTAGCATTTTATTTTTTGAAAGATATATAATTATTTATTTAATTTTTAATTCCGCCTCGGGCTTACGCCTCGGTTCGCCTCGAGGCTTACGCCTCGTGAGGCGAAGGGAAAACGCCTCGAGGCGCGTTTCCGTTCTTTTAAACTTTGGACTATACTACCCCTTGTTATCTTATAGCAAAAAACGTACGAGTAGTTTATTAATATTAAAATCAAGGTTTCATATCAGCCTTTGATCAATCAAGATCAATGGTGGTTATTGGGTTTTCGGAGTTTTCACAACTCAGGAGGGTTTTTATTTTAACCAAACCCTATATATATATATATATATATATATATATTAAAAAGCAGCGTCTGTGAGGATACATGAATAGAAGTCAATAATAGGGTCTATTAATTTTTTCCTTTGCATGTCTTTCTTTTACCGGTCAAGCCGGTTGCATGGCTTTCATAATGAGTGATCGCAATCTTCACCCCATATATGGAAAAAAGGAAGGCGTATTGAACCTATAGAAAAAGAGTCGGTTTCCAAATTCAAAAAGAAACATATCCTTTCAATTATCAACTTCATTCACAACTCACGAGTAATCACCATCTTACACCATTATCTAAACTTTCACACACCATCATCGATCTTCACAATGTCTACATCTCCATCCATATCTGCACCTTTGTGTATGGCATCAACTATGGCTGCTTCTTCTTCGTGTATAGGAGAACGTTTTTTATAGTATTTTTTATTATTTTTTTAATTTTTTTTAAGTTTCGGATTATCCGTTGGATGATCCGAAACCGAATCCGAAATTTCGGATTCGGATTCGGATCTCAATATTGACTATCCGAAATTTCGGATTATCCGAAATTCGGATATCCGAAATGGCATCAACTATGGCTGCACCTTCGTGTATGGCACCATCTTCTACTACAACAACTATGCCTACACCATCTTTGTCTCTAAATGTTGTTGACACCAACACTGCTGTTGTCGTTGACACCAACAGAACAATGGTTGTCAACAACATAAACCGACTCCTAATGGCGCTTCGCCGCCATAGGTACCTAGTATCTATTATTGGAGCTGGTTTATTTACGACCATGATTATCCTGGTCATGTTTTTTGTTATGGGAAAGCTAATATTGCAAACTTCATCAAAATTTCGGATAGGGGTGTTCAAAATCGGATAATCCGAATTTCGGATATCCGAATGTCGGATAATCCGAAATTTCGGATAGTCAATATTGAGATCCGAATCCGAATCCGAAATTTCGGATATCCGAAATTCGGATATCCGAAATTTCGGATTCGGATTCGGATCATCCAACGGATAATCCGAAACTTAAAAAAAATTAAAAAAAATAATAAAAAATACTATAAAAAACGTTCTCCTATACACGAAGAAGAAGCAGCCATAGTTGATGCCATACACAAAGGTGCAGATATGGATGGAGATGTAGACATTGTGAAGATCGATGATGGTGTATGAAAGTTTAGATAATGGTGTAAGATGGTGATTACTCGTGAGTTGTGAATGAAGTTGATAATTGAAAGGATATGTTTCTTTTTGAATTTGGAAACCGACTCTTTTTCTATAGGTTCAATACGCCTTCCTTTTTTTCCATATATGGGGTGAAGATTGCGATCACTCATTATGAAAGCCATGCAACCGGCTTGACCGGTAAAAGAAAGACATGCAAAGGAAAAGATTAATAGACCCTATTATTGACTTCTATTCATGTATCCTCACAGACGCTGCTTTTTAATATATATATATATATATATATATATATATATATATATATATAGGGTTTGGTTAAAATAAAAACCCTCCTGAGTTGTGAAAACTCTGAAAACCCAATAACCACCATTGATCTTGATTGATCAAAGGCTGATATGAAACCTTGATTTTAATATTAATAAACTACTCGTACGTTTTTTGCTATAAGATAACAAGGGGTAGTATAGTCAATACACAACATACAACCACCTTTTGAAGACATGCAGATTTCAGAGTATCTGAGTATTCTTCTGACAAAAAAAAACTTTCCATATCTCTTTCTCTCTCATTAAAGATTGTGTTGTTTTTTTTTATCATTTCGTAAACCAAGAAGAACAAACGTCGTCTTCTCTCTCATTAAAATTCTCTTAAACAACACAAGAAAAGTTCTCTCTTCTTCTCTCTCAAGTGCCATCAGATTATTTATGAAGTGAGTGCTTAACTAGTTGTTTCGTATATTTACTTCAACTTGTTTTGATTTCTAAAATCTTATAATTGTTGGTTAACAGATTTCATAGTTGATTGTGTAACTAGGGTTTATGATGAAGAAAGGGTTGAAGGCTTTAACATCATCAAGAGGTACCGATCAAAAGGATAAAAGGTATCACAAGTATTTTATGCTAAAAACCCTAATTTTTGATTCATTTTGATGAAGAATTGCACAAATATTTAGATAACACGTTAAAAAACAGAACATCGTTCAAGTTTTTGTGGGTTTGGATTTGATTCATTCTGTTGTCTTAAGTATGATGATGAGATCCTTACTTCTTGAAAACAATTGAATCTTGATATGTTCATAAAAACACCCCCGTACGAAAAGCGCACACCTTAGGGGCTTTTTTGGCCAAAAATCGCACTTTTCCTGTGCTTTCTGTATGATGTGCGCCTAGGGTTACATAAGGCGCCAAGCTCTGCGCCTAGGCGAAAAGCGCGCTTTTTTAAAACACCGGTCAAATGGGAAGAAAAAAACAAAAAAAAAGTCACCCAAAGTGCTTGCAGGTCAACCCAACCCAACCTGTTTTGATATGGGGTAAAATTTTTAGTGTTTTGACCCGAACCCATCTTCAGCGGTTACCTATGCCGCCTGACTCAATAGGGAAATGACAAGGGAGCAAAAGATATGAGGCGATTCAATATTTGACACGTCAACTTGTTTCAGGCTCATCACGTTTCCAGGTCAAGAAGTCAAACTAGCAAAAGAGAAGTGTAGACAAACCTGTCGTTGCCTTCGACGCTGCAAGATGCTGATGGCCCACGCCATAATGTAGCACGGAAGAAGAAATCCAGCAACCCGAAGCAAGAAAAGCTAATAAAATAAAATAAAAAAATTAATTAAAAAAATATAAGGGAAGCATGAATGAAGATTAAAGATACAACTTACTAAAAGTGTGTATGGTTTGTATTTCTGAATGAATAAACTGATTACAAAGAGTCCCTATATATAGGACTAGCCCTAGCACTAAACATGGCAACTATTAATCAGCACATAAATACAATACAATCACAAACATAAATTGAGGCATAAATCTCGGCTAATACTCCCCCGCAGTTTGAGCGGTCCTTGGACAAACGGTCAAACTAGAGTCAGAAAACCCAAGTCATTTGGTGCTGACTTTCATCTTTATTTAGTAGAAGGAACCAGAAATGGTGTTGAACATCAGTATCAATATTGTTTTAATATTGATGAGGATCCAAAGACATTCAATGATGCTATGTCTTCTAGGGATGCTGCATTTTGGAAAGAAGCAATCCAAGATGAGATTGACTCTATAATGCACAATAATACTTGGAAATTGGCTGATTTACCACCTGGGTGTAAACCTTTGGGTAGTAAATGGATTTTCAAAAGGAAGATGAAGGTGGATGGTAGCATAGACAAATATAAAGCCAGATTGGTCATCCAAGGCTTTAGGCAAAAGGAAGGCATTGACTACTTTGATACCTATGCTCCTGTTGCTAGGATAACCACCATAAGATTATTGTTGGCACTTGCAGCTATACATAATCTTGTAATTCACCAAATGGATGTTAAAACTGCCTTTTTGAATGGTGAATTGGATGAAGAGATTTACATGAAACAACCTGAAGGTTTTGTCATGCCTGGAAATGAACATAAGGTTTGTAAATTGGTAAAATCTCTTTATGGCCTGAAACAAGCCCCTAAGCAATGGCATCAAAAGTTTGATGATGTGGTGTTGTCTAATGGTTTTGCATTAAACCAAGCAGACAAGTGTGTTTATAGCAAATTTGATACTTCTGGAAAAGGAGTAATTATTTGCTTATATGTTGATGACATGTTGATTTTTGGTACTGACCAAAATGAAGTTGATAAAACTAAGAAATTTCTGTCATCTAAGTTTGATATGAAAGACATGGGGGAGGCAGACGTGATTCTTGGTATTAAGATCATACGTGGAGAACATGGTATTACTATCTCTCAATCACATTATATTGAGAAGATGTTGGAAAAGTTTAATCACAAAGATAGTTCTCCAATGGGTATTCCTATGGATCCTTCTGTAAAACTCGTACCTAATAAAGGAGTTGCTGTGAATCAACTTGAATATTCAAAGGCTATTGGATCTCTCATGTATGCCATGATTAGTACTAGACCCGATATAGCTTTTGCTGTTGGAAAACTGAGTAGATATACTCACAATCCAAGTTTGATTCATTGGCAAGCAATAAATCGAGTATTTAGGTACTTGAAAGGAACCATAGATTTTGGTTTGACTTATACTGGATTTCCGTCTGTTCTTGAAGGCTATTCAGATGCAAGTTGGATTACTAATTTGGAAGATCATTCTTCCACAAGTGGTTGGGTGTTCCTTCTTGGAGGTGGTGCTATATGCTGGGCATCAAAGAAACAAACTTGCATCACTAATTCAACAATGGAAGCTGAGTTTGTGGCATTAGCAGCAGCGAGTAAAGAAGCTGAATGGCTAAGAAATTTGATTTATGAAATTCCATTGTGGCCAAAACCGATAGCACCATTATCTATCAGATGTGATAGTGAATCTACCTTGTCTAAGGCATATAGTCAAGTGTATAATGGAAAGTCTAGACACTTAGGTGTTAGACACAGCATGATACGTGATCTTATCACGAATGGTGTGATATCTGTGGTGTTTGTGAGAACCCAAAACAATTTAGCCGATCATTTAACCAAAGGGTTAAGTAGAGATCTCGTGAAAAGGTCGGCTATAGGGATGGGATTAAGGTCCACTAGAAATCTCTGATGTTAAGATACCCAATTCCCATCTAGTACAACGCTAGATGCAGAATTCAATGCGGAAAGCTTAATATGTAGAGATTGGAACACATTAGAAGATTCATCCCAAGGTATGTGTTCAGACCTGCAAGTTAAGGAGGTTGAATGTATATATTCTTAATAGCTTTTTTGACAAATTGCATTG
The DNA here is from genome assembly GCA_030844895.1 of Ambrosia x helenae. Classification (NCBI taxonomy): domain Eukaryota; kingdom Viridiplantae; phylum Streptophyta; class Magnoliopsida; order Asterales; family Asteraceae; genus Ambrosia; species Ambrosia x helenae. Next base: position 8,926,794 of record CM061223.1, read on the forward strand.
CAGGTGCAAGACTAAAAGAGCTACCTATGTAAGTATGAAGTTTAGCCGCTTCAAGAAGCTGGGACTTGGCTTTGACATACTTATGAAGGATAAGGACATAGGCTAGTAAAACATTATGTCAAGATAGAACTACTATGTATGTAAACTTTTGTGTACATTATCTTTGTGTATTCAAGATGAGTTCCCAGGGTTCAATCCTAAGCGACACCCTGGTATTCGAATATTCAGAATGTGTAATGTACTAATGTGAAATTCAATCGTCACGACATTTCATTTAAGCAAAAGTTTGAATGTTTGAGATTACTTGTTTTAGTTAATCAAGGATTACACTAAAATAGGGGAGGATTGTTGGATATTTTAGTGTAATTGGATTGACTGTTTTTGACCAATATGTTCATAATAACACATCATATAGGTATGGTGGTGCGGAGTGCACGCCTATTTGAATTTATTATGAACTTAGGGGCGAAGCCCCTAAGGAACGGGGTCCGGGGGCAGCGCCCCTGGGAGCAGGGTCCAAGGGGCGGCAGCCCCTGGCGGGGTCCAAGGGGCAGAGCCCCTGGCTGGGGTCGAGCTGATTGTATCCGATTGAATATTCGAAAATAGAGGGACTATTTTGGCAATTTCGAAACCCTTAGAAAACTGCCTAAAAGGCAGTTAATGGCCCAAAATTCAGTACGAATTCTTCTTCTTGGTCATTATCTCTCTGGTTCTAAAAATCTCAATCAAAAACATACAGAAAATTCTCAATCTCTGATTGTATCCGATTGAATATTCGATAGAACCGTCGAATTGATTCAATCTGAAAGCGATCACGTGCCTTCAGAGATTTCTGTTATCCGTTATTGTTCGTTTGTTACGGTTACTCCCCAACATAATATGACAACAAGCGTAAGTTATAAATACAATCACGTGTCACGATTTTTTTCAATAAAAAAATTAACTATTAAAAGTTCTAACCAGCTAGGCTGCGAAGGGCATTATCAGCAGCATGTTGCTGTGCATCTTTTCGGGTATTACCCATCCCGAAACCAACTTTCTCGCCCGTGAGTTAAACCTGCATCATTGAACGATGAAACATAGACCATTAAATGTTAGGAACAACTTCTAAAAATATATCCTTTTTTTTTCTTTCAGCATCGTTATGCAAGGTTATTAAATAGCTAGGATTCGGGAGGGAGAGGGAGAGGGATAGAGAGAGAGAGAGGGTGGGGTGGGTGGGTGTGAGGTAAAGTTGAATTTTAAATGCCAAATTCGTCCCTGAGGTAAAAAGACGACCCTACCCCTGACATTAACGAGATTTTTTAACTGGGTTAGTGAAAAGGACGAATTTGGCAAAAAAATCCAAACCTCAGGGAAGGAATTGCAAAAAAAAAACTTTTGTACTGGAGTGGCAAACTGGCCCAAACCTCAGGGACGAAAATGGCTATTAACTCTAAAATTAAAAATATTTACCAAAAATAAAGTTAGTTGTTATTATTTGACACCAAAAGCAAAATAACGGATGAATGCAACTATAATTTGAGTCCACTCCCTTGTTAGTTGACACCTACCTCAATAGTAATAATATTAATAATAATCCGGCAAAACAACCGGTCAGCCGCCGGCTTCATTAGAATATTTGTTGGCTTCCCTTTGTCTTTCCTTAACTTAGCCCTCATGTCACGTCATCACCAAGTTTTCTCACCCCTTTATTTATACTTTTTCCTTTCTTCTTCAACGTAATAAGTTAGAAAATGATCCCACAAGACCTGGTCAACCTCCACTCATCTTGTTTCATATGCCTCCAATCCTCTGTCAAACAGTCATACCATTACTTTGTATTTCACGTCTGGAAGAATAGACAAATACCCATTTTTTATTTTATTCTTTTTTTGCCTTTTGGCATTAAATCCTCTGTTCTATTATCCTTGCACACCAAGTGTTTGATGAATTGCCTGAACGAAATCAAAAGTGTTTTTCTTGATTCCTGTGTTATTCCGGTAAGAGGGTTGCTTTAATTTGATCAATTAAGCATGATTATGGGATATGATTCAGGTTTTTTAATCCCAAGTTGGTGTTGATTAGTCTTGTTTATAGACCGTTTACTTGGTGATATTTTATAAAAGGTGTATTTTTTTCATCTGGGGTTGTCAAGAAATGAAGGGTAAAAGTCTTTCTGATGGTTGTGATGGTGATGAGGCTAGTACTAGTGTGACAAAAGATTGCTTGGCTTTTTCGGAGTTATCGCACTCTACGCGTAAATTGGGTGTGGTTCTTGGTGAATTCAAGGAAAATAAGATTATGGAGAGTTCTCCGATTAGAAAAGCTGTTGAGTCTCTTGAAACCGAGTTGCAAAGGGCTAAGGCGTTGGTTGCGAGTCCGCGTTATGCTTCTTCGCCTAATAAACGGATTGAAGAAATTACGGAGAATCTTGGCAGGTCGATAGGGCTTGTGTTGTTTGCTAGTCATGATGTATCGATGAACGGTAAGGAAAAACTCGAGGCTTTAAGGAGGGAAATGATGAGCGTGGCGCAGTTTAATGCTGCGAGTTCTGATAGTAAATCGGATTTTGTGGATGATGTTGTGACAGAAGAGTATGAGGATATTGTTGAGGAGATAGTTGAAGTGGAAAAGGATTTTTCGTGTTCTAGTGTTGAAGACGTTGTTTTGTATCTCAAGTGTGGAAATGATGAACAGTTAAAAGTTGCACTTTTTGCTTTGAACACATTGATAAGTGATAATACGGCCTCTTGTGAATGGATTGATACTGAAGGAGTTGTCCCAATATTGTTCGGTCGGTTGAGCTCTACAAATTCAGTTAATCGGTTGAGTATCATAAAAATTCTGAGGAACATTGTTGCACAAAATGATGAAATCAAGGTATATTAAGTTACACCCTTCATTATAAGCTATATTGGATTGGTGTATGTACTATCTTTTGTTACTTTAAGAGTGTGCCTTTTGAAGCAAGGTTGCAGAAGGCGCTAGGCGGGTGGTGAGGTCCAGCCTAGGGACTAGTCGGGACTAGGCGAAAATTAGGCGGAATTAGGCGTTTTGGTATTTTATACGTATTTTATATATATATACACAAATTTAGATGTTTTTTTGAAAATATGTTAAGATATATACACATAATACTTAGAAATACTTAGATGTATACACATAATACTAAGAAATACTTAGAAATACCTAGAAATTTAAAATAAAATTAAAAAAATAAAAATAAAAAACCACCGCCTAGGCCCGCCTAATGACCAAAACACCCAGATCATCGCCTAGGCCGCCTTCTGCAACAGTGTTTTGAAGTACTACATAGATGTTTACACATCAGTATTTTTTGTCTTTTGACTATGAATCTTATTTTTACCTTTTTTTTTTTTTTTGTGCATGTGTGGTCTTTAATACTGTTGTAATTTGTCAAATGTTATATCCACCTCTGTGTTTACCATATATTCTGTGTCTGTAGCTGTCCTTTCATGTGCATCAACTGTATTTGTTAGATGTAGCAAAAGTAGGGTCCTGTCTGGCGGGCTGGGTAATGGGTTCATGTTCGGGTCAAAATGAGTAATATGATTAAAGAAAACACTCTTTTGCCCAGTTTTTTCATCCACAGGTGACTAGTGTATGAAATATGATTAAAGAAAACCAGAGATTTTTTTTTTTTTTTTTTTACAAAACGAATGAAGTTTTGGATAGTTTTATGCATTGCTAATTTTTAACTCATTTATTTGACATGTTAGAGATAAAGCATAACCTAAATCAACCTATTTATAACCAACGGGTCAAAATTGTCGCTTTTACTATTATTGTGTACGTATTTTACATAGCCAAATCACATGCAGGGCAAGATGGCAGAGGTTGACTATTTGTCAGCGCTGGTGAAATCTTTGTCTCGGGATGCGGATGAACAGAGGGAAGCCGTAGGCTTGTTATCAACTCTGTCTGATGTGTCAGTTGTAAGAAGAAGGATTGGAAGAATTCAAGGATGTATAGTTATGTTGGTTGCCATTTTAAATGGTGACGATCAAATAGCTTCCCACGACGCAGGCAAGTTGTTGTCTGCTTTATCAAGTAATACCCAGAATGCACTTCATATGGCAGAAGCTGGTTATTTCAAGCCACTAATTAAGTACCTAAACGAAGGTAAATTAATTAAACTTTTATCGAAAATTTCCACACATTTGCTTATGAACTGATCATTTCGGATTGTGTTTTTATCTCAAACGGGTCAAATACAATTATTTTCTTGATATGATTACAGGGTCCGACATGAGCAAAATTCTCATGGCAACAGCGATTTCAAGAATGGAACTTAGAGACGAAACCAGAGCTTCTATCGGAGAAGATGGTGCAATTCCACCATTGGTTAAAATGTTCAAAGAAGGAAAACTTGAAGCTAAATTATCATCACTAAGTGCACTACAAAATTTATCAACTTTAAAAGAAAACACAAAAAGGTTGATCAAATCAGGAATCGTACCTTCGCTTCTTCAGCTCTTATTCTCCGTGACATCGGTTCTCATGACTCTTCGTGAACCGGCATCCGCCATATTAGCACGGATTGCTAAATCCGATGATATGCTTGTCAACCATGATATTGCTCTTCAAATGTTCTCACTTCTTAATCTTTCAAGTCCCATTATTCAAATTCACCTCTTGGAAGCTTTAAACAGCATTGTTTCTCATCCTAGAGCGTCGAAAGTCAGAAGAAAAATGAAAGAAAATGGTTCGATTCAACTTCTTTTACCCTTTCTTACTGAACAAAATCCTAAGATCCGAATTGGTGCCTTCAATTTTATCTACACTTTGTCTAAAGAGTTATCGGATGAACTTATGGATCAGCTAGGCGAAACTCATGTTCTTACAATTGTAAACATGCTCTCATCTTCAACATCGGAGGATGAAAAGGCTATAGCTGCTGGGATTCTGTGTAATATTCCTGTTACTGACAAGAAAGCTACAGACATACTCAAAAAGGCAAATCTGTTACCTGTTCTCGTGTCAATCATGAGCTCAAAACAGGCGGATTCAACGACTCCATTATCGCCACAGTTGATTGAGAATATTGCAGGAGTATTGATCAGGTTTACCATCCCAACGAATGTTAAGCTGCAGCTTTATGCAGGTGAAAATCGAGTAATCCCTGTTCTTGTAAAGATTCTGTCAGACGGGCCGATAATTGCCAAATGTAGAGCTGCAACTTCGCTAGCTCAGTTATCGAAGAACTGTTTAACTCTCAGAAAGTCAAAAAAGTCAACGTGGCTATGTGTTCCGCCTTCTTCAGAAGCCTTTTGTGAAGTTCATAACGGTTATTGTTTCGTGAAAACCACTTTTTGTTTGGTGAAATCAGGTGCAGTTTCTCCATTGATTAGAATCTTGGAAGGTGATCAAAGGGAAGCTGATGAAGCTGTTCTCGAGGCGTTATCGACTCTTTTACAAGACGAAATATGGGAAAACGGATGTGGTTTTCTTGAAAAGTTTGCAGGAATTGAAGCGATAATAAAGGTAATGGAATCAGGGAGTATAAAGACTCGAGAAAAAGCTGTTTGGATATTGGAACGCGTTTTTAGGGTCGAAGATTATAGAGGCAAATATGGAGCAATGGCACAGGTGGTGTTGATTGATCTTGCACAGAATGGTGAGGCGCAGTTGAAACCAACAGTTGCAAAGTTATTAGCACAACTTGAACTGTTGCAGTTTCAGTCTGATTACTTTTGATTTAAATTATTTCTTTTACAAATTACACAAATTGGATATTTGATTATTTGTTTCATATTGTAGCGGTCGCATAATCATTTTTGGTGTTCTTGATTTTCTATACAAGGTGTGTGTTACTGTACAAATGTATGAAAGTGAAAGTTATATTGTTTTCAGAGACTGTTTGAAGCAAAATATTTCATTTTCTGAACAGAATATGTTTTTCTGAACTACAAAGTAAACTTGAGTTGTAAGAATCTATGGATTCTTTTACACAATTACATCACTTTAGCTCTCATTTATAAGAGTTTATAAGACTAGCATATACACTATTTACATGTATGCAACTATCACAACCTCTATGTCTCATCGTACGCTTAAAGATGATTTAAAGATGATAGACGAAGACATATCTTTGCGCTTGAAAGTTGCCACAAGAGACTCTTCATAGCCGCCATATACTCGATGATAGACATGTCATGATGGCTTGTATTTCAAATTGAACTTGATTATGATGTGAACCATAGCGTTTTTCACATCAAGACAAGTTATGAGGTGGGATTAGGAATATACGTTTTGTTTACCAAGGATCGGTGTTGTTATATAGAGAGCTTGCAATTGATGAAGGTCTGGTCCAATCATCCTCCATTAGAATAAGATTGAGTCGAATGATTAACTTTTCTACCGCTTCTTCCTCCATTTTTGTTAACAAATCTGGCGATTGCTTCACTTTCTGCAATCAATTTTCTTGTAATCAGAATAAGCAACGAAAGACTGATTAAGGGTGTGTTTGGATAAGTATTTCTCATAATTAGTTGTCCGCTTGTCCAAGTGTTTGACAACTTCTGATCAATAAGAAATTAAAATCGCCAAAAAAAGATATTCTTGCGAAAAGAAAACATATGCATATGGGAAATGGGAGTAAAATGAAGGGATAATTGATGAAATTACTTTTACTGTCAAGAATATTAATTAAATAGCTTGGTATACCTCTGTATCCTGGTATAACTTGAGGTACTGCAAAGATTCGTTGTAGAATCCACAGTGATAGAGGAGAACACCATAATCTCTTAGTTCTGTAGAATCCGCTTCTAGAATGATGAGCCGCTCACATGCTGTCCAATGAAAAATAAGTCAAGACACTTGATTTCTTTTTATTTTTGAAGGTTTGAGTGAAGTAACGAGTTTAAAAGAAAAATATAGACGATGCATTATGCCGCAATATCGTTAAGGTTATTCAAATATATATGGATAAGCTCATAATGAATATCAAGTAACAATGCCCTAAACATGGTAGTTTCATATAAAGATCTATCATTTCATTCAACGGATTAGATTATCTTTTTATTATTGAAACAAAAAGGATTTTTCTTTTTTATCATAGTCAAGTAATTAACACATTAACTCTACATATATAATAGAGAACAGACAAAAAAAAAACAAAAGAAAAGGTGTGGGTCAATCACACCCAACCCAACCTGTTACAACCCTTTAAAACTATATCTTGAACAGGAACTGTCTTGACCTGTTATCAATTCTATATCAATTCTTCAGCGGTAAGAGAAAGAATGAAAATTAACATACCAGAGAGAGCACGCCTTATATCCCCAAAGCGCACACTGGTCCAAACACCACGTTCTAGCCTATGCCTTCCAGCCTTTGCAGATGCAAGCTCCAAACCACTACGGTAGACAGAACACTGGGTTAAGGGTAGAAAAAAGAGGTAGCGGGTTAGATAAAGTTTGTTAGGACCAAAACGGGGTGGAACGGTTCACGCTGACCCACCGACAGTAAAAAATGAAGATAACAGATGTATAAAAAAAATCAACAAAACTATATTCTTAAAATATGATTTCTTTTAAATAAAAACAAGTTAAGGTGGTTAGCAAATTTAAATATGTGTTTAGCTACTCTGGCAGTTTCATCTTTTAATACTGCTTATATTTGGCCCAATAGATCCTTTATCAACCAAATACAGCCCGAATTGACAATTTGACATGTTTCCATGCATAGTGAAGAGATAAGGACCTTTTGTCAACATTGGCTGATCTATCAGAACAGTGTGCAGCCTCTGCTGCTCTTAGGAAAGGACTTTTACTCTGGTCAAGTTGAAATGGCCAGAAAGCATCCTTTAAGTCTCTTAAGATCTGCACATATAATTAACCATTAATATGTATTAGCCCCTTTTTGTAGATTCTTAAAGCATATACATACACATATACATGGATGAAGTTAAGAATTTGTCTGTTTCAAAATATTGAAAGAGTGCCTAATGTCTGACACCATTGACATACTTGGATAAAAGTGGAGAACTAACAATATGAATAATAGTAAATGAACCTGCAGGTGAATATCTCAACATAAAAGACAGGAGCCACCTTCAATAACAAGAACTCAGTTGTCACAATGTGTTGTTGATCAGACTCTGTAGTTTTTTGCTTGAGATAACCTCTTGGAGAACCATAAGAATCATTAGGGGAAGAAACTTCGACATCAAATTCCAGGAGACCCCATAAACGTAGCGTCTTCACGATCTCAGAATATATCAGTGAAAGCATAGACATTGATCCCACACGATGAGTCAAAACCTGAGTAGAAAATAATCATGGACTGATGTTTTAGCTTTTTATAAAAAAAAAAAAAAAAAAAAAAAAAAAAAAAAAAAAAAAAAGTAGTAAAATGTTTTAAAGAACCAAGTAGTCTTACCGAATGAAGATAAACAGCTCGATGCTCCAAATGGTTGCTTGACTTGGTCCTACGAAATCCCTGAATAAAAAACAGTGAATACAAGAAACAAATCAAGATTGAGATCAATCAGAGGTAGCAAAGTGGGTGGTTCAATTAGGTTGGGTATCATGTAAAAATAGGCGTAGGCTGGAACAAGTTATTTTGAACAGATAAAACAGACTCGGGTCGGGCAGGTTGATCTGGGGACAGTTTTTGTCCATTTTATTACAAATTTAATGCATTAAATATGAAAACAAAAACAACAATACTACACAACCTCAATTTTTTAACAAGCCAGATTTCATCCTGTTTGACCCACTTGACCCATTCCGTAATTAGCTAAACTTTCTTATTTGACATGTTTGGATAAACACAACTCAAGTCAACCAACTCATAAGTAGCTGGGTCGAAATTGCCAACTCTAACGTTATTAATTCATCTTTTTTTATATGGAAATAAATCACATAAGGACCATTAGACAATTTGAATATAGATAGCATCTTTCTTCTCAAAATATTCAGTTTTCATGCTCCTTGGAGATGGTGAAGATCTTATAAACATAAAGCTAAATTTCGTAAAGATAGTATCTATCAACTTTTAGTATAAAATATGAAACTAGAGATAGATATACTACCTTATCAACATACATGTATCGCTCTAGGCACTCAAGGAAAACATCAGGAGATGATGTAAATGATGAAGCGTAACGTGAACAGTATCCGGTGGAAAGACCATCCAATCTCCCAATAAAAGAATCAACAGGAAGTGGTACAGAAGAATGAGAAATGAGCGAGTCATCTTCAGCAGCTATATAAAGAGCTGTTTTCCCTAAATCAACCTCTCCGTTGATGGTTATGCTTGTTTCCCTCCCTATTTTTGACAATTTCTTGATCTGCGAGCAGAATCCCTCCCTTGCTTCCTGTTACAGGACATCACATTCACACATATATTAATTTCTCATTTTGTTTTAGAACATTTTCAACCCAAAAGTATAATAGTTGACTTCACTACACAAGTTAAGCAAAGCATAAACGAACATATACAGTGTCTGCACTAAACAGCTATGGATGAGAAAATAACTGGGAAATTATATTAGTAAATTTAAAACAGTTATTTTCTAAAACGAAGGCCTTTTGGGTCCAGGTTTTTTTATGGGTTGACAAATTAGAAACACCTAATTGAAAGGCCCATTAATGTTTCTTGGTCCCTAAATAAGATGCCCAATTTTTTTCTCTATATGTACTATGTCATGTAAACTAGTTGCAACAAGTGGATGTAGGTTCCCCACAGGGACCGAACCACATAAACTTCTTGTGTCGTGATCGTTTATCATTATTTATTATATATTTATTTTGTCTGCGTGCTACGTATTTGTGTGTCGGTTCCCCTGCAACACTTGATTCCTAACATGAAGTTATTGCAGAAGTGAATCTTACAAAATACAAAGTAAGCAAGCTAAGGAACCAAGTAAACCAAGGCCTGTGTTCATGGTTCACAAAAATGGGTGAGACGAAACTCTAAGAAAACGACTCTGAGGCGCGCCTCATGGGGTTTAGATTGTACATACGCCTCTAAGGGCTGAGGCTAAGCGCCTCAGGTGGTTTAGGGTGTTTTTAATGTGTGTGTGTGTGTGTGTTTTGGTGTTTTAGACTTTTTGGGTCAATTATTTTATTTTTGATGTGTGTTTTTGATGTTTTAGACCTTTCTAGGTCAGGTATTTTATTTTTTATAGACACATAATTTTTATATTTGTTTTTTGACTGCGCCTCGAGCTTACGCCTCTCATGAGGTGAAGGGAAAACGCCTCGAGGCTCGTTTCCGTTGTTTTAAACTTTGCCTGTGTTGAGCACAGATAACTTTTAACGCTTTTATTCGTAAGCAATCCATGTTTAGTCCCCGAAGATACAACAGTTATTAGGCGATTTAATGTGGAGGCCCGATCAAGGGAAGGCGGCCGCGGCCCTAGCCTTGCACGGTTTACAAGGTAAACCGGAAGTAAAATTAGGTTCAATTTTAGGCGGGCCTAATTATCTCTATGTGAGTTTGGGCCTAACTTGGGAATTAAGTTTCCTAAACCTAGAACTAATCGATACGATGATAGCTAACAAGGGTTCAAGGGGTAAGCACATCAATTAAGTATTCAAAGCTAACGAAACCAAAGTATGTATAAAAAGCTGTTAATTAAGTAAAATTGTGTTGCAGAAATAGCATATTATATAGATGCAACGGTTTCTCTTTGTTTAATTTGTTAAAAAGATTGCACCTTAACTATCAAGTGGGCTAAAAGATTAAGCATAAACCTAAGAGTTAAAGACAAGGAAGGATACCCTGGCATAAGTGGTGTTGAAACCAGAAGAATCGAGGGCATCATGGAGCACAAATTTCAGGTCTTTGGGTGCTCTGAGTTGAGACCGACACACGGCACCACCCCTGTCACGGGAAGCCGGTGATGATGATGATGATGATTGAACAACAACAGTACCCAAAATCCATGGAGAAGCTAATCCTCCACTCATTTTTTTACTTGGAATAATAAGCACTTCGCTCGCCTTTGGGGTTTGGTTTGGTCTGGTTGGATTTTGATTTTAAGGTTTTTTACTTTTTGATTTTTCGATATTATATATACTTTTTTTTCTTTTTTTTTAAGTTTTAACGGAGGATGGTAGAGGTGTAAACGAGTCAAACATGAGTGAGCTCGATTGGACTTGTGATCGGCTCGTCATGCTTTATAAAGCTCGAGTCCGGCTTGAAAGTAATGGTGAGTAGCTAGTTTCCAAGTATTGTTGCTATTTGTCTGGTTTTTCATTATATTGTAATTTATTCAGAGTCTCTTAACCATTCAGAACTCTTAATGATTCAGCACTTAATCAACCAAACAATCTCTTAGTTTTCGTTCAAAGTACAAATCTCACTCTTCGAAGCTTTTTCGTATTCGGAATGAAAATTAACACAACTACAATATGGGAGAGGATATTGTAAAAAGGGTCATTAATGTAATAAGTGTAAAATAAGTGTAAAAGGTAATATTAACTATTAGATTAGGTTAAACAAAGCAGTGACATGATCGTAATTATTTTGCGTCCTTAATTGATCCAAAGTATATTGGAGGGGTAAATTAGTAAATCGCACAAATCAATCCTTAATTACATTCAAAATCAAAGCACCACTATTTTTAATATCGTTCCACAATATCCTGTTCTAAAACACTTTGTAACCGACTAGACGATTTGAAAACAGAGGGAAAACAGAGTAAAATACCATTTTCACGCAAGTTACTTTTATCAATAATGTAAGTGCAGTATCTGCTTTTTGTTTGCAACAATTTTTATATAAAACGCAAGTTAAATATCATTTCTATGCAAATCAAAAAGTTTAACCTAGTTTACATAACAAGTGAGGCACGCAAATTATAATTATGCAAAACGCAAAGTTACGGTTACAATATAATGAAACTTCTATTATGTATGTCTAATCACCGTCTACTATCTACTGCAGCCTCTAGTGTAAAAACACCTTTAAACAATAACAAATACAAAAAAAAATAAGGAACCTTGTATCTTTGAAATATATAGGCAGAACATATTAATATATAATATTAACACTAGTACCATTTATAAGTCATACACTAACAAAAATGTTAAAAACGCAAGTACTATGAAAAAATAACGCAGGTAATATCAACTTTGTCATAAATAACGCAAGTATCATTTTAAAATAATGCAAGTATCATTTATAAGTCATACAATAACAAAAAAAAATGACAGCTTATACAAGACGACTTAGAGGCTTCTATAAACGTAATGATATCATATCATGTAAGAAATGAAAAGTCATCTGATTAAAAAAAGACACGTGAACGTCTCGATGAAAAATAATTAATAATCATCATGTAAGAAAGGAATGGCTATCTGATCACAATCCATAAACCCCCTATAATAACCAATCATTTCAACTGATATTTGATGTTTTTTTAAAGCAAGTCGAATTACTAAACTACCCACATTTTACTCCTCTTTGTTTACTTTATATAAATAAGCTAAAACAAACACTTTAAAAAAAAATAGATTATTGGCTTTTTCCACCGCAAAAGATAATCCAAACGTTAAAAAACCACATTTTCAAAAGTCATAAACTAATAAGCACTTTTCACATAAAACACTTTTCGAGTAAATAAGCAATCCCAAACACCCTCTAACTTTTATCGGTTCAAGCTCAAGCCATAGTAGTCACCAATATATTGACTTATGGCTTTTTGAAAATTATTAAAAAACGTGTTTGGATTAGTTTTTATAGAGAAAAAAAAGCAATAAGTTAATAAGTTGTTTTTTAAAAAGTGTTTGGTTTAGCTTATTAGTGTAAAATGGCCAAAAGCCAAGATTTCTGACTTCTTAACTACCCACATTTTATTCGTCTTTGTTAGTGTCATTTGACCAAAAAACCAAGATTTCTAACTTCTTAAAAATAGTTTTTCCACCTTTATTGAAAAGCCAAAACCAAAAGTGCATTTGGTTTACACAAACAGCTTATTGACTTATTAACTTCTCTCTTATTGACTTATTTGGGGGGGGGGGGGACTCCTAGTTTAATTTTTTCCTTCACTAATTTTCACCAATCCTGCATTGCCACGTCACTTCATTGATTTACTTCATTAAAATACTTTTTTGAGGCAGTACTCCACTGATTCTTTTATTTATTTTCATTTAAATATCTAGACTTTTTTTAATTTCACACTATTACAACTGTCCCACCAAAGTCCAAACGGTCAGTAAAATTGAATATTAACATTGAAACCGTTCCAAACTTTTGTATATAAACACATCAAACCGTGTGGTTGAAACTCACCCTTTACCACGGTTTAAACAAACAAACACCCACATTTTACACAAAGATGACTAGTTGGACCGAGGAACAAGAGATGGTGTTAAAACAAACGGTTAAAATAATAAGACAATATTAAACAAACGGTTAAAATAATAAAACAATATTAAACAAACGGTTAAAAGTATTATTTTAAATCAAAATAAAAAAACCACGTTATCTGTCTGTTAAAAAGAACCAGAAAACGGTTCACGGAACCACTACCAGTATAGGTGGCGACGGTGTTACCATGCTGATAGTGAAATACTCGTGACCAGTTCTGGTGACCAGGGGCGATCCTTTTAAGGGGCGGGGAGGGGCGGCCGACCCCCCCGAATTTTCGCTTAGAAGTTCTGATTATGTAGTATTCGTATAGAAATTTTTTGGAATATAAGATTTCGACCCCTCAAAACTGGTTTTTGACCTCCGAAACTAGTGACTTTCGACCCCCCGATGACTTCCGACACCCCAAAATTTCGGGTCAAAATTCGCCGCTGCTGATGACGCCAGGTCCCCTTAGCTTGTTGGAGAAGTCAACAATGAGTTTTGAAACTCTCGCGAACACCTAGGGGTGTAAATGACACGTAGCGGTTCGAGAGCTACCACGGATCGGCTCGGTAAAAAGCTCGAACGAGCCGAGCCTTAACGAGCCCGAACTCGAGCCCGAGCCTGAAATATGGCTCGTTTAGTTATCGAGCCCGAGCTCGAGCCCTAGATACAAAGCTCGATTGGGCTCGCGAGCCTAAACGAGCCCAAACATAATTATAAGTTATTTATATATCTTTTATAATTTATGGTCCACATCTCCAAAGCCCAAGTCCTTATTTCATAGGCCCATTTAATAACACTCGCGAGCTGAGCCGAGCTCGAGCTTTTGATTTTGCTAGCAAGCCGAGCTCGAGCTCAAGATTGTAGACTCGAACCGAGCCGAGCTTCATAAAACCATAACGAGCCGAGCCCGAGCCCAGTCAGGCTCGGGCTCGGCTCGGCTCGTTTACACCCCTACGAACACCCACTAAAAAAGTGATTAAATATATAAAAAACTCCATCAACATACATTCACATGCCACATGTAAACAAGTTACAAACTCCGACCTAACCCAACCCAACCCGACCCGACCCACAAAATAAATGTAAACAACATAGGAAAGATGAGGCGGTTGACACCCCTTAATCTTGAATAGATGCGTGTATCGTCCTCCTTATATATCCAATCCTTCATCTCGCCCCCCTCTCTGCAAATCTTTATCGTACTTTCACTCAAAGGTACTTTCTTCCCCCCTTTTTCTTTAATCATTTATTAATATTAATTCTCTATTACTATTTAAACATACCCTGTTTTAAAAATTCAATCTTTTCCCACCCCTTATGATTAAACTCAAGATTAGTTCCAACCCTTTTTGTTTTTCATCGATTAATGCTGTTTACCATCTGGGTTTTGTTTCTTATCACGGATTTCTAGAGTTTCGCTGTTTCTTGGTTTTTTGTTGATTTTTTTAATCTTTACTGTTTTATTACTGTGATTAGTGAATGTGACATGAATGTTTAAGTCATTAAGGTTGTTTAGTTTGTTCTGTTTATGAGATTTTTATTGTAATTCTTTATATATATACAGGGGAGGGTTAATCTGAGAACACATGTATTTCATGAGAACTGCGAGAACGATAAAAAAAAGTAATTTAATCTTAAAAATTTAAACGTATACGAAAATAAAGTGTTTTTGCACATGTGTAAATTTACCATTTACACGTGTTTAAACCGTTTTCATTTACACACGTGTAAAAAATTGTTTAAGAGTGTTTTGGCAAGAAGAGATTGGATTATTTGTAAGGTAAAATCTTTTTATAATGTTGTATTTTTATTATAGTGAGGTTTGTATAAATGTTTTTTTTTATTTTGATTGATTTTTTCATTTGTTCTCACGATGTTTAGTGTTCTCAAGATAACCCTCCCCTATATAGCCCCCCCCCCCCACCCCCGAATTTTCGTGAAGTTTCGATTATATAGCATTCGTATAGAAATTTTTTGGTATATAAGGTTTCGACCCCCGAAACTAGTGACTTCCGACCCCCCGAAGTTTCGGGTCAAGATTCGTCACTGATTGATTGAATGGTTTGTTTACAGATATGGCAATTGTGCTGTCAAAGAAGATGATAGCTATATGCCACTATGGAGGAGAGTTTGTAACGTATGAAGACGGGTTAATGTCGTATAGTGGTGGGGAAGCTTATGCTGTTGATCTTGAAGTTGATATGCAGTTGAGTGGTTTCAAGCAAGAAGTAGCTGAAACTATTGATTCGACTGTGGATGGGATGTTGGTGAAGTATTTTTTGCCTGGAAATCAGAAGAATTTGATTACTGTTTCGAAAGATAAGGACTTTCATCGGATGGTGAATTACTATAAAGAATGTGATCAGTTAGAGGTTTTTATATTGAAAGAATCTCCTCCACCTGGGAAAACGCCTGCGAAGAAGCCTGTTCGTAGGTAATCTTTACTATCTGATTTTTTTATAACGTCCGTATGTATGCTATTGTTTGTATATGACAGTGTACTGTAAATTTAGATGATTTTTTTTTTTTTTTTGTTAATGTTTCTTTAAAGGGAAAATGAACTCTTATAAAATGTATGGATCCTTCTAATGTGTTTCTGTTTTGTTTTTGTTATTTTATAAACATAGACCTCCAAAGAGACCGGCAGAGACACAGGTGGCAGCGATTTTACCGCCTGCTGACCTGGGCGCACCAAGTGTAATCCCTCTTAACCAAGTTATTGGCGTCGAAACAGCGAATGAGAACACTCCAATTCCGGTCCCGGTTTCCGTTGATTCTTTTCCTGTGTCTATAATCAATAATGAGCAACCCCTAGCTGCAAAACAATGGGAGAATCTTATAACGGGTGTAGGTCAAAGATTCCATTCGTTAGCTGAATTCCGGGAGGCTTTAAGAAAGTATTCAATTGCTCACGGGTTCAACTACGTGTACAAGAAAAATGAAAATCAACGGGTGACTGTAAAATGCAAATCAGACAACTGCCCATGGCGTATTCATGCATCAAGGTTATCGACCACTCAGTTGGTTTGTATTAAAACAATGAGACCAACTCATACTTGTCAAGGTGGTTCGATAAAACCTGCGTTTCGGGCTACAAGAAGTTGGGTTGGAAATTTAATAAAAGAAAAGGTTAAAGATTCTCCAAAGATTAAGCCGAAAGACATTGCTAATGATCTTAAACGCGATTATGGAATCGAGCTCAATTATTCACAAGCAAGGCGTGCTAAAGAATATGCAAGAGAACAACTTTTAGGTTCTTATAAGGATGCGTATAGTGAGTTACCGTATTTTTGTGAAAAAATAATGGAAACAAATCCGGGAAGCCTTGCTAAATTTAGTACCAACGAGGATTTAAGTTTTCACCGTCTTTTTGTCTGTTTTCATGCCTCAATCTCCGGTTTCATACAAGGTTGTCGGCCTCTTCTTTTTCTTGATAGCACACCTTTGAATTCAAGATACCAAGGAATGCTGTTAACCGCCACGTCAGTAGACGGTGATGACGGGGCTTTCCCAGTGGCGTTTGCAGTTGTTGATGAGGAAACGGATGAGAACTGGCACTGGTTTTTAAGTGAGTTTAAAAGTTTGGTTTTAGGACATGGGCCAATCACTTTCGTGGCTGATTTTCAAAAGGGTTTAAGGGAATCGTTGCCTGAGATATTTGGTGGAGAATGTTATCATGCTTATTGTTTAGGTTATCTAGCCGAGAAATTAAATAAAGATTTAGTAGGCCATTTTTCACATGATGCTAGAAGACTTATGGTTGAGGATCTGTATGCTGCTGCTCATGAACCAAAACTCGAGGGTTTTGAAAAATATACACAAGATATAAAAGCTATTTCACCTGAAGCTTATAATTGGATTGTACGCAGTGAGCCCGATCACTGGGCTAATGCTTTTTTTGGAGGTTTAAGGTACAATCATATGACTTCGAATTTTGGTCATTATTTTTACTCGTGGGTATCTGAAGCAAACGAATTGCCAATAACTCAAATGATTGATGAATTAAGGGGTAAATTGATGCAGTTGATATACACACGTAGAGTTGAATCGAGTCAGTGGTTGACCCGTTTAACGCCATCTATGGAGGAAAAGTTAAAGACGGAGATCTTAAAAGCACATTCGGTTCAAATGTTACGGACACATGGAAGTAAATTTGAGGTTCAGTTTGGTGAAACTATTGATGTTGTTGATATTGAAAATTGGGATTGTAGTTGTAAAGTGTGGTTGTTGACCGGACTGCCTTGCTGTCATGCTATCGCAGTTTTGGAAACTTATGGTAGGAGCCCA
The DNA here is from genome assembly GCA_030844895.1 of Ambrosia x helenae. Lineage (NCBI taxonomy): Eukaryota > Viridiplantae > Streptophyta > Magnoliopsida > Asterales > Asteraceae > Ambrosia > Ambrosia x helenae. The sequence continues at coordinate 8,944,395 of CM061223.1, forward strand.
TACGATCATTGTTCTAGATTTGTTCACGTCAGAATGTATCAGTTGGCGTATGCTGACTCTATTAACCCTATACCCAATTTGGAAAGATTGATGGATATTGAATTAGATGATGCTACAATTCTTGTTACTCCTCCGCCCACTGCTCGGACACCTGGCAGGACAAAGATAAGAAAGGTTGCACCTGGTCGGGTTGGGCCCGCCGACTTTCTTAAGCGTCAACTTCAATGTGGAAAGTGTAAAGGCCTTGGTCACAATAAGAGATCTTGCAAGTACGCATTTCTTTCTTGAATTATATGTTTTTTTGTTGTTGCTACCATAGATCATATTCACATGCGTACGCTTTTATCATATTCACATTCTTGTAGTTGTATGCGAATCATGTTGGTGTATCATTTATTTATAAGAGGTGGCAAAATAGCAGGTTGCTCAGTAGGTCAAAACGGATAACATTTTGGTTCAGATTAACCTAAGAACTTTTTCCATTTTATTTCAAAGTTCAAACCTTCGTGAAAATATATTTTGTCGGATCTGATTACCAAAAATATATTTTTTTCAATAATTATCCATGTTTTTTTTCAATAAAATGGTTCGTTAGATACTGAGGTTGGTGCGTTAAAATACACTTTGGGTGACTTTCACCCCGTTTGACCTGTTCCCTTTTTAAATGTACCTGTTTGTTATGTTTAGAGATAATTAAATAACCCAAACCGACCAGAAATGTGCATAGTTATATACTATCTACATTCTACATGATTATTAGGATTACCAATAACGCAATGAAGGGGTATTTGGATATGCATTTCCGTAGTAATTTTCGTGACTTCAAGAATCAGCTAACAAAACAAATATTTTTTGGGTAGTTATGTAATTTAACGTTAACCCTAGGGAACAGGTTGCGTGTGACAGTTGCCTGCGTTTTCAAATCTGATTATTTTGGCCCTAAGTAGTTAAACGGGTCGGAATCTTGATTGGTATTTCCAAATACGCTGTGAAACTTAGTCAACAATAATAGGAGCCTAGACAAAATAAGATACTATCTTGAAGAAACATTGTATGCCGTTTATGGTTAATAGTTTATTTTTCCTATTAAATTTAGCAATTCAATAGTACATGAAAACACTCTACATCATAACTGGAATCTAGGCTTAGGGATTGTTTGGATATATTGCATAAGCAGTTAATTGTGATTATTGAAGTCCCAGTAATTTGTCTCCAATTCAGTATTTTGAAAAAAAAAATGATTATTATTTATTTTCCTTTTTTGGGCCAACATATTTAATGCTGGTATTTGAAGTGACAATACTTACTTTGAAAATGCACATAGAAATACCTCCTTAAAATGACAAAGTTAAAAAGGATTATAAGTAGATATATCTTGACATGTTTAGTTAGATGTGGAAGGTACAATCCATCTACCTAGTATGTGCTATATCTGATCTCAAGACCGTTAAAACATTAAATCATCATCATCATCATCATCATCATACTCAGTTAATCCCACCAATAGCAAAGCTAAGGTAGGGTCTGAGGAGGGTAAGATGTAGACAGCCTTACCTCTACCACGTGGGAATAGAGAGGCTGCTTCCAGTGAGACCCTCGGCTCGATAGTGGTTTTGTATCAAGCCTTGGACATAAGGCACATAACACTTAGCAATCAGGACAAGCCTGATTGGTGCATGTAACCCCTTGTCTTTTGGCTATCAACGCCACCACATGATGCATGATTAACCATCCGTCGTTTTAACGTTATTTTCACGAAATTAGTAAAATAACGTTAAAATTAGTGCAACTTTACTTTTGCCCCCCGAGGGCCACACATATATACATTATATGCACACAACCGTAAGCGGGGCTACGTTAAAACATTAAATAAAATAGCTAAAATGAAACAGTTCAAACGAATCAATAGACCCAAAGTGCATTGACATGCGTTATAGCCGTTTAAATTGCTAGATTAATATCTTAGTAATTCAGTTTTTGAACTACGTCTTCAAAAACTATAACCTGTTTTTTTGTAGTTAACGGGTTGGTTTGGTTTTGTTTGCAGAGAGGTTCATGAGCAGTATGCAATTCTTGAAGAGGATAAAGCGTTTGGAAATAATGATTTTGGTGGCTCGTAATCGCTCTTATCAGGTCAAAAGTTTATAACTTCATTTTGAATTTCTTGGCGTTTAGATTTAAATGTTGATAGTAATTTCATAGGCAGGTTTTTTGAGGTTAAATTTATTGGTATAAGCTATTGATCAGCACAGGGTTGGTTATGGTATTTTTTTTTTTTGTCAAGCAATAGCATTGCAACTATTGGTAACCAATATATATATTCACCTTTAAAGGGTGTTTTTATTCTTCTTTTATTTTTTTTAAATAATATAATAAAACTGCAAATTTCTTTTAAATGTCGCATTGTTCCAAGTTAAACTTGCAATTTGGAATGTGATTATCAGAATTTGTTGGATCCATGGAATTATTTGTTTGATAAGTATCTTGTGTTTAAAGTCAGTAGTAGAAAAATATTATGGTTAATAACTTAATATACCTACCCGTTTACAATCAAGTAACCTCTTTGACTCGTTTCGACAAATAAGTTGCACAAGTTAATATATTTGGCATATGGTTGATGATTTTAACAATATGTTGTGTATTGCTCATTAATTCAACTTGCTAACCCGATTCGTATATAGTCATGTGCTCAAGAGGGTTATTTTTTATTTTTATTTTTTTACTTTTGGTAGGATGTTTTTGTGCTCAATAAGTCATTTTTCTATGTGAACTTTTGCCTGAACCAAGACGTCCATATTTACACAGAGGCCCCCACAGATAAAATAGAAAGTATGATAAAGTCTTTTGTAACATTTGATGGGATCCTTTAATGCAAAAGATTCAAAATGGTGCATCAATTGATATTTTGGCATGACAACATATAGCCATACTTTTTGTGACACAGAGGCCCCACAAATAAAATAGAAATTCCGATTTCTTAAATTAAAACGTTGAGCAGGAGATTCATAAGTGTCGCAGAAGATTTCACTTCAACATAGGAGATTTAAATCGAGAGTCTAATATGTGAGTGATGGTTGATAGGTGTTCTTCTGTTATTGATTGAAACTATTGAAAATTTAAAAGTAAGAAAAAGTCGATCAACTTTAATTTGTTAATGTTTAGATACATTTGTGATTTTCTCTTAAAATTATATGTTAGAAAACCAACATATGAACGTAGATACTATATTATATGTTTCAAATGAGGTGAAGAGGGTGTAGCTTTAATCTCAAAGTCAACCTCATCTTTTGTAGGTTCCAATTTATGAATGAGCATTTGGTATTAACTTTTTCGGAAAATTCAGTATCAGTGTTTTCGGTATCAATACCATATAACTAAGAGTATTACAGTATCCACTTTTTCAAAAATTCAGTATTGATATGTTTGGTATCAGTATATAGTATATGCGATACCAATATCATACATAGGTTCCTAACAACTTTTCTAGTGAAGTCAAAGTCAACATTCACATCTCAAATATTTTTAATAGGTTTCACTTTCAAGTTTTAACAACCCATTTTACACCAATGTTGGAGTTGTCAAACTTTTCAAACATATTTTTTTTTAATAATTTTACATCTATAGTTTCACCATCAACGAACGTTCATCTACTATATTATATATACACACACCAATCTCGTGTCTTCTCAAACAAAAACAAAACCAATCAACAAACAATGGCTGCCCAAAGAAAAGTGATCGCTCTTATTTCCGGCTGGTTGACCGTCTATGATGACGGTTTCGTTGACCGGACATGGACCGGACCACCACAATTCAAGTTCATGTCCGATCATGTCCCACCACACGACCATTTTATCAACGGTGTTGCCACCCGTGACCTATTGCTCGATACAGTAAAACCCGACCTTCGTGTTCGGGTTTATCTGCCCGAGAAACAAGAAACGGGCAAACTGCCCATAATCCTCCACTTCCACGGTGGAGGATTTTGCATCAGCCAGCCAGACTGGCTCATGTACTATGACTTCTACACATGTCTAGCAAGAGAATCCAAAGCCATAGTTGTAAGCCTCTACCTCCCTCTTGCCCCGAGCACCGCCTCCCTGCAGCCATTAATGATGGGTATTCAACCCTTCTCTGGCTCAGAGACGTGGCAAATGATAAAACGTACGATTCACAACTGTCCAATAAGGGAGACTTTAACCGCGTCTTCCTTATTGGAGACAGCACTGGTGGGAACATAGTCCACCAACTTACAAAACAAACCACCATGGAACATACAAACCTCCACCCGCTACGACTCGCGGGGGCAATCCTAATCCACCCGGGGTTTGTCCGGTCGGTGAGAAGCAAGTCGGAGTTGGAAAAACCGCAAACTCCAATGCTAACTCTGGACATGTTGGACAAGTTTTTGAACATGGGGTTGCCCGAAGGAAGCACGAAAGACCACCCGATAACGTGTCCGATGGGGGAGGCGGTGGAGGGGGTGGATCTGCCGCCGTATCTGCTGTGTGTGGCGGAGGATGACCTGATGGTTGCAACGGAGATGGAGTTTTATGATTGGATGAAGAAGGAAGGGAAGGATGTTGAGTTGGTGGTTAGTGAAGGTGTTGGACACAGCTTTTATCTTAATAAAATAGCCGTTGATGTTGATCCAAAAACATCGGAGCAGACTAACATATTGGTTCAAAGGATCTCCCACTTTGTTGGAAAGTATTAAATAACTTGTTATAGTTGTTGCATTTTTTATGTTTATGAATTATCATTGTCATTGTTGTAATAATTAATTTGATTAATGTATTAGATCGAACAATGATATGATATAATCATTTGGTAATCGTTGACTCTACACAAGTGAAAACATTTTTGCAATGATGGTTGATAGATTGATTAGATCCACTTGTAGTGGAATAACGCAAAAAATTCACATATGCATCCCATGCTTCTATCCATTACGCCAGTAATATCACTCACACACTGCCCTTGGCGTCCGGCCTACAACACGTGTTTGATGTTGCTTTGGGGTGATATGATGTGGTTTTATCAGTTTCGTCAAATCACTACACATAGCCTAAACACAGAACAAAAATGTTGATGTGGTTTTAACGGTTTCGTTGGTCAAAAGAAAATAGAAAGAAACTAGAAAGCAATTTAAAGAAGATTTTAAAGACTTAACATTTTTCATTCATAACCTCCGTTGCTACACAACCAAACTATTTAAAGAAAATAACAACTTTTACGAATGTGGTTATCCCACTAATTCCTTTATTGTAGCCACTATTTTTTTTTTATTGTAGCACACTAAAACAAACATTTAAAAAAATAATTAATGTTGTAATTACATAACCGTCATGGCCTATGGGTTGCTTGGCTTGGTTAGTCAAAGTGGCCTAGTATTAGGCACATAACAAATGCTTGTAATGAAATAATTTTTCATCATATAAGCAAAAGTGTTCCTTTGGGACTTCCACTTCGTTGAACACACAAGGACCGAGGACGGTTCCCCTAATTGTATATATATACAATTATCAAGGTGTTTATGCAACTTTTTTTGTACCATAGTGTACAACTTTCTAAAGCAACCACTCCCATTTTTCAATCCTCCTTTACACCTATCTGGCCAACCTCTATCATCAGTTCATCACCCTTTTTCTTTTCACTCACCCACCATTATTAATCATTATTATTCAATTCAACATCTCATTATTATTAACCATTGACAAAACAAAATCACAAAGTTTGCTCTTGAATCAGAAGCCACGCAGCTGGCCGCCGACATGTTTAGACCAGGAAGAGGAAGAATAGATGCGGCGGTGATAGTTGTGGTTTCGCTAACGACCGTGTAATATCCCTCTGAACCTCGGCTTAAGATGGTGCTAGGCGAGGACTGACGTTGGCGGCGTCGGCTGTACATAACAACATAGTGGTAACGAACCGGGCCAACGGCGGTGGAGGTTACTTTTATCTTTCGTTTTTGGTTTCTTAGGGTTGTTGTTTGGGTTTAATTTCTTGATTTTGCTCTATAGCATATTTATTATTATTTTGTTTGATTTAGTTTAGGTATGAGTTGTATGAGGATTGTGTAGATGATGATGATGCGAAAGTTTGGATTTTTGAGTTGAGAAAAAGGGTTCTTCAAGAGGTTAAGAATCATGAATCTTTTGTTCAGGTAAGTTGCTACAGTGGTTGTTTTTGGAATCCAAACTCCTGTATTTAGCAATTAAAAAAAGAGGCCCATCAGTTTTCCCTTGACCATTCGTGGTTGTATTTTAAGAACACCATTACCACTTCCAATCATTCTCCCTCTCCGAAACCTTTGTCAAATTTATCTTCACCTTAACCTTTGCAACAACTTTGATCTATTTACTGAACTGACGAACCGTCGCTGGTTGGGTTTAGAACCATCAACGAACTCACCACCATAGCTCATACAACCCTGTAGACTTCCGGAGAAACAGAGAGTCGCCAGAAAGTGCTAGAAAGAGAGAGTAGGTGAGATAGAAAGGGCTCTCGGCTACCTACGGTGACCCTTACGGAGCGTTTGTTGTCGGCACTCACTGAATCGATGGCTAAAGATGTTAAAAACTAGCATTTAACGAGATGGTTGATGTAGACAACAGAAGGATTATAAAACCGTTGCGGATCTCCGGGTAAAGTTCGGGTAAGTTTCAGAGAATGCTACCAGGTGTGTTTCTTCTATGTTTACTTATTTTTATTGCAATTTTGTTTCTCCTCCGTCATCAAAAAAGGGGCTACCAGCACTACTGATATACGTCACCATTTTAGAAGCTTAATTAAATAGGATATTTCATTGATTTCGTGAATTTGCTTGATGTCGGTGAGTTTGCAAACTTTAAATTTATAGATTGCTTCTATTTAGTTTGTGGTGTATGCAAATGTTTTTGACTAACAATTCGGCAAAGATTTGGTTTAGTTACAGAAATCTTTGTGTGCTTAGATAAGTTTTGGTGAAAATCGGATTGACACGGTGATTAAACGGTATAAATTGCGGTATCACGATTCGTTTGGGTGTGATTTCAGAATAATTTGGTATAAGTTGGTTTGATTCAACATCGTTCAACATGATTCCGGGCAATTCAAGATGAATAGGCGTTGCTCAAAGTAATTTCGGTGTAATTTCATTTCAATGTTTTTGGTGACTAAAAAGGTTTATAGTGTCAAAAATCTTTTTTTTTTTATAAAAACCTTTAAGTGACAGTTTTTTCACAAAGCTTTAGTGAAAAATAGTTAATTTCATTTCAATGTTTACTGATTAGATGTATACTATACGTCTACACCAACATGATTCTCAAATCTTTTCATGTACATTTGGCACTAATGTGAAAAGTGAAATTTGGATTGATTATCATTATATCCAGGGGAAAAAAAAGACAAGTCATTTGGTCAAAATAATTAACAAGGCTGCATAAGGGTATATGCATTTCTGTGTAACAAGACATACCAATTCCAAGATAAGTATTCATATTTACATACCTATCAGTCCTGGTCAACTTTCGTCTCTACAGAACCAGGAAGTTTTTTTTTTTTTTCTAAACCCTTAACTTTCATTCAAAACACGGAAACGTCCGCAAAGCGAGGACACCCGAACGACAATACGACTATAACATATATAAAGGAGAGATACAACAATCCTTCCAAAGAAGGTTTTTGAACCTAGAAGTGGTCATGTATTATTACCGATTCAGGTTAATCGTATTAAATAGTTAGCTGAAGTGGAAACTGTATGTGAAATAAACTAATTGTAACGATGCTCTTTGTGATTATCGACTTCAGATGTGTATCTTATATTTGAAATGAGGTTCTCATATTGTAAAGATAGTTATAGCTATCATTTACCTTAATGTAATTAATCGTTAACTTTGTGCAGGCTAGCTACATAGGGGAGATAGTTTCTGAGCAATTCCCACCTAAGCATGAAATCATTTGAGTTGAAGGTACATGTTACGCTAATTTTATTTTCTCCATAACTACCATGTGTGCGGTTTTTCACTGGACTCAGGCTGATTAATGCGTAGTTTGTTTGACTAGGCTTAAGCTGATGTAATTTTCTCCATTTCCTATAGTGTGCTTTCTCATTGCTTGAATACTACTTTCCTAATTTGACAAACAAGTAGTTGCCTACCAAAAAGTCAAAAGTAGTAGAAGGCGTTAGCAAGGATGGGTTTGGCTTGAAACGCAGCTACATACAAGGCGCTTAGCAACGAAAAATTGGTGATAAAAGTCATATGTATACCTTTTGTAAAGAAATTATGAATGTTTTACCTGATTAAGGAGAGGTTAATATGTAAAATGTTAGATTCATATTTTGTACATTGCCCAACTATTGTATACATTTTTTTTTTGTATTCAGTGTGAGTACCGCAGCATCGCGCGGGGTAGATTACTAGTTGAAACCAATTTAACTTTTTTTTTAGCTTTGCTTTTATCTTTATCTTTAAAATTAGCTTTAACTTTAAGAAATAATGGAAATAAATAATTCAAATTATTGACTATTGGTCAATAATAGTTCCAACTACGAAAATTATCGATAGTGGTCTCAACTTTCGACATATTGGAATATAATGGACCAAAACTAATGGAGGTCTAACTCCGTTAGTGTGGTGCTGATGTGGCATGCCACGTAGGATCATTTTGCCACCTAGGATGCCACGTAGGATCATTTGCCACATAGGATGCCACGTAGGATCATTTTGCCACCTAGGATGCCACGTCTACAGCATACTAACGGAGTTAGACCTCCGTTAGTTTTGGTCCATTATATTCCAATATGTCGAAAGTTGGGACCACTATTGGTAATTTTCGTAGTTTGGGACTGTTATTGGCCAATAGTCAATAGTTGAGATTATTTATTTCCATTATTCCTAACTTTAACCTACTTTAATTTTGAAGATAACGGATGGTTCATGTGGTTTCCTCAAATTTAAAGTAAGCTCGTCAACTTTTCAAAATTAGCCTAATGAGTAATGAGTAATGAGATCTGTGGTTTGGATTTTATTGCATCAGTGGTCCCTGGCTTGGATGAAGGTTAAGTTTTTCAGTTAAGCCTATATGAAATTACTAAATTACCCATCTTTAAAAATATAAAAATAAAAGATATTATAAATTTTCTTTCTATCTATGTGTCTGTGTCTCTCAACCCCAACTGCCACCACCATCTTCCCCCCAACTACCACCACCAGCACCATCAATCATCTAGCACCACCATCTTCCCCCAACCACCACCCTCAAACCTTCCACCACAAACCGCAGAGTCCGACTAACCAGCTGCAGAGTCCGACCAACCATCGAATTGGTGTCCAAGGTCGCCGGCGGCGACCAAGTTTTCCGGCCAACCACCGTGGCCGTCAGTTAAGGCTCCGAAATCGTTTTAAGGCTGTTAAAATCGACCTTTATGACCAATAATGTGTAACCATTGCCATTAATTCCGGTCGAGGTTCAAACCATGTTGATTCATGCTTACACATATAAATTGATCCCCAAATCTATCTCAGGATCCATTTTCGACCTTTACCCCTCTCTAATCCATCTTAGACACATTGAAAGACGTCATATTAAGCTCAAGAGCATCCACAGCTGTCGATCTCACTCTCTCGTACCTCAAATCTAGTTTGTGTTTTCTTCTTTTTTGTGCCACGTTACTTGGATTTCGATTTAGACTAAAAGCCTTATGTTTTCTTGGTGACTACAGAAACGTCGGATTATTGTCAGGGTACAGTAACGATTTTAATCATCCGAATATGGTGGAGTCTGTACCATTGTCACTAGAACCATAATCATCCGAATATGGGTACAAGCATTCAGATTTTAATAATATGGACTAGGTTGTTGTCTGTATGTTTGAAGAGAGAGAGAGGGGGGGGGGGGGGGGGGGAGAGGTGATTGTTGTTTGAGGGAGGCCGGAGGTGATGGTGATTAGAGGAGGTGGTGGTGGTGGTCTAAGAAAATATATATAAAGATTAAACTGCTTGGATGGTCCCTGTGGGTAGTTTGGTCATTTTACATGACTTAACTGGAAATTTTTAACGAAGTTAGCTGGTAAGGACCTGATGTATTGCAAAAATACATTGGTTATTTGTACATATTTTGCGTCGTTATTGAGTTAGTGTGTGTAGTTTATATATATTTTCAGTTTCTATTTAGTATTTTATGTGTCATAGGAATCCGGATGGCAAAAGAGGCAAATTTATGCGTAAACGGTGCTTTACGAGATCCGGATGAGTCACAAGTGAAAGAGAAGATAAAAATAGATAATTTAGAAAAAATCACCCCGCCGTGTCTGTCACACCACGCCAATGGCGGAAACACGTGGCGCAACGCTCGAAGGCATATCAAACTCAAGATTAACACAAACTATATTTATATAGAAAAGATTAATTTATTTGGGTGTCGAAAACGAGTATGTCGTTACAATATCGCACAAGGCATTTCATAAAGCAATGAACATTAAGTTTCAATGTGGGGTATTTCCGTTTATGTTCCAACCCGTTGGTAATAATAGATGAGACCCCAACCAGTATCCGACATCCCAAATTCCACCGCACTAGCCCCATATCTATTCAGCACTTAGTTACCTGAAAGATATGTTTAAAAAGACGTCAATATATAAAATATTGGTGAGTTCACAGGTTTTAGTTTCATAACAACAACATTTTCACAACCATCGACTCGACTCACTTTACCGTATAATTATTTTCCCATTAAATAATTATACTAGGATCTTGTCGATCGATATTTAGTTTCATGACAACATTTTCACAACCATCGACTCGACTCACTTTACCGTATAATTATTTTCCCATTTAAATAATTATACTAGGATCTTGTCGATCGATATTTCATGTTTACAACATGTGCGAAACCTGCACAACTTGTGGCCGTTGTAAGGAGTAGCTAGCTCCTACAACAATGATGACGAGCAATCCCTTGAGCCCATAACCAAACCAAGACTAATAAATATGCCCCGCAATCACAAGTTGTTTCTCGGCAAATAACAACTTAGTTTAGAATATGTGCACCTCTTGTCTTTACCGGGTTGACGCTATCAACCAGAGGTGGGCCTCGTCAGGCACCAATAGTACTATCCAAATATTCCTTCGGTTTCATACCCCTGAATTAATGGTTACAGTAGCGAGGACTCAACCCCGAGTGGCGAACACAAACTCAAGTACTCATCATGCCACTTATCACGTTTTAACTCTTGAAAACATTTGTCATGTAAAACATTTGACAAAACATATCTTTCCCCCAAACGAAAACAGTAAAAAGGGGCCGTGAAACTCACCTGATGCACAGCGTATACTCAAATGGCAGAGAATAGCAGTTCCGTGGTCAAGCACCTACGAACGTCCTAGTGCATGTAAGTCACTAAGTCTATAGCGTGTGCTTTTCCGGCAAGTTGTACACCCAACTCCCAACACCACCAATTACATATAATTCCGCGTTTAATTAAACATATGTCCTAGGTCCGTTGGTGATGGATTACCTTGTTACAAGTTATATATATTCGCGTTAATATTTCTTTAACTTGTATAATATTATCCTCGACTCGACTTCACTTAACGTATAATTATTTTCCCATTAAATAATTATACTTAAGATCGCATCGTTCGATATAATATTTTTAACGCTCGACACGACTCACTATACCGTATATTTATTTTCCCATTCAAATAAATATACTAAGGTCTTGTCGTTCGATAATACGTTTTCTACGCTCGACTCGACTCACCATACCGTATATTTACTTTCCCATTAAGTAAATATACTAGGATCTCGTCGATTCGGTAGTATATTCTTAACGCCCGACTCGACTCACCACACCGTATATTTACTTTCCCATTAAGTAAATATACTAGGATCTCGTCGGTTCGGTATACACATATATATATGTATATTATTTACTCGTCTCGGTTTTCCTTCCCGTATATCTACTTTCCCATTAAGTAGATATACTAGAATTTCGTCGAGCCGAACATATATATATAATATATATATATATATACATGTACTTTCATCGTTAAGTCCATACGTTCGTTTAACGTTTTTAATCGTTAGATTATTTACGTTATGTTTTCTCCCACGAATATTTGTCCAACACTTAGGAAAGTGTTATGTAATTTTTCACCCAAGTTATATATTTTACTCCTTAAATAATATATTTACTTATCTTGCCGTAACGATATTTTTCTCGTTTGTCCGCTTTTACGTCATTGTCCATTAACACGTCCAAGTCCGATTTCTTGACTTATATATATATATATATAGTTAATTTTTCCAAGTTTCTCCAATATGTGTTTTATAGAAATAGTATTCAATTTTCTATTTCTCAACACATATTACTTGGAAGGTTTTAAAATACTTTTGTATTTTTAACACAAAACTTGACAACTTATATACAAAAATGTTCCAACACTTTTATATTCCCATTTATATAAAAGTGTTCATTTTTTATATAAGTTCTCCCAAGTTTTAGTTTGTCTAACATTTTTATAAAAACTTTGTTTTTATACATAATCCATATGTTAGCAAAGTTCATATTTTTATAAAACTCTATTTTATAAAAATACATTTTTATACAAAATACATGTGTATAGTTACTAGTATTTACCAAATCTACCTTGGAAAATTATTATTTACACTTTTGACACCAAACTTTCCATGGTTGTATTTTTTTTTGACCCAAGTTTCTAAAAATATCATTTTTAGTCCCTCAACTTTTAAAGTTACCAATATAGTCCTTTAAACTAATAAAAGTTACATTTTTCCATTCAATCTTTCAAAAGCGACAAGTTTCCACTAAACTAGAAACTTTAGTTTCGTCAACTTTTCTATTATAGGTGTATTATAGTATTAATTCCACATGTCCAACTTTGTGTCCTTTTTACCCATAATCTTTGAAGATGAAACTTTTATATTTTTCATTTTTCCACTTATCCGACACAATATTTAGTTTCAGATGATTACATTATGATGATCAAGACCATTTTTAAGTGTATCCAAGTCACTTTTATCAACCATGTCTTAGATCATCCTTATAACATGTGTATGTGAACTTTTATTAACTACAAAAATAATACAACATCACCACTCAAACCTACGACCCATTTACTAGTTTTTAACCATCCATTTTACTCATGTAAAAAACATACAAAATCTTATGTCTAAAACATTTGTTTAAACACCAATGTACAACTTGCCTTAAAACACAAAAAAAATCTAAAGTTTAAGCAAGAACACAAGAAAACTTACAACTAGCACGAGGCTAGGGAAGATTCACAAAAACACATGATTTTGGATGGGGTTTAGAGTGTGTTCTTCCAAAAAGGTTAAGCTCCAATCTTGAAACACACTTAAAATGGTTGGATATATGGATCATATAATGGAAATTTCTATTGTTTTGGCTTGAAAATAGAAGTATGTGTATGTTATATGATTCACGGTTCAAAGAAGGTAAGGAAAGGAAATTTTGTGGTCAATTTAAAGTGAAAATCTTAGATTTTATAAAAGATCTTAAGTACACTTCATAATAAAAAAATCCTTTAAGCCATTCCTTGATTTAACCTTGGAAGATAGGTTAAGAAATCTCAATATGTTGGTGATATCTTGTGGTATGGGGCCGGCCATTTGATGGATTTGGTGGGGCCTACATGCCACCAAAATATCTACCAATGTGTGTTTAATTTAATCGCGTAGTATTTGGGTTTGTTCGGGTTTTAATAGGCTTTTAATTACGAGTTATCAGGACATTATAATAGTCTCAAATAACCCTTAAACATAGCCTAGTTTAAGTGTTTGTAGGCTAGTTAGGCTTTCGTTGGGCGAAATTATAAGTTATACGCGTACCGGGTGCGGTACGCGCACTTTATTCGTTACCGGGAGATTTGTTTGCAAAGTTTTCACTTATGGTTTTGGAGTTCCAAAACACATTATATTTTGTGAAAATACCCTCTATTTTATATCCTGGGTGTACGGGATCCTTTTCGTTTATTTAATTTTTACCGGGTAATCACCAACGTCCGTACCGGACAAGTTTATTCGCACATGATCCTATCATGCTTCATCATTAAACGTGTGCATTCCTATGCATCTTATAGGGAATTTGCTATTCTCTACGGCATCAGTTAAATTAATCCAATTAATTTAAACATGCACTTAATCCGTTAATTACATATACTAATTACGTACGGAATCACATCGATTTTTGCCGGATGTTACAGTGTCATGCGTGTAACATCGCGAATTTCCCCTAATTTTTTTTTGATAAAAAGAATGTATTGTTTTAAACAATATATGTTTTAAATACCTTAAACTAATAATTATTTGTATCTCGACACTTTTGTACGTTTTAAAAATATTTCGAGTCACTTTCGGGCTTATATAATCATATTATGAATTTAGAATAATATAGTTTTAGGGAAATAATTGCCAAAAAAAGATTTGTGTGGACCGGGACTCGAACCCGCGTCCACAGCCAACCAACACACAGTGACAACCAACTGAGCCAACTATCATCTTGTGTAGTATTTCAGAAGAAAATAAACTTAACACATTCCTTAAATTGATTAGTCAAAGTCTTAGTCAAACAGTCAAAGTCTTAGTCAAACAGTCAAAGTCTTAGTCAAATAGTCAATTCATCATAAAACTTTACTTTATGGTGTTGACCAATTTTAATGGCTAATTGACTCCAAAACTAGTATAAAAACCCACCTATGACCCATTATACTTTGCACCTCTAAATCGATTGTTTCAATCCGATTAAACTTTCCCTCATACCTTTCTTCTATAGTCTATTACTTCTACAATTGAAGCTTTGATTATAAGCTCTTGTAATTGGCGAATTGGAAGCTTGATATTCTTTCTTTTTCGTTTTCTTCAATTTGGACTAGCTACGTTGTTGAGTCTTTGGGATTCGCCTCGCATACATTCACAACACATTATTCTATTTTTTTCACGAGACATAACATTTTGCTAAGGTGAGTTTTACATAGCCCCTTTTCTATTTATCACTATTTTTGGGGTGAAACATGTTACAACATTCTATATGCAATTCAATCATAAAGTGTCTATGTGTTTTTCTATGTTGCATTATGTCTTAAACATGACTAGGGTAAGCACAATATTCTAGCATAATCATTAACATTGATCAGCCGACGGTATACAATGATAGATCTATTGGACTGACAATCCCACCCGGATACGTGCCTCCTACAAAGGTAGCGTGGGTGATTGTTATCGCATAACATAATCGAGTGAACCATGAGCGTATGGGATGGACCACAATATAACAGTCACAAGGGTTGATTATGCACTCAATTTACTTCTAGTATGTTTTCACATATGGACTAGACTTGCCATGACACTTGAATTGTACAAGTTTTATTCGATTATCAAAACCTATGTAATTCTCACCAACTTTTGTTGACCCAAAATATTTTCAAACTTAACATGTTTCAGGTTATGGCTTATTCGAAGATTAGAGTTAATGCTTGAAGATGCGTAGATAGTATTTTTCATTTTGATGTACAAATTTTTAGAACAATTGTATGTAGTTCATTTAAATCATTTATTGAAACTTATTATTTACCATGTGCTACTGAACAATCATCAATACGTGACATCCCGATGTTTCCGCCATCGGTTGGGGTGTTACAACGCGACCGCCTTTCTTAAATCCCGTCGCGTGACACGAAGCTCTCCAAATTCACCAAAAAGTCCATCCTACCCTTGCCAAGTTGAGCTACTTACCCTCATATGACCCCGTTAGTTTTTAGATGCGTCGCGTCACGCGACCACTTACCCACCATCCCGTCGCGTCCCACGAAGGCCATCAGGAAGCCCAAAAATTGTATTTTTTCAAGCCCAAGTCGAATTTAAAAACCCTAATCGTCATATTATGCTTCATTCTGCACGTTTGGACAAAAAAGGAGTTGCTCAAGGTGATTCCAAGGCAATGAAAGGGCAAGGTTCGAGATTTGAAGCTAGAGGATCGACTTCCTCGGGTGTTCATCATTCGGTTTAGTCGTTTCTTAGTTTTTTCTCATTCAAACTCATATTGATTGTTATTATGAACCTTTTGATTTCTGTTTTGAAGATGTTTTGTGGCTGAAAACTCTTATAGCTACCTATACTAAGACAATTAACTATGTTTTGATTTGCGTTTTCTATGGTTTTTGGAACTTGTTTTGGATTTTTGATTCAGTAAAGATTTTGATTTCTCTAGATTTGGTGTATATGCGTATCTAATATTATCTGATTGTCATTTATTCACTTCACTTGAACTTTTGTGAATGTCTTTCATGTATGAGTACTAGTTAGGTTGCAAACTTTGTGTAGCAACTAGTTTATGGTCAATAGTCGTGAGTTTACCATACGAGTGATATTTGATGGTTAGAAGATTTTAGGTATTCTTTCAAGTTCAATATCTATGAGGCGAGGGCTTGTTGGTATGTCTAGGTTGTTAGATTGCTAGGTTAGAAGCTTTGTGAGAAGATCTGCCTAGTTTCCCTTTCAACTCTTGCATATCAAGTTAGATCTAGGCTTCAATAATTACCCATTGCACCTAGTGTAGTGAGGATTTCATGATGTGAGGTAGATTGTCTAGCGGGTACTCGATCATAAGAGTTAGATAACCTGTGAGGGTTTGTACTCCAACCGGTAGTTTAACAACACAACATTATTCTAGGGTTTCCCCTTGAGAAGGGTCGAGGGTGTCTAGTTTATTCTTGATGTTTAGTATTTTAAGATCCCGGTTCCAAATCAATTCAATAACCATAGAATCTTATCAGGCATAGTTAGGAGTCTGGTCTAGGTAGTGTCACGTCATCATTTGATTTCAGCTCAGCTCAATCCTCGTCTTTAGTTCAATTTAGTTAATCTTAGTTAACCTTTATTTTATTGCAATTTAGTTTTTAGTAAAAAAAACCCCTTTAAATAATAAATTAATTTAATTAGTATCTAGAATAAGTAATCGAGTCTACTTTTCGTTTTCCATTAGAGTCTCGTGGGTTCAATACGCGGACTTACTTTAGCTGTACTTCACTGACCGATACACTTGCCGGTTGTGTGGTTTAGGTTTAGAGAGTCTTAGTTTATAAATTTAAAACTTAGAGTGTCTAGTTTAGGTTAATTTAAGTAGTTTTTATTAAACCACTTTGAGCACATCATGACCAAAGTGTTATAAAATGTCAACGTTGGGGACCAGTGAAAATAGATGGGGCATCTGTGCAATTCGTGCAAACTACAGAGACCATCCATGTAGTTTATTCAATAATTTGACTTCATTTTACTTGTAAAACATATGATAATGACTTTTATGGTGGTGGACTGGTGGGGTGGGAAACTCGGGTACCCTATGATAATTCCATATGGGATCGGGTGTGTGTGTGTGTGTGGGGGGGGGGGGTTACACCGCCCCATTCCCTCAAATTAGTTGTATCAAGTGGTTTGTCCATGTTGTAGTACTTGGATCTGGGTTTTGGATTGAGTAAGAAAAGTAATATGTAGTGGGTTAAGCTAGGCTATGTAGCACGGGGACGCTATTTAGGTGGTCGTACCCGTCTTGGGGACTTATTGGGGACAGAAACACCATGGAGACGTTCCCAGACTTGAGGGGATGTTTCCTAAACGTTTTCAGATTTAAGGTGACGTTTCCTAAACATTTCCAGGTCGTTTCCATTTAATTTTAGGGTTTTAACCCTTTCAAATTCCATAATCCATAACTAGCCATTAAAAATATAACCCATACCACTTTTGTCAAAGAACCCAAAAGGTGATGTAAAGATGTGGGATGTGGGTGGAGATCCTTTGATTCAATGGAAGATGTAGGGTTTTTGGAGGTTATCGATCTCTCACCAGATGTAGGGTACTTTTTAGGGACGAAGACTCCATGGGGACATTTCCAGACTTGAGGGAACGTTTCCTAAACGTTTTCAGATTTGAGTGACGTTTCCTAAACATTTCTAGATCGTTTCCATTTAATTTTAGGGTTTTAACCCTTTCAAATTCCATAATCCATAACCGGTCATTAAAAATATAACCGATACATGATCTCTGACTTTTGTCAAAGAATCCGAATGGTGATGTAAAGATATGGGTGGAGATGCATTGATTCAATGGAAGATGTAGGGTTTTGGGGGGTTGTAGATCTCTCACTAGATGAACCGAAATTTGAAAATGATTTGATTATTGAGAATTAATTACCTTTGGAAGATGTAGTATTTTTGGAGTTTACAGTTTAGATCAATATATATCTATTTTTGAATTTGTTTAATATATTTTTATTATTTTTTTATTTTTTTATTCTTGTACCGTTATCGTACCCATATCTTGGATTTTTGAGTTTTGTCGTTCCTCGTTCCCGTATCGTGCCCGTACTTCGGTCCCGTTCTAGTGCTACACAAAAGCTAGGTGACATCATATTATTGGATAGTGGGTGTAAGTTTTGTGGTTAATGGTCCCTCAAAAAGTTGAGTTGTTTTTTAGGTGACAAAAGTTTACTGGCCAGTTTATGAAATTTCATAAATGGGTGTTCTGGGAAAAAAAGTGCAATTGTGTGGGTGATGTGCCATCATTTACACATATAAAACATACCTAAATATTCTCAAAATAGGGCATAATTAAGCTTAAATCGGTAATAAAAGTTACTTAATCATTCCTATTTGTGTTTTCCAGGAAAATATAGCTCTAATCCTAAAAAGAAGCAACTTCGGAGTAAAAACAACTAAAAACGGAGATTCCTGATGACACAAGACTCGAGGCATGTTTCAAGAATGTGTAAAGACCTTTATGGGACCAAAATGACGATAAAATCAGCCCGGGGTTAACCAAATTTACATTTAAGCTTTTGGATTTATATTTAAGCTTTGACTTCATTGTATTTTAGTTAGACTTGACACTTTAGAATTATTGTAATCTGTATTTTCCTTTCAACGTAATAAATTATTCAACTCAATGTATCCAAATTTACACTTTAGTACCATGAGCTATTGAACAATCGTCACTACGTGACACCTCTATGTTTCCGCCATCGGTTGGGGTGTTACAGGTCAAAGAGGATTGACAAGCCTGTGAACCTTAGTTTAATTCCTCCCTGCATATTTTTGACTAAGTATGGAAAGTACTGAAGAAGAGAAGGGAAGTACTGAAGAAGCTGACACAAAGTGCCGAAGAGTAAAGTCCTGAAGGTGAACCAGACAAACACATGAAGAATAACTTTGATCAGTTTACTCATCAGAAGTTGTTTGGTCGTCAGCAGTTGTAGTAAAAGCTTCTCACCACCCTAATCTTCAGTAGTTCTGTATTATATTGGTTTTTGTTTACTTTATGTACAAGTTCCAATACTACAGCCTATTGTAGTATTATAGTATTAGTTTTTATACTTCATATGTACGTTTACCTCCGTCTATAAATAGATGGGTTCACACCATCTATTTTAGATAGACTTGCAGATTATATCTTTTCTAATATATGAGAAACATTTGAAAACTTTTAACTGTTTTATCATTTACTGCTTTGATTCTCATATAACACTTGTGCTACTTTAGTTATACATTTGAGGGGGAGCATTTACTGATCCTAAAAGTGAACTGTCAACTTAGAACACTTATTGTTATTTCGCTGCATTTACTTTGATACATTAAATATAAGTGTTCATTCAAGAACTGTGATAAGAAACTGATCCAACAATCATCAATCATGACATAATTGTGCACATTTCACGCGTTTAGCCCAAACCTATAGTCAAAGAGCAATTCTTCATTTTCAAGTTAGACTCTATAAATATAATACCCAAAAGTGGATACAACCTACCCCAAGATTGAGAAAGGCCAGGGTTTTGTTTACATAATTGAAGGATGAGATTATATCATGGAAAAGCTTTCAATCACCAGTGAATATCTCATTGTTTTTTTAGATGATTAACAAGACTACATATGATATGTGACTATTTCTAAAAAACCAAGTTACACCTCCTCATGAACTATGGGTTTATGATGTGAAAAAGGTATCTGATGAAATTTTTTATAAGGATGAAGACATCATTATTCTTTCCGATGAAAATTCTAATGATGACAACAATGAGCATGATGAAACAAATGCTATGAATGTTGATCATCAGAATGAAGATGCTTTTAAGGATGATTTAGGTGTACCGGTTGTTTTCACAATCATTTCGTAAGTCCAAGTCCTTCATTTCCATGCTTCTAATACTTTACTTTTTTTAGAGTAAAATTGACCATGTTCAAGTTAACTATATATTTTTCTTTATTTTGTAATGTATGAAGAAAATTTGGGCTGTTAAGAATGGTTTGAACAGGAAGAAGTTAAAAGTTACTGATGGTGATGGTGGTAGTTGGTATGTAGCTGTTGGTGTGGAGCATTCAAATGCACGAACGTTACTATATTCTAAGGGATGATGTTTGTGGTTGCAGCTAAGGAACTGGATGCTGGTGATGAAATGCATTTTCTGTTCTTTAAGAAAAAAAGGTTTGTTCATGCTGTCTAATGTTGTTAGAGGAGGGGTAATTAGTTTAGTTTATTTGATTTTTCTTTTTGGGTTTGGACAATAGTTGGTGGTTTAACTTTTGAAGATAATGAATAGGTATAAATTAAGTACTGCTGCACGATTACTGTTGATGTACTATTTCGTGGTCTTTCGTTTTGTTATGGTTATGCTTATCAGTTTTTTGTATATACCTATTATATTATGATAGTGCAAGAAATTGTTAACTCATTCCAAATGTGTTATGAAATAATGGATGCAGAAATGTTAAATCATGGAAAGTCAAATTTACATGTATGTAATTGAAAATGTTATGAATCTTTTTAAACAAATACAAGTAATTGTTGAATTATTTTTGTGTTACTTATGAACCTATATGAAAACAATACTAAGGATGTTGGTTTCCTTCAAAACAACCATATCATATATTCACTTATGGAAAAAAAATTATGCGCACGTTAATAGTTTAATTGTTTACGACAAACAAATTTTTTTTAAGACGTTTAGCCCATTTTGTTTTCCACATATGAATCCTTTATTAAAACTATAAACTTCTATATATTTGTTTTTTCAAACTATAATACAATCTTTATAGAAATTCTCTTTCATTTGACCTGGGCGTTTACCGTGTGTACACACGGGACTAGGGATGAGCTCGGGACAGTATCGGTACCAACCAATACCGATCCCGAAAAAACCGATACCGAAAACTCTCAAAACCCAATACCGATACCGAACACATACAGTACAGTACGGTATCGGTATTTTACCTTAAAATACCGATACCATACCGATCCCGTAAGAATACCGATAATACCGAAACCGAAAACCTCTAAATGTGGGTACCGATACTGATACCAAACACCCTCGATTCGGTATCGGTTCGGTACGGGATCGGAACAGGACAATATCAATATTCGGTCTTGTATGCTCATCCCTACACGAGACTCTAACCTAGTATAAAATAGATTAATAAATAAATTTTTAACAAAAATAATAAAAAAAACCCTAAAACCCTGTTTTGAATCCGAAAACTCTCACCAATCCGTCACCTATTTTTTCGATACTTCCAAAGCTTCCCAACGGCCCTCACAAAGACCATCTCATCTTAATATTCATCGTTTTGATCGAAATTTGTATTCATTCATATTCATATATATATTTATACCTTCACACACACTCTCACAACAACTTCAGATATCACTCCATTTTCCCCTGATCTTAGAGGTAAATCACACCATTCTGTTCATTATATTACCTTCTTATATGAAATTAATAGTTCAATTAATAGATATGTGTTTTCTTTATTATTAAGATGTCTATGGTAGGTTTCATGTTTCTTGAATTCAATATTGTACTTTTTTTTTTAGATAAATTCAATATTGTACTGACCCAGATTCAAGATTATGGATTTATGAGATTTGAAGAAGCCCATTTGTTTTTTTAATCAAAAAGTTTATTACTTTTATTGTAAAGATTAAAGTTGTATATGAAAGATTAAGTTTTTAGTTCAAGATTAGTGAATCATGAGATCTGAAGAAGCCCATTTGTTTTTTTTAAGCAAAAAGTTTATTACTTTGTTTGTAAAGATTAAATCTTTAACTGAAATGTGAGTTTTTAGTGAATATGATTTAAATCTTGAATATGTTTTTCTCTATATTAATATACATAGTTAAGTCATAAGTTTAGGGAATCATGAGATTTGAAGAAGCCCATTTGTTTCTTTAATCAAAAAGTTTATTACTTTGATTGTAAAGATTAAAGTTTTAAACGAAAGGTGAAGTTTTTAGTTCATATGATCTAAATCTTGATTATAATTTTTTTCTACTTACATAAATAGTTAAACCATAGGTTTAGGGAATTATGAGATTTGAAGAATCCCATTTGTTTTTTTAATTAAAAAGTTTATTACTTTGATTGTAAAGATTAAAATTTTAAATGAAAGGTGAAGTTTTTAGTTCATATGATTAAAATCTTGATTATATTAGGTAAGTCATAAGTGAAGAGTCTTTATATGTGAGATTTATGCTAATTGTTATGATTCTTGTAGGTTTATGATTGGATAATTGAAATGACAACAAATATTACTAATATGCATGTTGCTGTTGCAAGAGCCTCTACCTATTCTGTTCATGAGGTTTCAAAGTCAAGCGTTGCGGTTTTCAGTAGTGGCGTTAAAGGAGCGTCGTGTGCAAAGCTTAGAAGCTCATGTAACATTGCTTCTACAAAGTTGTCTTCTCAGAATGTCAAATCTAGTGGTTTGAGATTTGAAAGGATGATCACAAAAGCCGTGTCGGATTCCAGTGACACAAAACCTCTTCCCGGGCTGCCTGTTGATCTAAGAGGTTAATTTTGTGGATCATTGTGGATAATGTGTTTTGTGGATGACATGTTTAAGCTTAGATGCATAAGAAATGAGTTAACTTTGTTGTAAGAAAACAATCAATTTTTTATTTTATAATTTAATGAGTATGGGAGCTATTTGTAGGGAAGAGGGCATTCATTGCTGGTATAGCTGATGATAATGGATATGGTTGGGCAATAGCTAAATCTCTAGCTGCTGCTGGTGCTGAGATTCTTGTTGGCACGTGGGTCCCGGTATGTTACTGATCCTTACCCTAGATTAGAGGTGGCAAGTTGGGTGGGTTGGGTAATGGGTGATGGGTCATTTTTATTACTACTGGTCGAAATAAGCCTGGTTGGGTTGGGTTGACTATGTGGCACAGTTTGTTCATCTTTAAATATTTTTACAGATAACTAATACGCTTATTTATATTAATAAAAGTAGTATTACTCCTTAGGGAGGTTCCCGCCCGGGCTTGGTCTCAGGTTCGAGTCCCCCCACTCGCACCAAGGGGTGAGAAATTAACACCTGCGTTTGGCCTGGATTCGAACTGGGGTTGAGGGGTTGTACGTCGTTTGGATTCTCCGCTGAAACACTCCTTCCAAAAAAAAAAAAAAACGATTTAGGAGGTTGTGTGCACTGGGTTTTAAAAAGCGCGCCTAGGCGCAAGGCGCAGCCTAGGGCGCCTCAGGGCTTTGCGCCTATCCTTTTTCCCAAAGGCGCGCGCCTCAGGGGCTTTTTTGTCAAATTTCAGGCGCTTTTCTCCGTACCCAAGGTATTTTTTATGCATAAAAATGTTGTACCTTGGTGTTTTTCGCTTGTACATATAGGTAAAATCACATAAAAACCTTATTTATAGCTATATTTTGGGTAAATGAAGCAATAAACTCATGGAATATATATGGGATATATAAAAAAATTATATAATTAGTGTGCGCTTCGGGTACGAAAATCCCACGCTTTTTGCGCTTTGCGCTTCGCGCGATGCGCTTAGACCTCGTCGCTTTTGTGCGCCTAGCGCTTTTTAAAACCAAGTGTGTGCATAAAAAATAGGCCGAGTGACTTTAACCACGGTGACCTGTTCGACCCATTTATAAGTAATGGCTCGAAATTTCTAAATCTACCAAATATTTCATACTTTTTAAAATGTATTTTGTTGTTGATGACCATTCACCTTTTTTAGGCACTCAACATATTTGAGACTAGTCTTCGAAGGGGAAAGTTTGATGAATCACGTGTGTAAGTGTATATTTTTCACCACTTTTTCACTTAATATATTAGATAATATTATGATTAGTCAACTAATCAGTAAGTCTCCTTTGTCGTGTTAGGTTGCCTGATGGTTCGTTAATGGAAATTACTAAAGTGTACCCCTTAGATGCCGTTTATGATACTCCTGAAGATGTTCCTGAGGATGTAAGTCCACACTCTTTATAAAGACTTTTAGGCAATTAATGCGGAAGGAAAAATAAAAAACTGAAATCTCGTTTGTTACATAACCATTATGCTGATTATGCAGGTAAAAACAAACAAGCGTTATGCGGGGTCCTCAAAGTGGACTGTTAAGGTAGTCATTCATAAATCATGTTTTGAGTTGCTCTCACTGCTATGCAAAGTTAAACATTCCTGAAAAAGCCAAAATTTATGTCTTGCAGGAAGTAGCTGAATCTGTGAAAGAGGATTTTGGAAGCATTGACATTCTTGTGCATTCATTAGCCAATGGACCTGAGGTATGCCTTGGACGTTGTTCCTTTTTCTTACTAACGCTAGTTATAATATAATAACACATGGGCCATGCTAATTGATTAACCCATGCATGTAATTTGTTCTCTCATATTTGTATTAAAGATTCTACTTAAGCATGGTTTGTAGTTGAGGTGACAAAATGGGTGGGCGGGTCAGCACAGGTTGAGTGATCGAGTCAAAATAGTAATTTGTTTATGGGTCAAAACGGGTCGGGTTTACAGAACCCTTTTGGTCCAAACTTATTTTATCTTATTATTAATAAAAACTAGCGTGTTGTGTCATATGATCACAAAAAAAATATATCATTTCATCAATGTTGTATGCATCCAATATGGATATCATTCCCTTTCAACCAGGGCCGTCTTCGAGAACACTAAAAAAATTTGGGCACAAAGTTTTGTAAAGAGGAATGAATTAAAAAAATTGAATATGATGCTAGAGCCAAAGATTGAACTTGAGACATCTACATTAAATTAGCATGGTTTTTCCAACTCCATTAACAAGACTTTAATGTATAAAAAACAAATATATATCCTAAATATAGAATTTAGTATATATATATATATATGTGTGTGTGTGTGTGTGTGTGCGTGTGTGTATTTTTTAAAAAGTTCGGGCCCATTTGAGGGTTGGGCCCTGAGCCGGTGACCACCCGGCCCATGCTCAGGGCTGCCCTGCTTTCAACCTATTTGGCTCGTTCAACCCATTTGACCCATTTTCCTGTTAGCTCAATTAGTTGATTTGGCTTATTTGACCCATTTGAGATAAAACACAACCCAAACCGACTCGTTCGTAAGTACACAGGTTAGAAACTTAGAACCGAGGCCTCTATTTTGCAGGTTAGCAAACCTCTCTTAGAAACATCAAGGTATGGGTATCTTGCTGCCATATCAGCGTCAAGCTATTCATATGTATCTTTGCTCCAGCATTTTGTACCAATAATGAACCCAGGTATGATTCTCTTCCGAAACTACATCTACTCAAAATTTTAATCATCAACGTTAAGCTTAATTATTATAATGCAGGTGGTGCTTCAATTTCTCTGACCTACATCGCTTCCGAAAGGATTATACCTGGGTAATTTTCTTTTAGTTTTACCTTTTTCATTTGGATTTTGGAGATTTTTTTTTTTTTTTTCAAATTATCTTAGAAACATTCCTTTATTGCAACTTGTCTAATGCAGATATGGCGGAGGTATGAGTTCAGCCAAGGCTGCTTTGGAGAGTGACACACAAGTTAGTTCCTCTATCCCAGTTTTTTCTATATGGTGGTGTCTAATCGACTTTCAGTAATTATATTTATCAAATATTATTATATAAAGGTGCTGGCATTTGAAGCTGGGAGAAAACATGGAATCAGAGTGAACACAATATCCGCAGGTACCACAACAATTTTGCTGCTACTCTCTCCCATAGTTGTTAACAGCGACCATAGCGCCTGCTATAGCGAACAGCGTAGCGCTCATGCCTCGCTATATGGTTGATAGCGACAAATAGCAAGGAAATAGCGAGATTTTTTATTTTTAGTATTTTTTTTATATTTTTTTTATTTTTTTTGGTAAAATATACATATAAAACATCTCTAAAAAGTTCTTCTAGTGTATCGCTAAACATGAAATAACGCCTGCTATTTCATCGCTATCGCTATCTAGTGTATCAGTAGCTTGTCGCTATCGTCCGCTATTCGCTATTAACAACTATGCTCTCTCCCTCTACATGTGTGTGTGTGTGTAAAGTGACAATTTTATTCATCCTTGAGAGTAATAAAACTTAAATGTACAGATTTGGTATTGTTGATTTGTTGTATTAACTTTTGGTAAAAATATACCAGGACCACTAAGAAGTCGTGCTGCCAAGGCGATCGGTTTTATTGATATGATGATTGATTATTCATCAGAAAATGCACCGCTGCAAAAAGAGTTATCAGCAGGTCAGTGTGAATCTCATTAAGCATGTTAAATATAATGAATGTCAGTTGATCACTTTCTGTTTTATTGCCAACAAAATGATACCTTTAAGTTTGTACCAAAATTGCATGGCCAGTCTAGCCGCCGGGCATTTATTTATTTATTTATTGTATTCCATCAAAAACTGTTGGGCTAAATGCATCAATGAATGATGTTCAATAATTTAGTGATAAATATTAGATTAATTTTTTGCTCCAAAAGAACTATAGTCAATATGTGATTGGGATTGTTTGCATTATCTAATTGGTTTTTTTTTTTTTTTTTTTTTTTTTTTTTTTTTCTAATGATGAAATTAATTTATTTAAACAGAGGAAGTGGGAAATGCTGCTGCTTTTCTGGCATCACCATTGGCTTCAGCCATCACAGGGCAGTGTTGTATGTAGACAATGGTCTGAATGCAATGGGAGTTGGAGTCGACAGCCCGGTTTTTAAGGATCTTGACATCCCAAGAGACAACAAACATTGAGGTAGTGAGCAAGCACAATGTTGTTTCGGTTTTTCAAATAAAAATGTTTGAATTACTTATTTTGGGTCCACATTTTTACATTGAAATGAGAAAGTTGTTGGTTGACTTTGGCATTGTTGATTGTAATGGTCATAAATTGTTTGACATTTCTAGAGCTTGGTGGACAAAAAAAGGATAATCAGTTGTGATCTATTTTCATTTCTAATGGCGTGAGCTCATGGTTGACGTGTGGCTTACATAAGTTTCTTTTGCTCATCTACAGACGAGCAAAAGAAACTTATGCGATGAGGATAGATCAAAGAAAGTGGCCTAAGAGAAAGTAAAGTGATTGTTTTTGGAGGATTGAAGTCATTTGAGTTGTGCATCAACCAAACACATTGGAATATATGATGAAAACTTATATAGTTAAATGTACATTAGGAAGAACATTTGTATTTCTAAGGCCTTGTCCTTCATGAGCACCTTTAACCAACCCAGCAATATCATGTATTTCTAAGAATGCAGAGACCTATCAAACAAAGCAACAACAACTATGCACAATATGAATAAAACCAAAAAGTCAGTTAATATATCGCGAAATTCAAATGCACAACTTGGGAAGTTCTCAGCAGGTATCGACAGCTTCGTGAGAGTGTTGAAGAGCGTAGATTTCACTACATTCGGCAATCCAACCTACAATCAGTAACTAACAACATCATTAACATTTGCTTTCTTTTAAAACAATAAGCCACTAAAACTTAACACTGCCTTAAAACTAACTCACCAATGTAATTACATTAAAATTCAGTTTAACCATAAAAATCCCATATTAGGAAACAAAATACTCATTTTTAATCTTATGATTACTATTTACAAGAATAATGAAAACTAAGCAAAAGATTGAAACTTTATCATTTCATAGAGTACTTTCTAATCAAGTATATATTTTTTTAAACTAATTCAGACTAAAGTAAACTAAATTACATAAGGGAAATGTATAAAAAAGAAAGAAATAATAATAAAGATTCATGACAGATAAAAAGTTAAAAGGGACAAACAATTCCAATCTTGAGATGAGATGAGAAACGGCCAAGGATGGGTCTCTCTATGGGTGCTTCCTTTGATTTTGCAGCCTTCGGAGGCATGTCTAGTTCTACTGAATACAGAGAGGTAGACTATGTTCAAGATTTATTAATTACGCTGTGTTCCAGAGTTAACTTAAAAGGGAAAAGAAAGGAAAAGAAACGAAGGAAAGGAAAAGAAAAGAAACGATAAATATCATTTTCCTCCGTTTCCTTCCAAATTGGAGGGAAAACTAAACTAAAAATTTTTGCCTACTTTTCCTTCCATTTCCTTTCTTAAACGAAACTCGGGAACACACAATGTTTTATTTTATTTTATTTTGTTTGGCTGGGCGAGGGGTAAGCACGCATGTGTTGACCTCACTGGGGTGTCCCCACTGGTGGGGCTGAGAGATACTGGATTCGTTCCGGGACAGACGGTTTTGAAGGCAGAAGCTAAGAAGGTTGCTAAGCACGAGGCAGCATGTTTAGAGAATCAGCATGTGTTCATTCCGTTTGCTTTGACACTTTTGGATCCCTAGCCCCTGAGGCAGTTCACTTTTTGGAGCGGGTGCAGAAGGTGGTCAACAGTGACTCACAAAGCCCGAGGAACCAAGGGTTTGTATTTAGTAGAATAGGCTTTGCGATTCAAAAAGGGATAGCGACGCAGCTTGTTGCTCGCTTACCCATTATCCAGATGTAACTTGGTTTTTACTTAACAAATAAAACAACTAATGATTATTAAAAAAAAAATGAAACTCGGGAACACACTCAAAATTTTCTTTCCTTTCATTTCCTTTCCTTTCTCTCATTAAGTTAATTTGGGAACACAGTCATAGGGTTTATATATTATTAAAGGGTTCTGGGTTTCATACACCTCGTGACATTACATTCTAGGGTATGTGACAGTCTCTTATTGGTGTCTGATATGAGCCATGGTGTATGATTCCCAATTAAGAGGGGTATGATTCCTAAATACCATTATTAAAAGGGGATAAAATGAGGCGAGAGGGGGTGTGGTTTTAATTATGGTTTTGGGAAATGACAAACCAAATAGTCGGGTGAGTGAGTACGGTGGACTGGATGATTTAACGGTTAGGTTTTGAATGTTTGACGTTGGTCTTTACTTCTTTTCAAATTATTACTTTGTTTAAAAGTTATAAAATTATAAAAATTGTTCATGTTGTTATTGTGCGTGACTATGTCTACTCGTGTTACTTGTTGTCATATGGTTAGTGGGAATGAAAGGTATCGGAGCATGTGTGTCCATTGTGATTGCTCAATGACACACCACACCTCGACTGGTACAAATGGCATGAGTTGTGCTATTGTGAACATCATGTTTGCTCAACCACATGCCACGTCTTGAATCTCGATTGGTGCAAATGGTATGAGAGGTCGTATTGTGTCAATGGTATGAGCGGTCATATTGTGTCTAATGTGCCCACTCGATCATGTGCAAATAATTATTCTACAACAATATTGTACTAGAGTAATAAAATAAGCTATTTGTAAGTTGTAGCGCGCCATTAGGGGCGTTCAAATAAAAAGAATGATAATAAACAAAATAAATGTAAAAGATGGTGATGATGTAATAATGTTTTTTTTGTGTGTGTGATTTTGGTTTTTTTATTGGATGAGTTTTGGGTGTTTTTGAATTTTGATAAATAATCTTAAAACATTAGATACTCTACATTAAAAAATGTTCTGCATAAATTTTATTAATTTAATTCACATTAAAAATGTGGAACATTTTTAATTATGACTTTTTCTACATAAATATTATTCATTTAATTCATATTAAAAAAAAAGACCCTCAACCACAAGTCCACAATACAACCCACTATCTCAACTTTAGTGAGAAAGTGACTCAAGTCACATGATTACATGTTACCGTTACCTTTCCATTGTACTTTTTTTTTTTTGATCGGCAAAAAAAAAAAAAAAAAAAAACTTCATTCCTTCTTTCTTTTATTAAAGCAAAATTTATAACATACAACACTTAATAAACATTATTACTTATTATTTTTTAAAATATCAATTAAGATCATTTCCAAATATTAATTTAATCAACTCTTTGTATCAAATCACTGTATTTGTAATTTGTATTCATCCCAAAATCATACATAATAAAGAAGAAAAGTCAAAGGTCAAAGTCAAATAATTATAATCAAAATCATACAAATGGATTAGCCTCATATCAATACACTACATAATTTACACACCAAAAACTGGACATAAAATGGATCATACAAAGACCAAATAATAACAATCACAAAACCATGCTAACCAAACAACCATAACACCCTCAACTACTCCTGCTCATGTTATACGCGATTTTAACAATAACCGACAAATGTATGTTAAGCGCATGACCTTTATCGCTAAACAGTCCAATTCTTCCAAAGCTCGCAACACTGCTGTTCATTGTTGAGTTCAAGAACACATTCAGAACCTGTTTTTCGCCGTTGGCAATAAAAAAGTGGGATGGGGTCACCTTCATGGAAACGCCATAAGGTGCACTCCAACCCACACTGTATGACTCGTTCCCACCAACGTTGGTCACGGTTCGTTGGATGGTCCGGGTCTGGTTAAGGTTAGCAATTGTGATGGAAGGTAGGTTCAGGTCTGCACCGTTAACCTTCGTGGGTCCACAATTTGTTCCTGTGTAATTTAAGACGACGGGTTCTGACCCGTTTATGCCACAAAGGAATGACAAATACTCTTCATAGCCTGCAAACACACGTGACGTAGTTTAGATTTATCCTAAACGTCGGTTAGCTTTATATATTTAATCCACGCCATTGATTAGGAAAGTGACTGAGTGACATACCTAAATCAAGAATAAGTCCCGGGTCTAACGCTGCAGTGGCATTTACAAAACCACTTCCCATATCAAAAGGCGTTGCCGGAGACTGGTTTAGATCGGGATTAGCATAAGCCCGTTGAGCCATTATGGGCCCCCCATATTTATCATGTAGAGAAGCAGTTGTCGATAATGCAGAACCGATTGCTGAAGGACTAAAATATGGGAACTTTTGTTTAATTAACGCTGCAAGCCCAGCAATATGTGGAGCCGCCATACTTGTTCCCGACATCATTGCAAAGTCCTCACCTTAAAAACATCAAAAGAACCTAAATCAGCATACGTCTTTGACCCCTTTACGGCTTTGATTTAGGTTGAAAAAAATAAACTATTACCAAGAAATTCTACTGATTCTGTGCCACCAGAACTCCAAGCAGCCCATATAAAATTACCGGGTGCAACTAAATTTGGTTTCAATATTTCAGCATCTCGAAAGGAGTTATCTTCGGGATCTGGTCCTCTAGCTGAATAATACATTATTTTTGGAGCACTGTTACTAAAATTTGCTTCTACTCCGCCTGCAATGCATGCAAATGCTCCGGACTTGATGATCTTTTTTGAAACTGGATCTCTTGTTAATGAAGAATTGTAATACTCAAGTAAAATCTGCAGATAAATTCAAGTCACCAGTAAATACGAAACGCAATATAGTATGCACTATGCACGCCATACACTGACGTGGCGATTCCAAACCACACACAAGCCGAATGAATTGAGCGGGCCAAACAAATAGCAAGACATATGGAACGTATTTAAAATATAAACCCTTTTGACCCGTTTACATAAATGAAATGAATTGAAATCAGTGGCGAAGCTTGACCCGAAACTTCGGGGGGTCGGAAATCACTAGTTTCGGGGGGTCGAAACCGTATATACCAAAAAATTTCTATACGAATAATATATAATCGGAACTTCTGAGCGGAAATTCGGGGGGTCGGCCGCCCCTCCCCACCCCTTAAGAGCTGCGCCAATGATTGAAATTACAGAAACTTTAAAGAAAGTAAGAATATAAAGTTATGAACACTCTTAAATGATACTACTCACCTTTGAATCATTAGCAGACGGAATAATTATGCCAGGCAAACTCATTGGAACAGGATTAAGCTGAAAGCCAATAATAAAAGGATCCATGGTGAACACGATTCCAGCTGCACTCAAGTTCCGAGCTGTCTGTATAGCATTATTTATAGTAGATTGCCCGAGAACAAATTTTATAGAATAGCTACAGATTAAGAGATTCCCTTCAACAATTGTCTGATTCAAGCTACTAGAATCTTGGCATTCATTCACATATTCATCATTTGGTGTTTCTGAATCATTCAACGCATCGTTTGCAGCTACCAAAGTGTAACTGTCATTGGTTCCCGCTGAGAAAACATAGCATGTTAGTTTTTTATATGCTACGGAAGAAAGATTTTGAACGCGCACACACACACATTGCAAACTCTATTGTCTCTCGACGCACAAGATCTCCAATGACTTTAGAGTTTAGAGGTGCGTTTTCTTTCTTATTCCTGTATTATGCTTTTACTTGCGAATTCGTTGGTTACAGTCACATGGGTGAAACTAAAAAGATAGCTAAAAAGGAAACGGGTCAAATGGGTCTAAAGTTGCCCACTGTATTCTTCATGCATAAATCCATCTAAGTTATTTCTCTCCAAAATGGTTTAACGTCAAGATATGAAGATAACACAAGTTTTGTAATTATATTCGAATATGCATAATATTTAAAAGTTCAAAATTTTGAATCGAGCGTTTTGGGTCAACCAAACCTGACCTGTTTCTACTAGTTCAAACCATTACCGCACCAATGGTATTTGGTATTTGAACAAAAGTATAAAATCGGGGAAAAAGAGAAGAATAAGAACAAATCAAACTTACGTGCAAGTCCAACTCCTGTAATGGTGATGTTGCTCCCAAGTAGAATAGAGTTGCTGTACTTGCGATCATGTGCGGCTGCACCCACTGTAAAGATCCAGGGACTGAAGGAAGAAACACTTTTAGGTGATGGACCGGTGTTGCCTGCTGCTTGTACCACAAAGATACCGCTTTTGAATGCGGAGAATAATGCCATGTCTATAGGATTAAAAAATGTTGCAATGCCTGGAGGACGTCTGTTAGGAGTAATCGATAAGCTTATGATGTCTACTCCATCTTGTGCTGCCTGTAAAAATCAATGAAAAAGGTGCAAAAACATGTTATTGTTAACTTAGAAGTTGTAAGATGAGTGGTTGGGTAATGAGTGATAATTGGTTCGTTTGAAATAGGTCATCATAGTAAGGGTTGAAACAGGCCAAGTCAGGTTGAGTCGACCACTCGACCTACACACTTTTTTGTCCATTTTGTATAACTATCATAGCATATATAAATAATGTGCTAATACGATTATCAAAATAGTATCAGCTTGACTTCACTTTGAATAAAACAATTTAGGATGTGGTATGCATTAGAACCTTAAAACTAGACTGTGGACAACTTTCAACCCGATTGACTTGTTTGACCCGGGTCAATGCGCATGCGCGTTGAAATAGGCCTATTTTAGTATGGGCTTAAATAGGCAAGGTATCGTAATTAAATTTTAAATAAAACTATTTAGGAGGTAGTATGCTTTAAATACAGACTCTCAAGCAACTTTCAACTTGTTTGACCTGGGTCAAAAGTCAAAACGGGTGCAGGTTGAAATGTGTCGGTTTTAGTATGGGTTGAAACACACTAGTTCAGGTTGAGTTGACCCACAAACACTGTTTTGTCATTTTATCTGCAATATATACTACTACCATAGTAATTTAAATCTTTGTATAACGATTTTGACTTTTTAGCTAAAATTTGAGAAACCATACTTATCAAATAACATATACATTAAAATATTCTAAGGGGCACTAATGTCGTTTGCGATTCATGTGTATCTTATTGAGCACAATACCTGATCAATGGCAGCAACCACATCCGCAGCAAATCCACCAAAGCTTTTGTACAATGCTTTGTAGACAGCAATGCTGAAACGTGTAAACCCACAGTAATACGTAAGATAAACTAATTCTCAATATTAAATAATTTCAATATTAAACCGTAATTACTGACAGATTGTAAAATAATGTGATAATGATCCAACGTTGTTAGTTATGTAACCGCGGGACAACTACAGGGGATTCTAAAATTTGTTTTTGACTTTTTCACATTTGACTTTCTTGAAATCATAACAATAAATCAAGCTTGTTTGAAATCAAATTTACTCACTGCGCACGAGGGGCCATTCCACTCGCATTCCCGAAGTGATGTCCGGCTACTACAACTGGAATACCATGGTTTCCTGCAGCAATAGAAGCTGTGTGCCTGCAATATATTTATTGTTTAATATTTGGTTACAACTTTCCAACAAACTGTTTACAACAGTTGATTATCTCATGTAATTATTCAAATATTGCAAAAATGCTTTGAAATATTTATATCCAAAAACCACTATAGCAACTACATTTAAAGCTACATAAATCAAAACATTTACGACCAAATCATGCGCATATATAAACCGCAAAAAAATGAAAATTACTCACGTTCCGTGGCCATCACCATCAAATGGTGAAGCATAATCTTGAGAAGCATTAAAAATCCCACGTGTAATAGCAGACGCTGCAAAATGGCGGGCCCCAACAAGTTTTCGGTTGCAGGAGCCAGATGGGAAATCTCGAGTGACCTCACAAATACCAGCGAAACGTTCGGGAACCGGATAACTGTTTCCAGAGAGATGATCAGCAAAGCTTATATGGGACGGGTCAATACCGGTGTCAATGAACCCGATTACAACCCCTTCTCCAGCTGTCTTATAACCACCCTCTTGGCGCCATGCCCCTTGAGGTAACCCCAAGAACTGTGGGGTGTGTGTGGTTTCCGTTCTGACAGAGAAATCAGGCACCACATTTGCCACCTCTTTTCGACCCGATAATTTTTGTGCCTTCACATTTTAAACATCAAAATAAGACATGTCATCTTCAATCATCATAAATTCAGAAATCACAATATATATGACATTGCTATTCTAGCATAATAAATACGATAAACGTCAAACCATAACTAAATCATAGAGATTATAATATACCTGTTGAGGAGTAACCAGAACAGCAAATCCATTAATTAAGTAGTGGTAGCTGTATAGTTTCATATATTTCTCCCCTTTTAGAACGCGTTTCAATAGTGAATCATGAACTCTTGCAATACGGGAACCAAATTGATGGTGGTGGCTCCTTTTCGTGATGTTACCAAAACTGCATTAGGAAAAACAAGAAGAGGAAAGAAACAACATAAGTAATGAACTATAAACCGATTCACTTATAAAAATGAAATTAAAAACTCAACCACATAGCTTTTCTCCTCATCAAATCCTATCCTAATTAATCTACAACCTTAGGCTTTCTTAATTTTCTATTACTATATTTCAAGAAACATTACACAAGAAGAGTTCACAACCAACATCAGTAGTAACTCATAGCAAGGTAGGGTCTGAGGAGGGTAAGATGTAGACAATCTTACCCCCCCCCCCCCCCCCCCCCCAATGAAAGAGGCCGCTTCCAGTGAGATCCCCGGCTCGATAGTAGTTTTGCATCAAACCTTGGACATAAGGCACATAACACTCAACCCACCGTCCGCCGTTTTTAACGTTATTTTCACAAAATTAGTAAAATAACGTTAAAATTAGTAAACTTTTACTTCCCACCCCCTATATATACATATACACACTTTATGTGTGCGCACCGCAAGAGGGTCAGAACATCAGTAGTAACTGGTAAAGTTAAAAAGTAATTACTTTAACACCTACAGTCAAAGTGCATACCATTTCATCACAAGTAACTTTTACAAACTGATATGATGACTATCACACCACATTTATTTTGTCATCATAAATGGTGGTCAAGTAGGAAGCACCAAAAAGATACAACCTAAATATTTCCTACAACTTTTTTTTTTTTTTACTAATTAGGCCACTTTCAAGTTTCAACCTTTACAATATCCCATTTCAAACCCAACAACAACTTATAAAAAAAGATTAAAAAAGATTAAAACTTGCAACAAAATTAACAAACCCCATATCAAAATTCCATTAATCAACTACTAAAAATCAAAACTTTATGAATTCACCTTGGATTTTCAAGTGTATTAGCTCCTCCAGAAGCAGAATAAGGGTACCCAAAAGGATGCACTACAGTCTTGTTCACTCTATAACTATGAAAAACAGAAGGAGCTTGTTTTAGAGTAAACCATATACACACCAGCAGCAGAATCATAAGAAGAAGAAGAATCATCTGTACTATCTTGACACAAACAACACCCAATCATCACAGCCAACATAACACATTTCACAATGCCACCCATTGCCTTATCTTTATGTACCCAGAATAATAATAATAATAATAACAACAAACTTTTAGCAGCAAAGTTCTGAGAGGAACCCAGTTGCAGGACAAGTTAGGTGAGTTTGTAAAGTTCTGAGAGGAACCCAGTTGCAGGAGCCCATTGAAGAAGAAGAAGGGAAAGAAGAAGAAAGTAATAACAAGCTTTTTGATAAGAGAGAGAGAGAGAGAGAGAGAGAGTTAAAGGGTGTTGGGTGGTGTGCACATGAACGTTTTAATAATATGTTAATATTATTATTATTAATATTATTATTATTAGTAAGAAGAAGATAGCTTTTGGGTGATAATATATGAGTGTGAACGTTTAGCTTTTTTAGATTGTTGTGAGAATTTGAAGGCCTACACCGCCCTCTTCCCACTATCTTTTTAAGGTGTAGTGTTTGTTATATGCATAAACTTATAAAAATCGTAGATTTTGTTTTTGTATTGTTAGGTCACATCTAGAAAAAAAATGGGTGTCTCCTTTTCAATCATATCTTTCTTTGTTTGTATGTGTCTTAATAATTGACTTAAAACTAGTGGAATTCTTTTGCTGAGTGCTTGTTGTTGCGGGAATTCGGTTGAAATCAGTTTGGCCTGTTCAGTGGTGAAGCTTGACCCGAAGGTTCGGGAGTTGAAAACCAGTTTCGGAGGGTCGAAACCCTATATTTCCAAAATTTTCTATACGAATACCATATAATCGGAACTTCTGTGCGAAAATTCGGGGGGGGGGGGGGGGGGGGGCTCGGCCGCCCCAACTAAGCTGCGCCACTAGTAATGGTACATTTCTAACATTCAGTATAGCAACTCAAGACATTGGTACGGTACCGACACTCGCTATAGTTTATAATATTCCTAAAAAAATACTCTATAAAGAAAAAAAACTCCCTTTTCGTCAGGATTTATATCGGGACATAAAGAAAAAGATATAACGGCGTATTCATCTTTTTTTTTTTAGATTAATGAACACAAGTTTTTAGAGAGAAATAAAATTAAATGAATTTTTTTTATAGTATACGAGGTGAAATTGAAACTTAAAATTTTAAGGTTGAGTCGATAAGTCATTGACCATGTCAAATTGGATTTGCGGGTAGGTCATACCAAACTTAGTTAAGAAAAATTAGTTAAGAAAAATCATGGTTATGGAACAAGAGATTGCTTATAGTTAAGTCAAACGTTAAAAAAATACAAATAAAAGTCCCAAGTTTTTAACATATGGTTATTTGGCTAAATTGGAAGGTCATGGCGACCAATGGGTGTGAGTACAATGTGTGGCAAAGCATAAGCTATCCATTAGTCGTGCTACCATCATTTGTAAGTCTTTTACCAAACTTGGGTTCAAGTGCTTGTGCAATTATTTGCAAGTGTTTTACTACACTAGATGAAATGGAGTGTAAAAAGTGGTAGGGAATGGACAGTGCTCGGTTAGCCAATGGGTTGATGGGCTCAGTCGGAGTCTTGGGTGGAACAAGGACAACTCTCTAAGTTAGTAGAGGTCATAGAACACATTTCACTGGATGGTTCTCTAGATAACTGGGTTAGAAAGTTGGGCAATATTTTGGAATTCTTCCGATGGGAATAGAAAATGTTATGTATATTGTGAAGAAAATGTCATTTATGTTGTGAATTTTTATAAGCTAGCGAGCGTCGAATGAATGTTTAATAATGTTACGATAATTTAAAATTGATACACAATATAGGGTCGAGAGGATGATCAACCACACTGGGACTGAGACACGGCCCAGACTCCTACATGAAATACTGCGCGGAAGCGCTAGTGTGGCATAATCCACTTTGACTCCCCCATTTAGAGTCAAGAGATAGATAGATGAATAGATACCTCCCATTTGATTATGTATCATCAAGCTTAAGTCAATATTAATGGAAATATAGACGCTTACAAGACTATGAAGTCACATAGCTCATGAATACATAACTGTTTTTTTCATCAATTCTACGTTAAAATCTATAGTTAAAATGTTGTCAATATATAATGAAAAGGAGTTATAAGCATTCATCGATTCTTAATTAAACTTTGTAGTTAAAATGTTGTCAATAAATAATGAAAAGAAGTTATAAGCATGCATGAGGGTAATTAATTCACACTTTTTGCACCAAAAGAATCCAACTTTACCTTTTTGGCATGATTGAAGAAACACTAAGATTGTTTCTCTCTTTTATGTTTGTGTGCTTTCTCAACATTCTTGGGAGAAAAAAAATCTTCTTTTATTTTTATTGTTTACCAATTACTTTGTGATAAGATTACATCGAGCCAGGGTCTCACTGGAAGGAGTCTCTCCACACCTTAGTTTTTGCTATTGGTGAGATTAACTAAGTATGATGATGATAATTTGTGATAAGATTACAAAGTATAAATGTTATTGATAAAAGTTATAAATACAAAGATAGAGTCCACTGTTTAACTTCAATAACCAGTAACATATAACTACATTAAGGTTTCATGATTTGAATATGACAACATAACAATTTCATAATGACCGTGTTCAGTTATAATACAAAAACTTTTCTTATATGATGTAAGCGTTATTGCGTAAGAGGAACACATTCAAGCTCGATTTGCAGGACACCTTTTTCGACGTTTTGAAGTGTAAGAGCGATTTCTTGTTTCACAATTCCTTTTGACATTGTGATGACACCATCTTTGCTTTCTGCGCATTTTCCATGTGGCATTGTTGACCCATCGACTACAGAATTCTCGGATGCTTTTGCAGCATAAACCAACGGCTGGATATCGATCTCAGCATCTCCCATAAAATCATCAGCTTTGAATGTATCCTTGTCATAAACAAGCTGCAACATGATCTAATATAATCAATACAACAATATTTAATTTATATTAAAACTATTTAATATGAAAATGTAGAATAATTTTGACTTACCACTTTCAAAGGAGGAATATTGTTAGGAATTGATAACATTAGTTTTTCATTCCACACAGGATTAAGGTTGCTCTTTATAACACGTGTCTTCATCGACTGCGTCAAATGTTACAATTACTTTCATTACTTTTAACTACCTTTGAACTTTAATTATGCTAATATCGAAATAACTGTCAAATTTGAGGCTTACTTGGTTTCCTAATGAGAGGATAACATAAGGATCACTTGTCAACATATCTCGGACGGCTAGGTTGGTGCCTTTGACCACATTGACCTTAATCAGACCAATAAATTCAACCATACCTGCCTACACACAAGATATAAGACATACATATAAATAATGTTTTGAATAGAATGGGTTGATTTTGCAGTTTTGACTCAAACGGGTCA
The DNA here is from genome assembly GCA_030844895.1 of Ambrosia x helenae. NCBI lineage: Eukaryota > Viridiplantae > Streptophyta > Magnoliopsida > Asterales > Asteraceae > Ambrosia > Ambrosia x helenae. The sequence goes on from CM061223.1 coordinate 8,984,009, forward strand.
TTATTAGCTAAAGCGGAAACATGACAAATGTATCGAATTTAGTCAAAATATATTGTTTTTTAAACAAGATTACTGCGTTATTTATTTTATAAGAACTTAAAAATGGACAATAAAGTTTTGCTGGTCACCCTTCGAACTATCCTGGCCCAACCAGCTCATCTTAACATCTCTAATCAAGCTACGAGACAAAGAGCACAAAGAAATTACCATCGAATTGCTTTTTCTAGTAGTCTTATTTTCAACTTCTTTCTTTTTCCAGCTATTGCGAAATGCTTGACCAATACTATGCGCACGAATATTATTTGAGTTCTTTTTGTCCATGATTGCACCAACGAAATTTGTTGACGCACAATGCATTGATAGATGAGGCCGAAGACAAATTTCTTTACTTGAGTCGACAAATTCTTGCATTTCATATTTTCTCCTGGTTATCCATAAACCGATTTACTAATTACTAATTAGTGATTACGTAACTTATGATTAGTCAAACGAGATTAATTTACCTGATAAAGTCAAACCGTTCCTCTATAGAGGAATCAGGTTTTGGTTTTTTACATTTTTCAGGAATTGTTGCTTCCAACTTTGAATTAACCATGGCATTCCCACCACAATTTATTACATTATTCACTTCTTTATGTGTCCATTCATCTAAATTGACTGATAACACCTGTATGCAAATACTTTTACACAATTAACACACAAACTGACTAGAGTTCAATTTAGAACTGTTTTGTTCACTTCTAAATATAAAAATATAATCCATACCTTTGAAATATGAACACCAAGGCTTCTATGTGCTCCTGAACATTGGATGCAGATAAATGATCCAAAGCTAACAGATCTGGTTGCACAAAAAAAAATGTGATATTGGTTGCTATATATTATAATCAAAGACAAAGCCAAATATTGCATGCATAGAGTAACATAAATGAATAAATGAGGAATTAAAACAATTGTCTCATATGTGATGCCATGTATACGAAACGATTCTGTTATTTGATCTACATTAGCTCATTTTAAAAAAAATGTATGGACTATGGAGCTTAACACTTACACCCATTTTGGATCAGGAGTTCCGCAATCTGCACATACCATGTTACCCGATTCAGAGATAAATCCTGCTAGCTTTTCTTGTGGGCCTAATAAGTGAAAAGAATCAGTATAACTATAATCTGATTAGTATAACTTATTTTGTAAACCGCAAGACATGTCATTCACATTAAAACCATACATTATTTAGTTCACCTGATACATGATTACACAAGTCATTTTTTTCAGAATAAATGAAAAGACGGTTGTAAGCATATCATAATACATGGTGCACAACATTTTCCAGTGAGTTTTGAAGAATGCAATTAACATACTGTAAGGTCGAGTTTGTCCAGACAAGCGGCTCCATTTTTCTCTATTTTCTAAACATAAGAAGTCATAGAGGGAAGATCCTGAGATGATAGTTATACAATTTAGCATTACATCATGGTGAACAAGTATGGTCAGGAATTAAGGAGTGCTACAGATATTCATACACATTTTAACTTAAGTCCGAATTGGTTCCATTCTTTGTTTTTTTATATCATGGAGTATATCACTATAATCTCCCTACAAAACTATCAATCATCAACAATTGATCATGGGAAGCTGGTAACCAATTAAATAAAATTAATCCCATAACCTCCATACAAAGACAGTCCATTACTTACTTTAGGAAGCAAATTTTATGTATTTTACAGTAAAGTTGAAATGTTTTGTTCCAAGGTAAAAGTTCTTATCTAGATGAAATCATTAAATCCATTTTTGAGTGACAACCCAAAAATCTATATATTAACTTTTTAAAAGATCACATTCATTTTTTTTTTGTTGATAACTAACGTTAATTCTTGTGAAATCAACAAAAGGAACATTATAATTTGCAAGAATAAATAACTTTATATGATAATGAAAATGTAAGTGTAAAAGAAAACAATCATACTTGTTAATTTTTGGCAGCTTTCTAGGTTTTCTCCAAGTTGAGAATTTTCCCCCTTCGTGTTTGCTATGAAAAGCCATAATTAAAAATGGTTAAAACCTAAAATGACGGTTAAAAACGTGACATTTCACATCAATAACAAAGCACAACTTCTTTGGAATTTGATATTTAGAAAGAATTGAACTTACAAACATCAATTTCATGAAGGAATCATATTATGGTCCCAAACATCATATAAACAACAATCATCGATTATATATAGTTAATACGGATAACTTGATCATTACCTGATACATTTTCGGAAACCTTTTTCTTCTCTGTCGTAGCCATTTGTGCCTCTGAAATCAAAATGCAGCAACAAATTAATAAGTATCTATGTGCCTGCATTATCAGTTGCCTTATTAATCATGCTTCAAGGTAAAAGTTCTTATCCAGATGAAAGTATTAAAACAATTTTGTAGTTACAGTCCCAAAATTTCATTATTAACCTTTTGTCCCTTTTAAACATCATATTCGATTTATTGTTTCTAACTAACCTTAATTCTTGTAAAATTAGTGTTTGCAAGAAGAGACAACTTTCGAAAAAGATGAAAAAGGTAAGTGCAAAAGAAAATAATCATACTCGTTAAATTTTGGCAGCTTTCAACGTTGTCTCCAGGCTTAGAGTTTTTCCCCTTTGTGTTTGCTATGGAAACCCATAATTCAAAATAGTCAAAACTTATTCCGGCAGCCAAAAATGCCAAATTTCACTCAATAACAATTAATAAACACAACTTCTTTGGAAATTGGATCATAACATGTTCTAAAAGCATTGAACTCGAATAGATCATTTTAGAGTTTTTCCCCTTTGTGTTTCCTATGAAAACCCATAATTCAAAATAGTCAAAACTTATTCCGACGACTAAAAATGCCACATTTCACTCAATAACAATTAATAAACACAACTTCTTTGGAAATTGGATTGTAGCATGTTCTGAAAGCATTGAACTCAAATATATCATTTTAGAGTTTTGCCCTTTGTGTTTGCTATGAAAACCCATAATTCAAAATAGTCAAAACTTATTCCGACGGCTAAAAATGGCACATTTCACTCAATAACAATTAATAAACACAACTTCTTTGGAAATTGGGTCGTAGCATGTTCTGAAAGCATTGAACTCGAATAGATCATTTTCATAAATGAAGCATATCATGGGCCCCAACATTATATAAACAACAATCAACAAATAAATTAATAGATAACACGGTGGACTTGATCATTACCTGATACATTTTCAGAATCCTTTTTCTTCTCTGTCGTCGACATTTGTGCCTCTGAAATCGAAATGCGGCAACGAATTAATAAACTACCTATGAATATGAACAAAAATTTGCAAGAATGGAAAACTTTTATGTGTGCAAAAGAAACAACCATACTTGTTAAACTCTGGAAGCTTTCCTTGTTGTCTCCTGGTTGAGAGTTTGCCCTCTTTGTGTTTGCTATGAATAGCCATAATTTGAAACAATCAAAATTTCTCCTAACCATTAAAAACGCTACAATCGACATCAACAAAGCATAACTTCTTTGGAATTTGGATCATAGGATATTTTGGAAGCATTGAACTTAAAACATCGAAGCATATCATGGCATTGGCCAATATATTATATAAAAACAATCATTAATTAAATAAACAGATAACACAAAAGACTCACTATCATTACCTACTACATTTTCAGAATCCTTTTTCTTCTCATTTGTAGACAATTGTGCCTCTGAAATAGAAAAGCGGTAACAAATTAATAAACTATTTGTGTGCCTACATCTTCATCAGCCATAGAAATCATGCTTCAAGGTAAAAGTTCTTATTTAGATGAAATTACTACAATTAGTCTGGAGTTAAAACCAAAAACAATTCATTATTATTATTTTTTTTTAAAAACATATTCGTTTTTTTTGTTGCTAACTAACATTGATTCTTGTGAAATCACCAAAAGGAACAAAACAATGTGCAAGAATGACTAACTTTGTACATAAACATGAAAAATTCGTGCACAAGAAACTAATCATACTTGTTAAAGTTTGGCAGCTTTCCCTCTTGTCTCCAAGTAGAGACTTTTTCCCTTTTGTGTTTGCTGCAAAAAGCCATAATTTGAAATAATCAAAACTATTATAAACTTTAAATACGCCACAATCGACATCCATAACAAAGCACAATTTCTTGGGAATTCGGATCATAGCATATTTTGAAAGCATTAACTTGAAATATCAATTACATTAAAGCAACATATCATAGCCCCAAAACATTGAATAAACAATAATCAACAAACAAAACATAGATAACTCGGAGGAATGGATTATTACCTAACATGTTTTCGAAATCTTTTTTCTTCTCAGTCGTAGACACTTGTGCCTCTGAAATCGAAATGCAACAACGAATTAATAACAACCAATGCAGATTCATTTCATTGTATTACTAATCATGCTTCAAGATAATGGTTGTTATCTAGATGACACTACTAAATTGGAGTTATAACCCAGAAAACTTGTTATTAGCTTCTTAAAACAACTTATTCAATTTTTTTTTGTTTCTAACTAAATTTAATTTCTGTGATATAGCCAAAAGAAACATGACAATGTGCAAGAATGAGCAACTTAGCACACACACATGGAAAAGTAGTGCACAAGAAATCAATCATACTTGTTAAAGTTTGGCAGCTTCCCCTACTGTCTCCAAGTAGAGAGTTTTTCCCTTTTGTGTTTACTACAAAAAGCCATAATTCAAAATAATCAAAATTATTTTGACTGTTAAATACGCTACAATCAACATCAACAACAAAGCACAGTTTCTTTGGAATTTGGATCATAGCATATTTTGAAAGCATGGAACTTGAAATATCAATTTCATAAAAGCAACATATCATGACCCCAAACATTGAATAAACAACAATTAGCAAAAACATATATATATATATATATATATATACATAGATAACACAGAGGAATCAATTATTACCTAACATGTTTCCGGATTCTTTTTTCTTCTCAGTCGTACACATTTGTGCCTCTAAAATCAAAATGCAACAACGAATTAATAACTACCAATGCATATGCATTTCATTGCATTACTAATTATGCTTCAAGATAAAAGTTGTTATCTAGATGAAACTATTAAATTGGAGTTGCAAACCCGAAAACTTGTTATTAGCTTCTATAAACAACATATTCAATTTTCTTTTTTGTTGCTAACCAATCTTAATTCTTTAGATATCGCCAAAGGAAAACAACAATGTGCAAGAATGAGCAACTTTGCGTACACACATGAAAAGGTAGTGCAAAAGAAATCAATCATACTTGTTGAAGTTTGGCAGCTTTCCTTGTTGTCTCCTAGTAGAGAGTTTTTCCCTTTTGTGGTTGCTACGAAAAGCCATAATTTGAAATTACCAAAATTATTCTGACCGTTAAATACGCCACAATCGACATCGTTAACAAGGCATAACTTCTTGGTAATTTGGATCATAGCATATTGAAAACATTGAATTTAAAATATCAATTTCATAAAAGCAACATATCATGGCCCCAAACATTGAATAAACAACAATTAGCAGAGAAAATATAGATAACACACAGGAATCGATTATTACCTGACATGTTTTCAGAATCATTTTTCTTCTCGGTCGTAGACACTTGTGCCTCTAAAATCGAAATGCAGCAACTAATTAATAACTACCAACGCAAATGCATTTCATTTCATTACTAATCATGCTTTAAGATAAAAGTTCTTATCTAGATGAAAGTATTATATTGGAGTTCGAACCCAGAAAACTTGTTATTAGCTTCTTTAAACAACATATTCAATTTTTTTTTTGTTGCTAACCAAACTTAATTCTTGTGATATTGTCAAAAGAAATACAACAATGTGCAGGAATTAGCAACTTTGAACACAAACATGAAAAAGTAGTGCACAAGAAATCAATCATACTTGTTAAAGTTTGGCAGCTTTCCTTGTTGTCTCCAAGTTGAGAGTTTTTTCCTTTTGTGTTTGCTACGAAAAGCCATAATTTGAAATAATCAAAAGTTATCCTGACCGCTAAATACGCCACAATCGACATCAATAACAAATCACAACTTCTTGAAAATTTGGATCATAGCATATTATGAAAGCGTTGAACTTAAAATATGGATTTCATAAAGCAACATATCATGGCCCCAGACATTGAACAAACAAATAGCAGAAAAAAATATAGATAACATGGAGGAAGCGATTATTACCTGACATGTTTTCAGAATCTTTTTTCTTCTCGGTCGTAGACACTTGTGCCTCTAAAATCAAAATGCAACAACGAAATAACTACCAATGCATATGCATTTCATTGTAGTACTAATCATACTTCAAGATAAAGGTAGTTATCTATATGGCACTATTAAATTGGAGTTGCAACCCAGAAAACTTGTTATTAGCTTCTTTTAACAACATATTCAAATATATTTTTTTATTTTTGCTAACTATATTTTATTCTTGTGTTATAGCCAAAAGAAACATGACAATGTGCAAGAATGAGCAACTTTGCACACACATATGAAAAAGTAGTGCACAAGAAATCAATCATACTTGTTAAAGTTTGGCAGCTTCCCTTGTTGTCTCCAAGTAGAGAGTTTTTCCCTTTTGTGTTTGCTATGAAAAGCCATAATTTGAAATAATCAAAATTATTTTGACGTTAAATACGCTACAATCGACATCAACAACAAAGCATAATTTCTTTGGAATTTGGATCATAACATATTTTGAAAGCATTGAACTTGAAATATCAATTTCATAAAAACAACATATCATGGCCCCAAATATTGAATAAACAACAATTAGCAAAAAATTAAAAAAATATAGATAACACGGAGGAATCGATTATTACCTAACATGTTTTCAGAATCTTTTTTCTTCTCAGTGGTAGACACTTGTGCCTCTGAAATCGAAATGCAACAACAAATTAATAACTACCAAAGCATATGCATTTCATTGCATTACTAATCATGCTTCAAGATAAAAGTTCTTATCTAGATGAAACTATTAAATTGGAGTTGCAACCCAGAAAACTTGTTATTAACTTATTTAAACAACACATTAAATTTTCTTTTTTGTTGCAAACCAAACTTAATTCTTGAGATATCTCCAAAAGGAACACAAAAATGTTCAATAATGAGCAACGTTGCGCACACACATGAAAAAGTAGTGCAAAAGAAATCAATCATACTTGTTAAAGTTTGGCAGCTTTCCATGTCTCCTAGTAGAGAGTTTTTTCCTGTTGTGTTTGCTACGAAAAGCCATAATTTGAAATAATCAAAATTATTCTGACCATTAAATACGCCACAATTGACATCAATAACATGGCACAACTTCTTGGTAATTTGGATCATAGCATATTGAAAGCATTGAATTTTAAATATCAATTTCATAAAAGCAACATATCATGGCCCCAAACATCGAATAAACAACAATTAGCAAAAAAAGATAGATAACACGCAGAAATCGATTATTACCTGACATGTTTTCAGAATCATTTTTCTTCTCGGTTGTAGACACTTGTGCCTCTGAAATCGAAATGCGGCAACTAATTAATAACTACCAACGCATATGCATTTCATTGCATTACTACTAATCATGCTTCAAGATAAAAGTTCCTATCTAGATGAAAGTATTAATTTGGAGTTCGAACCCATAAAACTTGTTATTAGCTTCTTGAAACAACACATTCAATTTTTTTTGTTGCTAAACAAACTTAATTCTTGTGATATCGCCAAAAGGAACACAACTATGTGCAAGAATGAGCAAGTTTGCACACAAACATCAAAAAGGAGTGCACAGGAAAGCAATCATACTTGTTAAAGTTTGGCAGCTTTCCCTGTTGTCTCCAAGTTGAGAGTTTTTCCCTTTTGTGTTTGCTACGAAAAGCCATATTTTGAAATAATCAAAAGTTATTCTGACCATTAAATACGCCACAATCGACATCAATAACAAAGCACACCTTCTTGGGAATTTGGATTATAGCATATTATGAAAACATTGAACTTAAAATATCAATTTCATAAAGCAACATATCATGGCCCAAACATTGGACAAACAATTAACAGAAAAAAAACATAGATACCATGGATGAAGTGATTATTACCTGACGTGTTTTCAGAATCTTTTTTCTTCTCGGTCGTAGACACGTGTGCCTCTGAAATCGAAATGCAACAACAAATGAATAACTACCAATGCATATGCATTTCATTGCATTACTAATCATGCTTCAAGATAAAGGTTCTTATCTATATGACACTATTAAATTGGTGTTGCAACCTAGAAAACTTGTTATTAGCTTCTTTAAACAACATATTCAATTTTTTTTGTTGCTAACCAAACTTAATTCTTATGATATCGCCAAAAGAAACACGACAATGTGAAAGAATGAGCAACTTTGCACACAAACATGAAAAAGTAGTGCACAAGAAATCAATCATACTTGTTAAAGTTTGGCAGCTTTCCCTATTGTCTCCAAGTTGAGAGATTTTCCCTTTTGTGTTTGCTACGAAAAGCCATAATTTGAAATAATCAAAAGTTATTCTGGCCATTAAATACGCCACAATCGACATCAATAACAAAGCACACCTTCTTGGGAATTTGGATTATAGCATATTATGAAAACATTGAACTTAAAATATCAATTTCATAAAGCAACATATCATGGCCTAAACATTGGACACACAATTAGCAGAAAAAAAAACATAGATACCATGGATGAGATGATTATTACTTGACGTGTTTTCAGAATCTTTTTTCTTCTCGGTCGTAGACACGTGTGCCTCTGAAATCGAAATGCAACAACAAATTAATAACTACCAATGCATATGCATTTCATTGCATTACTAATCATGCTTCAAGATAAAGGTTCTTATCTATATGACACTATTAAATTGGTGTTGCAACCCAGAAAACTTGTTATTAGCTTCTTTAAACAACATATTCAATTTTTTTGTTGCTAACCAAACTTAATTCTTATGATATCGCCAAAAGAAACACGACAATGTGAAAGAATGGGCTACTTTGCACACAAACATGAAAAAGTAGCGCACAAGAAATCAATCATACTTGTTAAAGTTTGGCAGCTTTCCTTGTTGCTTCCAAGTTGAGAGTTTTTCCTTTTTGTGTTTGCTACGAAAAGCCATAATTTGAGATAATCAAAAGTTATTATGTCGTTAACTACGCTACAATCGACATCAATAACAAAGCACCAACTTCTTGGGAATTTGGATCATAGCATATTTTGAGAGCATTGAACTTAAAATATCAATTTCATAAAATAACATATCATGGCCCTAGAAATTGAATAAACAAATATCAGCAAAAAAAAAAAAAAAAATTAGTTAACACGGAGGAATCAATTATTACTTGAGATGTTTTCAAAATCTTTTTTCTTCTCAGTCGTAGACACTTGTGCCTCTGAAATCAAAATGCAGAAACAAATTAATAACTACCAATGCATATACATTTCATTGCATTACTAATCATGCTTCAAGATAAAAGTTCTTATCTAGATGAAACTACTAAATTGGAGTTGCAACCCCAAAATTTGTTATTAGCTTCTCTAAATATCATATTCAATTTTTTTTTTTTGTTGTTAACCAAACTTAATTCTTGTGATATTGGCAAAAGGAACACAACAATATGCAAGAATGAGTAACTTAACACACTAACATGAAAGTAAGCGCAAAAGAAAACAATCATACTTGTTAAATTTTGGCGGCTTTCTTTGTTGTCTCTAGGCTGAGAGTTTTTTCCTTTTGTGTTTGCTATGAAAATCCATAATTTAAAATGGTTAAAACTTACTGTGAGCATACCACATTTCACATCAATAACAAAGCAAAACTTCTTTGGAATTCGGATCATAGCATATCACGAAAGCATTGAACTCACAATACAGAAAATTAAAGTGCAAAAGAAAACATCATACTTGTTAAATTTTGACGGCTATCCTTGTTGTCTCCCGGTTGAGAGCTTCTCCCCTTAATGTTTGCTATGAAAAACCATAATTTAAAACTGTCAAAACTTAATCTGACTATTAAAAACACATAATTCACACAAACAACAAAATACAACTTCTTCCAAATTTGGATCATAACATAGTTTGAAAGCATTAAACTTACAAACATCATTTCAATATTTCATACAAGAAGCATATTATAACCTCAAAACATTATACAAACAAAAACAACAATCCACAAATAAATAAAACAAACAACACGGAGGAGGACTCGATCATCACCTGATACATTTCCAGAATCCTTTTTCTTCTCCGTCGTAGACATTTGCGCCTCTGAAATCCAAATGCAGCCACAAACCATCAAACTATCTACACATTTGCATTTCATCAGCTTATTAATCATGGTATCAAAAAGTTTGCCAGCTTCAATTATATAAATACCATACAAACCATAATCAACGAACACAACAACATAAAACACAATTATTATTATTACCTGATTAATTAGTGATCGAAATCTGTTTTCTTATGCATCGTAGACATTTAAGCATCTGCAATGGACATGACGCAATGAATCATGAAGCTTCCTATGCATTTCAAGATTATTATTGTTATTATTATACGTCGATTTCCAATATTGAAGTTTTTATTTTGATATTCTGGTTGTGCGTATCGACGTATCGTTGTGGACGGATTTCAAGCAAACAACATGAACGATGATATAACTGATGGAGTGATTTACATGTTCAACCCCTTGTGTTTTTCAAAGTTGCTACTTTGGTTTATTTATGACTTTTGGTTGACCACATACCAAAGAGTAATTTTAGTCGATTTTAGATTTTTTGAAACCAAGTTAGTTTAATTCGGTTACTAATTTGAAGTGGGAAACGTCCGTCTTGGTTAGTTGGTTATGGGTGTTTCAGTTTTAAATTTCTCATAACGGGTCGATTTGATTAAAAATGACCCAATTATCAGTGGCGGTCTAGGAAAAAAATTTAGGAGTAACGTTCAAAAAAAAAATCGCTATAGTTTCATATAATGTAAACGAAATAAAAATAAAAACAAGGTAATTTAAGTTTGGGTTTTATTAATTTTGTGGGTGCAAACAAGCTGTGCAGCTAGCGAGCTACTCAAACTCGTCTCAGTAAAAAGCTAGAAACGAGCCGAGCCTTATTGAGCCCGGTCTCAAGCCTGGAATGTGAAGCTCGTAACTCGTAAGGCTCGTCAAGCCTTATCGAGCCTTAATGTAATATTAGTTTTATTAATATTTAATAATATTTACACCCTCATTTAAGCTTGTTTACTAAACGAGCCACAGTCAAGCTTCGTTTATCGAGCTCCGATCTTATTATTTATATTATTTTTATTTAAAATATTAACTATAGTAAACGAGCCGAGCCCGAGCTTAAGAAATTTTTAACAAGCCGAGCTCGAGCCCTCATAAGTTTTTCGAGTTCGGGATCGGCTCTTTTGCACCCTTAATTTTGTTGGGTATTTTAGGGGTATAAACGAGCTGAGCCCGAGCCTGACTAGGCTTGGCTCGAAATAATTTTAGAACAATTCTGAAGGAGCTAAAAGCTCGGTTTGAGCTCGCTTCAAACCTTAAATGAGGCAAAACTCGACTCGAGCTCGGCTCGCCAATGTTAAATAGTAGGTATACTATATATAAAATAATTATAATATAAAATTTGTTTGAGCTCGTTTAGGCTCGCAAGCCTAAGGGTCTTTGTAGGAAAAACTCGAGCTCGGCTTGTTCGAGCTTTTTACTGAGCTGATCCCAAGTACTCTCGAGTCGCTGCGCATCATTTACACCCCTAGGTATTTTGTTAGTTTAGTTGGGTTTAGTGTTAGTTAATTCGAGTTTGATAAATATTTTCCGAGTGACGTAACGTTGTAACACAAAATTTATTTTTAAAGGTAACGTAAAATTTATTTTGGGGTAACGTAAAATTTGTTTTAGAGGTAATGTTTTACAAAAATCGTAAAACTAAATTTTTTTCCCACTACACACGAAAAACTGAGGGGCAACGGGCGCGGCCCCTAGCACAATGCTAGGTCCGCCCCTGCCGACTATATAAGTTGTCAGGAAACTGTGGTTTGGTTAGTTAATTGTCGTTTCTTGATTTGAGTCAATTCAAACTGATCAAATGAAAAAGCTACGTCTTGCTAATATATAATGAAAAGGTTGGAGCAACCTTAAATTTATTGGGTTATTCTTTTGTTAGTATAAGATCGTTGAGAGAAATGGATTAAAAGTTAGAAGTGTCACAAAACAATTTCTTTAGATGTGTCTGTTGCCGACTAATATATCATTCAATTTTCACAAATAATAAATTTATTTTCATTTTTATGTTCTAGCATAATAGAACTTTCATTCTTTTTAATGGCTTGATTATGGTTAGCACCAAAATGATCATTAAAGCTCAATAAATCGTAAGCAAAAGCAATGTAAACACTAAAAGAATAATATTTTTTTTTGAACGACCAACGAAATTCACCAATAACTCCTTTCGGAGTCCCTAATCAGTCAAACCAGGACCAATTCCACCCGGTATAGCCAAACATGTAAGGGAGCTCCTGGTTTCACCAAGTTTCACCAGTTCAGGGAAAACCCGACTATTCACTCGCCCGAAAGCACGACAATTGAATAATCGGTAAATCCCGGCACTCTCAAGAATCGAAACCATGACCTTTCAACTATAGGTCTTCTATCATTGAGTCTTCATATCAGTCCATCATAAGGTGGTTGGTTAAAAGAATAATATTACACGTGACATCGTAATTATAAGATAATAAATTGCTTTAAAATACACATCTAAGCACTCATGAGTAAATTTATTTATTTTTTTGTTAGGAGAACTCTTCTATAGTTTAATTATTCATGGTGGAGACTTGAGTTTGTCTATATTTCTTGATTTAAAAGTAAATAACTATTTAACACCTTTATAGAAAAGATATATAAAAAATAATAAAAATAACATGTTAAAGAAGACTCAAGGGACTAAAATGCAATTTCCTCTAATAGATTTCTTCTATGTGAAAGATTAAAAAAACTTCAATAAAAAAACTTCTGGAAGAAGTTATTCTGTGGAATCAAAAGTTTTAAAGAAATTTAGCATCAACTTCGACCTTTTTTAGTTTTTTATTTTACGATTATTGCATTGCCTTTTGCATATATGATTTGTAAGAGCATCGGAGATTATAAAACAAAAAAGTAAGTTGGTGGGGTGTATGTTTGTAGGACCCATTAAGATTTAGAGACGGTTTTTTAATCACAAGTATTAGTACTTGATCAATCAAAATCTGCTTTTTGGTTGTCATACACTCGTACATTGTATTCTCTACAACATCAAATTAAAAAGTCACACATGCATTTAAAACCTATAAATTCTTGCTATTTTTTCCTATAAAATATGTATAAAATTGAGAGTTTTCGGGGTAAACGAAAAATCTAACAAAAGATTTGAGGATCTATTGTAGGTTATATAGCTATATATATATATATAGGGGAAGGTTCAATAGAAAACTCATAGATAGGGAGAGAACTCGAGAACTCCCTAAGTACAAGGGTATTTTTGTCAAGTTGTATTAACTTCATTATCTAAGATATTTTCCACATATCCCCAAATATCTTCCCCAAATTCAGACCTAGATCTATCATAAATCTTACTCTAATCACATTTATCAACAATCTCTTACCAGATTATAACATGTTCATACACGTTCATACATATACGAATTCTTATTATGATTGCTATTCATGTCAGTTGAAGGCACATGCTTAAAATTCTCAAAATTAGAGCATTCGTCTCAATCGATTTCATATATCTTGTTATTTGATACCGAATTATTAGGATTTTGCATGTATTATTGTTTTTAAATCGATTAGATACAGAATGAGACAAATTCAAGTATTTTTTGTGATTAATAAGGATTCTGTATCAGAAATTGACGGTAATAGAGGAAAAAACATATATTTGTATATGAGAATTCAAATTTGAGATCGTATGTTGCTACTTCTTCGTTTTCTACCAATACTGCATATGTTAATTTGGATTTTGAAGGTTTTGAACACAGAGGTACATATTGTAATCTATATATTGCATATGTGCATTATATGCGACTGGTTTTTAATGATATGTACTGCATATATGTGATACAAGGATGTGTATTGCTTGTGTGTAAATATGAGTGGGCAATCTAATGATATATGTGATTAGTTGTTTATGTTTTGTACTGTATATATGGTGTACGGGAATCTATATTACACATTTGTATCATGTTTGGGCTATTTAGTGTTAGATTTGACTGAATGTTTCTGTTTTGTATTTCATATATATGATACATGGAGTTGTATTACACATGTGTATTATGCACAGGCTATTTAATATTAGATGTGACTATTTGTCCATGACTTGAATTGCATAGGTGTATTATGCTTTGAGCTATCTAATGCTATACGTGAATAGGTGTTTATGTTTTGTACTCCATATGTGTTATTCAAGTAAGTTGTATCACACATGTGCATAAGGCGTGGACTGTTTAATATTAGATGTAACTAGATGTTTCTATTTTGTTGTGTATATGTGACACACGAAGTTGTGTTGCACATGTTCATTATGGTTATGTTATCTAATGTTATGTGAATAGGTGTTGTGTTTTATATAGCATATGTGTTATTCAAATAAGTTGTATTACGCATGTGCATCATGTTTGGGCTATTGAACATTATATGTGCACATTGTCTTATGTAATACTGTTATCAGACGTTTACTATTATACTAACTTTGTGTTTTATGTTTTTATTATAGGTATAGTCGATCCAGGTTAAAAGGCTATGAAAATTTTCTAAGAAAAAAAAATACAATGTTACATTGCACGTGTGACAAATATGTGCATGACAATGATCTACGCAACTATAAAAAAGATACAAGATGCTATAGAGGTTGTAGTTGCTATTGTTGTCAAGTCATCATATGATGATGTTAAACGTGTTGTTTTATGCCGAAACATCATCTCGTGTTGCTGCATATCGTTCTGTTATACGTTCGTCTTGCCATGTTGTTGTCTGATTCATGCATTGTATATTCAAATTCATATATTATTAATTATACCATTTGTTTTAAACGTTCTTTTACATGTTCAGGCGTTATATGTACTTTAGTTTGACTTTATACTACAATTTGTATACATCTTATTATTGATTAAAATGTACTTTAGTAAAAAAAAATAGCAAAAATGTGCCGAAACGTGTTAAACCTGCAGCCAAGTTAGTGTCGAAATGTGTTAAAAACAACAGCCTAAACGTGTTAAAAACAACAGCCGAAATGTGTCATAAACTGCAGAAAAAAATGTGTCAAAATGGGTCGAACTCTGCAGCCAAAAATTGCAGAAAAATTGTGTCGAAATGTGTTACAAACTGCTACCAAGAAAGTGCCGAAATGTGTTAAAACTGCAACCGAAATGGGTCATAATGGGTCAAAATTGCAGCCAAAATGTGCCAAAAGGTGTTTAAAACTGCATCGAAATGTGCCAAAACTGCAGTTGAAACGGGTCATAAACTGCAGCCAAATATTGCAGAAAAATTATGCCGAAATGAGTCAAAAGTTACAACCAAAAACTGCAACAAAAATATGTCAATAACGCAACCAAAATGGGTCAAAATTGCAGATTTTTTTTTATCAAAATCGTAGCAAAAATTGCAGTGAAAACGGGTCAATATGCAGCCAAAAATGTCATTCAAATTTAAACAACCAAACTTATATTAAATTACCATTCATTCCTCCGTTAAACTTGGTACATACATAAATTCAAAACACATATCCATTAATTCATACATCCAAAATTAGTACATAAGTTAATTCATTGTAAAAAAAAATACATGATGAAAAGAAACCAACAAAAAACAAACTTTTATCTTTTATTCTTCAATGCCATAATTCCAGCTCGTTCTTCATGTCGCCTAATTTGAGCTTCCTTTATCCTAGCATGCTCTTCATTACTGTTAATCGATCTTAATAGACCTAGTATCACTTCATCAGCTCCTGCACACAATGGAATCTTAGCCAAACCCATAACTCATTCCCTGTAGCATTACACTATGTGATATAATGTTCACATTTAATAGTCGATATAAAAGTTGCATTACACGTGTGAAATACAGTTACATCAATAACATATGGCAGCACATGACAAACAAAACATTATATCAATTTAACATTAACTATCAAAAATTAAATTATCACACATGTGTAATACATTATAAATTTATAACACAAGTGTAGTACATTGCATACAAAGTCTATTCACACTAAAACAAGACTACCAAACATGTGAAATACAATTACAGAGATATCTCTTATGTGCAACATATGACAAGCGCATCAGTCTAACTTAACACTAACTATCACAAATAATATTATCACACATGTGTAATACACGGAACAATTATCACACATGTGTAATACATGTCATACAATGCCTATCCACAGTTAACATAAGCTACACCAAGCATATTACACATGTGGATTACAATTACATCTATAATATATGTGCAACACATTACTAAAACACATAATCTCAATAAAACATTATCACAAATTATCACATGTGTAAAGTATTACTATATATAACACATGTGTGGACATGACATACAAATAGTGTTCACAATTAACACTGGCTATAACAATCGCATTACACATATGAATACATTATAACATATGGTAGTACATGACAAAACAAAATAGCATATCATTTTAACATTAACCTATCACAAATTAAATTATCACACATGTGTAATACATTACACATTATAACACATGTATAGTTCATTGCATACAAAGCTTATTCACATTTAACATCAACTAAAACAATCGTACTACACGTGTTAAATACAATTACATATATCAGTGCTATGACATACATGTAATACATAACATACATACATCGTATTTTTATTACACGTGTGTTGTATACTATACATACATACACACATTTTATACAAGTGTGTTATACAATAGAGCCATAACAATACCATGACACATATGTAATACATAACATACATACATCACATTCTTATTACACATGTCATTTGAAACTGCCATTTAACTTATTTCACACACAATACATTGAACAATATCGTTCAAAACTACATTGAATCGTTATTTCACACAAAACACCTAATAATCGATGTAATACGAGTACAGATCGTTTCGGTGCGTGTGCGAAACTGATAATATGAATAAGAGATGATACCTGATGTTGACGATCGATTGATTGATGAATTAGTATATTTTGATGGATACGAACGATTGTTTGCTGGTTGTCATGATGTTTTAATGCTTGATAATCGTATTGTATAAACCCTAGAACTTGATGTTTGGAGAGTTTGGTAGAGAGAGAGAGAAAGTGGACAGTTATTTTTTGTGAAGTTTTGAAAGGATTAGGGATATATTTTTTTATTCCCCAAAATACCCTTCCTTGTTAAAATCTCATCTATTTGTTATGGTTTTTATTTCATTTAATCACAACCATTGATCTACTAAGATCAATGGTTATTATTTAGTTCTCAAGTTCTCTCAATAAAATGGGTTTTCTATTGAACCATCCCCTATATATATATATATATATATATATATATATTTTGGGGTACGGCATGTATATTTAATATATGTTTGAAACAAGAAATAAACCCTAAATGACTAATGAGTAAATCAATTACAAAATGAGTCAAGCTACTTAATTTAGTAACAAAAATATCATTCATCAATTCATCTCCATTTAGTAGGTTTCAAAATCGTGTCGTGTAATGTTAAGCAGGTGATGTTAACCTGATGACAAGTTTAACACAACTAGTGAATCCGAACCCAATATATTTAATCGAAATCATTTTTTTTAAATATTAACACATATATGTTAAATAAGCAGATCATATAACATATACTTAACACATAATGTGACCGATTCAATAACATGGATGAAGTGATTCTTTAACTAGACTAGATATAAGCAATTCAATAATGCAAATGGCACGACATATTTAACACGATAAATCAATCTATTTAAACATGGTTAAGAAATAATTAAAAAAAATAATCTGATAACACAACTTACCAAAAATCAATATTTATATTTATAAAAACTTTGTCATTTTAATAAACGGGTCATAAACTTGATAAGTCAATCTATTTAATACGATAAGTTAGACATGGTATGTGTGTCATAACAAATTAATTAGAGATGTTTTAATCGTGTCATCGCATGTCAACATGTTTACTGTTGGGGAATAACCGTAACAAACAAACAAAAACGGATAACAGAAATCTCTGAAGGCACATGATCGCTTTCAGATTGAATTAATTCGACGGTTCTATCGAATATTCAATCGGATACAATCAGAGATTGAGAATTTTCTGTATGTTGTGATTGAGATTATGAAGAACCAGAGAATTCTGACCAAGAAGAAGAAAACGTTATGAAACAATTTGGGCCATTAACTGCCTTTTAGGCAGTTTTTCCAAGGGTTTCATCATTGCCAAAATTAGTCCCTCTATTTCTGAAAATTAATTTTCTGAGACATTTTTACTATAGCAATTTTAATGGAAATAAAATTTTTCCAAGCTGACCTGGCAGCTCGACCCCAGCCAGGGGCTGCCGCCCTTGGACCCTGCTCCCAGGGGCGCTGCCCCCGGACCCCCGTTCCTTAGGGGCTTCGCCCCTAAGTTCATAATAAATTCAAATAGGCGTGCACTCCGCACCCACCATACCTATATGATGTATTATTATGAACATATTGGTCAAAACAGTCAATTCAATTACACTAAAATATCCAACATTTACCTCAAACGCTAACATGGTTAACCTTGTATTGAGTCATGTCATGTTAACAAGACATGTTATAAATTGTCAAGTCTATATTTCAGTTCCACAATAAACTCGTAACAATGAACATACACTTACTGTTGCAACCTACGAACCAACGGAATCAAAGCCGCCTTTAGAAGTTGTAGGTGATACACCCACCGACACACATTATTTTCTTCTTTTGGACTAACTTTACTACTTTAGAGCAAGGTCACGTATGCATTTTATGTTTTGAAACTTGATACTTGAGTAGAGGTGTGAATAGGTCGGTCTGGTTTGGTTTTTACCGTTAACGATAACCATAACCATTAGTTCCAGTTATGAGATTTCTTTAACCATAACCAAACTTCAGTTATGAAATCAGTTGTGGTTTAGTTCTTCCAGTAATTTACCAAAAACTCAGTTAATGTTCAAAAATTAAAATCCAATAAGTCTACAAAATAAAAAATAGAACCTACTATGCTTGACTTAGCTTAGGTTTTTTTTTTAAATATAAAACAACCAAGACCAGTGGCGGATCCAGAATTTTTTTCAGGGGGACCCAATTTGGTTGGGTTAAAAGGATGCTGGTGAAAATAAGTCGGGTGAAAATGGGTCGGGTATAACCGATTCATAATAATCCAGTTATTGATATTGTAAAACTATTCATACTTATTTATTTGTTAATAGGATAAATTTTATAACATTTCGAAAAAAAACAATAGTTTATTTATGTTGCCTACAATTTCATCGTCTAATAATTCAAAGTTTTCGCGAGCTAACATTTCGAAAAAAAACAATAGTTTATTTATGTTGCCTACAATTTTTTAGGGGGGCCCGGGGACCGAACCTAAAGGGTGCGAGACTTCGTTGTGGGTGGTACCGTTGGCCGTTCAAAAAAAAAAATAATTCAAAGTTTTCGCGAGCTCTTCTAGTATATATATTTTTTTTTGTATTTGTTATACTTGATCAAATCTAATTTTGGATTGAGTTATTTCATGAAAACATATATTCTTAGAAATAAATTTCTATGATGGAAAACGATTTATAGTTATACACATCTTTTAAAAAGGGTTATTGGATTTTATTACTCCCAACTATATGGTATTGGCCGTCCCAACTATCGCTTTGACTCCCGCCACTCCCAATTTAACACTTTGTTTGTTGTGTCACTCCGGATTTGGCATGGATCTGACGTGGCAAATACCTCCAGAGTGACACAACAAACAAAGTGTTAAGTTGAGAGTGGCGGGAGTCAAAGTGGTAGATGAGAGTGGCAACGGTCAATACCATATAGTTATGAGTAATAAAATCCAATAACAATTTTAAAAACGATATAACTTTTTATAAAAAGTATTCATAAAACAAATTAAACAAATAATAATAAATACGAATGTAATTGATAAACATTTATTGCTTGTTATAGTTAAAAACATAATAAACTAATAAAAATCGTAAATTTCAATAAAAGTAACTAACTAATCAACAAGGAATAAAAAATAATGATTTCTTCACTTTTCCTACTCTTCTTTATTTTATTCATGCATGTAAAATTGTGAATCCTCTCTCAAGTTTGTATGTGGGCAATGGGCACGGTGGGCACACGTACGCCCACCTTAGTTACTAGGTGTCTCCACCGCTGACCAGGACTACACTTTTATGTTAAACTTTAAATGTTACTAACATACTTTTATCTTATTAAAAAACCTCTATGTGATTAGTATAAAACGTAAATCTATTACATAGACTTAGTGATATTACAAGTTCGGTTTGGTTTCGGTTATATTTGTTGACCAAAACTTCATAACCATAACCATAACCGCTTAGTCGGTTAAAGAAATTGCATGGCCATAACTATTGGTTATGTCAGTTATTGGTGAAAATCGGTTCAGTTATGTCAGTTATAACTCAATTATTGACTATACCAAATGAGTCAGTCCCACAATTCTAATTTCAAATTATGCTGACATAGCAATTTCTCATTTTTCCAAGATTAAAAGTAAAAGCATTAGAGCACATAGGGCAGTCCGCGTATACACCACCCGTGGCGGCCATGATCATCATGATGTTGAAATTGTATCGCGTCGCGATGCATCACGCCCGCGATAGCCAAACATAGCCGTTTGATAATAGTCATTTGACTGTTTAGATAAAAAAAATTACCTTATGTATAAACATATCCTACCCAATTTTTATTCCATTCACAATTTTAGAATTATCAACTCTCCATCCCTAACATTTTCAATTATGTATTCAACTATTTTAAAGTGTCAAAACTAATTTTGTTTCAACAATGGTGCGTTGGTCCGAATAAGAGGAAATTGCGCTAATAATTGCGTATAATACGAGCTCCTCCGGTTAGGGCAGTGGGGCACCACATTGAGCTGACATTTTAGCCGAGTTTAGTGTCATAGTCGGGGAACAAAACACACTTATGATTCAATCTCGCACAAGTGGTCAGATCTCAAATGAGGTGCGAACTTTGAAAAAATGTTTAAACCAAGGATGAGGTCGGCCAAGACCCCAACATAGTCGAAGAAATGGTTATTGCCATTGCTCAAAGAGAATATGTTTCTGAGGCCGGCCAAAATTTTGAACATATATCGGCGTGACAGATGTTAAGGCCAAATTATGTTAGGTTAATTATATTTTCTAGTTATTATTTTATTTCATGTCTTTATTTTATACATGTCTTTATTTAATGTAATGTTATTTAATTTTAGTTTATGTAATGTTTTTATTTTATTTTATGTGATGTTATTTTATCTAATCCAATGTAATGTTATTTTTTAGTTTACTAGTTAGGTGCTCGCACATTGTGGCGGGAAACAACATTTAATTAATATGTGCATTGTGTGTTGTACTTTAAGCAATTATACTATAAAACTTAAATTTAAGAGGTCTATAAGAAATGTATTATAATATAGTATAGATGATTTTGGTTTATTTTCGTTTGCTTTCTATTCTGTTATTACTTAACCATAATATATAATTTTTAAATTAAAAAAACTATAGCAATACTATACTCAAATTAAAGAGAAAAAAATGTTAGTTTATACGGTGTAATACTATTAGGAAAATATTAACATATAAAAAAATAATGGATTTTTAAAAATCGTGGGGGTAGTTGGTTAAAATAAGGGTGGAAAATGTAATTGTTAAATAAAAAAAAGTCGAGGGGAAAATGTGTAAGTATTATATAAAAGACATATTTGCCCTAAAAAATTAGTTAACATATGCATTGTGTGTTGTACTCTAAGAAATTATGCTTGTAAAACTTAAATTTTAAGAGGTTCTTGGCAAATCTATACTATATTATAATGCATGAGGGAGGGGTATTTTAAGATACCTAAAAGTTAAGAACTAATTTTTCATTAACAACCCTAAAATGAGGGTAAAATAGTCATTCATACATTATTTACACTTTAATACCCTATCTTATTTACACTTTAATTCCCTAATTTTTAGTTAGTAATTACATTTCCTCCCTTCCCCTAAAAAAATATAATTTCTTTTTTTTACTTCTATAACTTTAAAACTATTATATTTTAAAAACATTCGAATATACCATGACGACCGGCTCATTTTTGTCGACGTGTCGGTGTTTGTCGTAGTCAATACCGATGTGTGGATTGAAATGAACAAGAAAGAATGCCTTATGTACAAGTGATTATTGCATTTTTATGTTTTAAATACTAACCAGATGAAATATAATATGGATTTATTGTTAATATGAATGTTGAATCACAACACCATTTCATGATCAAGTAAAACTCAAAATTGTAAAATTGAATTTAGTGTTAAATACTGTTCCGCCCAATAATGAAAAATTCACATAAATCAAATGCAATGATTTAAAAAACCAAACAGGGCACTCGAAATCTACATATTAGCTTTGGTGATTCTTAAAATATGATAATGTTGTTAAACATTATGGTTCATCCTTGCTTTGACAGACAAATAATTTGTCACACGGTAACAAAACTTCAACACAAGACTGGGCTCTAAGAATGCTTTATCATGTTTGTTACTGATAGCTTCAATTGTAGTACCCTATTTAAATAATCAGCATTAGCAATATGTGCATATGTATATGGGTATGCATGCATATATTAATATGTATACACATAAATATAATTAACTAAAAGAAATCCCATTAAACTTTTAAATATACATAATTAGCTAAATATATAAAACTTTAAAATTATTAAGTTTAGAAAAAAAAATATAAAAATGCATTGTAGATATTAATTGCAGGTAAATTTCTTTTAAAAACCCCAGCTGCATCAATTAGGTAGAAAACACATGATGCATATTATATATCCATGTGATATGAACATCTATGTTAATAACAACAATCAATCAATCAATCATACCCAGATATCCCACGAATAGTAGAAACTATTGGTAGGGTCAGGGGAGGGTGAGATGTAGGCACACCTTACCTCTACCCATAAGGATAGAGAGGCTGCTTCCAGAGAGACCCCCGGCTCAAAAAGAGAGAACAGAAGACAGGCAAGCATACAAGTAAGGAGACAAGCACCACAGGGATATATCGCTATCGGCTAACGGACCAAGTGCAGGAATAAGCTAGTAAGATAGTGCATAAAAATATAATACATTGAACATCCTACAAACATGTAAACGAGACTACAACCACATGAAAGTTTCACACTACTTAAGCAAACAGGATAAATAGACACATGAATCAAAATTGGTTTAGAAAACCTATAGTTAAGGTCTCATAATACCCGGTTATGCTACCTAAGTGTCAAATCCTAAAAGTCACTTACTTTAATCCTACTTCTCCACGAACTCCTTTTTTGGACCATGTCCTCAGAGAGGTGCAACTCTATGAGATCCTGTCTAATTCGCTCATCCCGGGTCAATTTAGGTCTGCCCCTATTCCTTCTCCCCTCTACAACGCATGCTTCTACTGCTCTAACTGGCGCTGTTGTTTGTCTCCTCTTCACATGTCCAAACCATCTTAATCTCCCTTCCTTTATCTTGTCTGATATCCTAGCCACTCCAAACCTCTCTCTAAAGACCTCGTTTCTAATCCGATCTATCCTTGTGTGCCCGACCATCCACCTAAGCATCCTCATCTCTGCGACCACCATCTTGCGTGCGTGCGTCTTCTTGATTGCCCAGCACTCTGTCCCATACAACATAGTAGGTCTAATTGCGGTCCTGTAAAATTTCCCCTTCAATTTATTTGGGAACCACTTATCGCACAATACCCCTGTGGCTGCTCTCCACCTACACCACCCGGCTTGTATGCGATGTGTTACGTCACTATCTATATCCCCATCCTTTTGAACAAATGATCCTAAGTACTTAAACCTAGTTACCTGCGGGACAACCTGACCCTGGATAGTGATATGAGTGTTCTCGTCGTCGTTAACCCCGCTGAAATCACAATAGAGATACTCCGTCTTTGAGCGACTAATCCTTAAACCCATTCCCTCCAAAGCTTCTCGCCACTCCTCTAACCTTGCATTCAAAATTTGTTTAGTTTCTGCAACTAACACAATATCATCTGCAAAAAGCATGCACCATGGTACTGGCTTCTGAATCGACTTAGATAACTCATCCAAGACTACCGCAAAGAGAAACAGACTCAATGCAGACCCTTGATGGAGTCCCACCTCCACAGGGAAGGAATCAGTATCTCCTACCGACGCCCGGACACTAGTTTCAGTTCTATCATACATATCCTTAATTACGTCTATGTACTTCCCAGGGACTCCTCTACCATCTAAACTATCCCAAATCAATCTACGTGGCACACTGTCATATGTTAATAACAACAAAACTTCCTAATTTGAAGGGGTTCTTTTTAACAAAGTTTTAAAAAAAGATAAATGCACTGAATTCGGTATTCACAGAAAACACAATAATTTTTTACACTTTAGTCAAAGATAAACAAAATTTCCTAATTTTAAGGGGTGGGAAAATCATCAATTTCAAAATTTAAACCATGCGCTAACCTACTAAAGTTTAACAAAATTTCATAAATTAAAGGGGTGGAAAAATTATGAATTTGAAAATTAAACCATGTGCTAACCTACTAAAGTTTATTCTATAAATACATACTAATTCACACCTATTTCACTTGCTAAAATACGTAGGCATGGATACTGAATTCAAAAGTTGAAGCTTCTAATGTTGGTTATTTGTTAGTTTATGGTTTTCATTAGTCCCATTTTACTAATTATACCTTTTTATACATATCTTAATCATTTAAGTGTTAGCTTCTTGGTTTTGCAAATTCATTTAGATGAAAAACATACGGAGATGAACAAACCAATAGCCATACAAGCGTCTAAAGTAGCGTCTAAGGTTGTATTTATTAATGTTTAATTTTTTAATATTAATATGGCTTTTATTTTATGTGGTATATTGTATGTGTTTTATTGCAGGATAATGGTGATAATAGTGTTTAGATTATTTGCTATGGTGCAATGTTTAGTCCCTACAAATCTGATCTTCAACATGAATTTAGTGAATAGGTAATATCAACATTTATTTCATCTTCTATTAACGTGTGTATTAAATATTTTTAATTTATTTTAAGGATCAGATGCATGAAATTAATAGGAAGAGATCCAAGAGACTCTCTTAATGGAAATGGAGTCAAGTTATTGATCTAGACAGTTCTGATGAAAATAACAAAGAAGACATATTTGATGACACTTTAGATAGGAGAAAATGGAGGAAACTCATCCTCACCAAAAGATGTAATAATCAAACATGGAGATATACAAGAAAATTCAGTGACGAATGGTGGACAAACAATATAGATGAGATTATGCAGACTTGGAACGTGTATGACTAAATTGATCTCATGATTCAAGTAGTTCACTAGCTTTTTTTTTTCTCAACTTTTATGTTTATTAATACTTATTTTTCCTTTCGTATGTTACTTTATTTTATGAAATGTTTCTTAAAAGTACTTTACAATTTAAATGTTAAATCTTTTTTGTTACTAGACATGTGTAACACTTATGACGTATATCCACCGTAATGATGCTACAACAAATACTATGCGAATTTGAAATAAGTATCGAAATAAAATGTGTCACTCCCGCCGCATCACGCGGGTTTCCTACTAGTGTATTATAAGATAGTATAGATATAGATTAAAAGAAATTAGTGATGGATCATGAACACATCTAAAATGTGATAAATATGATAAAATGTGATGAAAAAAAGTTGGCACATGAGAATTGGTTAAATGTTTGATGATGGTGTGATGAACACCCAAATGATCAATTTAAAATAAAAAAAAACGGTATGACGTGGCAAGTTAAAATAGACGATAACCGTCAAGACAGCAGCAAACAACCAACCAACCCCCTCTCGAAACCTATAAATTAAATTCTTCCAATTCGAACGTTAGGCAGTTTATCATTGTTTTGTTCTGTGTTGAATATATAATTATATACTTGCACACAATCAAATATATTTATTCCAACGATTCATAAGCAGTTAGTGTCTACATTTGATTAACTTTTATGATCATATAATCAGTTCCAAGACTCTATCGTTCATCGGTACATTGCACGTCTCTTTATTGTAAATTATCTTAATCTGACTGTTTATGCACAATGGTTTTCTATTATATGATCAAATTTCTAATGTATATACACATTCGTTCAGTTTCTATTGATAATAAAGCAAAAACGTGGTGTGTACATAGACATTTTAAAGGATGCTTTGTGTAAATGATCATTAATATTAATTATTGGTGTTGTAAACTTGTTTCTTATTTCTTCAATTCTTCAGGTTGGAGTGTTATATCGAATTATGCCGACGAAATTGAAGCAAAAGATGGAATATTCATCATTTTCAAGCCGTAAGCAATCACCAAAAGCGAGTAAATCCGCAAAATATTTAAAGGCGTTGCATGCAGACCGCGTGCAGGATGATCTGGAATGGACAAATCTGATTACAGAATGTCCTGTTTATCATCCTTCAGTTGAGGAGTTTGAAGATCCGTTACGCTATTTTCAACAAATCGCACCAGAAGCATCAAAATATGGTGAAGTTTGATTCTCTTGTCTTTTCTTTTAGTAAACTAATAATGGTTATTATATGGTGTTTGGAATTTTAACTCCTAACTGTTAATAGGAATATGCAAGATTGTTTCTCCCTTAGTCTCTACTGCTCCAACTGGCGTTGTAATAAAGACGGATAAACCAGGTTTCAGATTTACGCCTACGGTGCAGCCCCTTCGATTTTCTAGATGGACTATGAATGACAAGAACTCATTTTTCATCAGCAGAAAGTAAACATTTTTTTATGCCACATTGTTAGTTTTATTGCAGTCTGCAGGATATAGAAGTGTCAGAATGGGCGAGGGTTGGGTATCGGGCTATTGGTCAAAAGAGTAATTTTTAAAGGTATGAAACAGGTCGGGTTGGGTTAAAAAAGAATCATATTTTTCAATAATAATGTAATATTTTGAGTAAAATGATTAGAAGAGCATCTTTGATTATAATATACTTTGGTCAATTTTCGACCCGATTGACCTGATTACTATGTACCATATTTTGTTCATAAGACATAAATGATGGTTACTTTTGAATCTGTTTCAGAAGCTATACTCTTCGTGATTTTGAGGTAATGGCGAATAGGGTGTCTGCTAATAAATACTGTTTATCCGGATGTCTTCCATCTGCATACATGGAACGGGAATTTTGGCTTGAGATGGCTCGTGGCAAGAAAGGAACAGTTGAATATGGAGTTAATGTAGATGGCAGCGCGTTCTCATCTTCGTCTGATGATCATCTTGCAAACAGCAAATGGAATCTGAAGGTCTCATAGTTATCCTGCAGCAATGTGTTTGATTTCACTACTTATATTAATATACATCTGATTACTGTAGCTTTGATTTATTTCCTACTTATGTTTCAGAAACTTCCTAGGTTGCCAGGATCAGCACTTCGTTTCGTTGAAAACAATATTCCAGTAATGTGATACTTATCTTTATATAAATGTAGTTTTTTTCTGCACATTTCGCCATATCCTTTGCATTTGACTTTTTTCAGGGAGTGACTGATCCGATGTTGTACATTGGAATGCTTTTCAGTATGTTCGCATGGCATGTAGAAGACCATTATTTGTATAGGTATACTACAATTCTGGTGTTTTCTGCAACCTAATATCTTGATGAGGCGATATAGGCCTGTCAGGCTGGTTCTGTAATGGGTCAAAATGGGTTCAACTGACCCGAAACACTTTTTTTTTTCAATTTTTTAATATAGAAATTTAGCGTGTCAAATATGATAACCAAAACAATATTATTTCAATCATAATATAGTTTCTTGAATAAAATGATTTTTGAGGTTTATATATTTTTGGTCACCTGGTTTCTGGTATAAGTTTTGAATGCGCTTTGTTTGTTTTGTTTTTTTTTTTTTTTTTTGTCAGCATAAATTATCATCACTGCGGGGCACCAAAAACATGGTACGGCGTTCCTAGCAGTGCTGCTCATGAGTTTGAGAAAGTTGTCCGGAATCATGTTTACACTAGCGAAATATTATCAACTAATGGGCCAGAAGGAGCCTTCGAGACGCTTGCAGAAAAAACAACTATGTTTTCTCCAAAGATACTGTTGCAGAATCATGTTCCAGTTTACAAACTTGTTCAATTACCGGGGAGTTTGTTGGCACGTTTCCTAGAGCGTATCATGCTGGTTTCAGTCACGGTATTAGATACAATACCATTAAAATATACCTCGAAAGAAGAGGTAAGGTAATGTGTTAAATTTTTGCATGCAGGCTTCAATTGTGGAGAGGCAGTGAATTTCGCAGCTCATGATTGGTTCCCATTTGGTGGGGCGGCTAACGAGATGTATGCATTTCTTCAAAAGAAGCCCATTATCCCTTATGAAGAAATTCTCTGCAAAGAAGCTATGCTTCTTTCCTCAAAGAATCCTAAAAAAGATTATACGTGTGACGCTGATGCAGATTCTAACCGTTTCATCAAGGGCACGTTTGCATCCGTTATAAACAAATATGATGGTGCAATATCATATTTGAAGTCATTGGACAGATCTCTTAGTATCTTGTCAAATTTGAAGGAAACCGTTAATTGCAGCCTTTGCAAACGCGACTGTTATGTTGCACATGTTAAATGTAACTGTCGTGTTGATCCCATATGCGTTTTTCATGGTAAATACACAAGAAACTACTTTCTGTTAACTAGATTATTATGGAAGTATTAATATCATATCAAACGTTGGTTATACAGATAAAGAACTTTCTGAGTGCAGCTGTGGGATGAACCGAACGCTTTCGGTGAGAGGAGATCTACCCAAAATGAAAAATGTAGCCAAAAAGTTTGAAGAAGAGCAATTGGTTCATGAGGCAGAAAAACTCATGAATGATCATAGTTGTATTAACAAGGTACAGTTCCAACTTTGTTTGACATAAAATTTATGTACATGATTTCGACGGTTGGTTAGCAGGGTATTGATGGGTCCGATAACGGTTTCACATGGTCACCGAAAAAGATTTATTTAGTGGGTATTTATAAATTTTATATACTAATCTTCTTGTTATTATTATTGTTAATAATAATATAAAAACCAGGGTTACAAAGGAGGAGTTGAATATGTTGACACAAAGACTCAACAAAATAATGGAAGTGCAAGAGAGAGTAAGAGGACTAGAAAAAAGAGAACATGTAACAAAGGCAAAGTTAATGCAGGTACACAAGTAAATAGGACAGGGAAAAGAGGTAAATCTGGAATTTCACCAAAGGTGAGATCAGGTAGTAGTAGTAGACTAAAGGAAGTTAACAAGAAATGTAGAAAGAGGGCTTCTTAGTGTCTACTTGGTTCCAAAATTTGCATTTGATAGTTATATGTAATTAATTGTTGATTCATTTATTTTATTATGAAGTTGAATAGTGTGGTCTGGATTACATGGATGTATGATTGTCCTAAAACATATAAGGTGTTTATTAATATTTGTTGCATTGCCGGTGATCTTAAATTCGCCTCAAAAATTGTTATGAATGCAATTGGCCCAACCCAAGTTGACCCAACCATGCAGCCCAATTCACTATTCAGGATAGTAAAAGGCCCAGGTGCTTGGGAACAACTAGCGCAGGTTATAAACGCGAGGAGAGCAGAAAATAGGGCATGAATGAATATTATTAGTGTTATTTGGCTTCTTCTTCTCATCCCATACTCTGTAACTCTCTAAGCCTCCCATCCCTTCCTCTATCAAGTATCTTGTATTACATTCGGTTCTTGTTGTATTAGTTCAACAATCAATGGAAACCTTTCAAATTTTATACCTAATTGTATTACTTGTTGAGTTGTGAAACAACTGTTCACAACATTGGTGCTTTCATCGAGCCTAAGCATAGATGGCTTTGGAAGAACTCGTGCAGGAATCACCAATATTACCTCGTTTAACTGGATCTATCCCTCCCTTTGGATCTCTCAAGCTGAACGGTATTTTCTCTTTTACGCGATCTATGATGACGAGCGGTTTTCCTATGTCATTGAATCTTTCGATGATGAACCATTCTGGTGGTTCAATGGTTGGTATCGCAGTGATCTCTTCACCTGGAATGATTTCACTACTGCAATGGTTACACAATTCCATGATAATTCCGTCGATCCATTTACCATTGAGGCATGCTCGATTCACCAAACTCAAGCCCCAATCGCTCTGATTCTGGAACCAGATCTATTTGTTTCCAAGTCTGATGCAAATTCCATTATCGCTCCAACATATGGTATGACTCACTCTGTTTCGATTCCGTTTGTTGCTACGGCTCTCCAGGTGTTTGATGAAACGCCAGATAGTATTGCAACTGAAAGTGACAGTGAAGACAATCAAGCCATCGACTATACGGTTTCATCTATCCAACCCGAATCAATAGTTTCTTATTATGTTTATTCAACAGAGAATAATACGATAGAAACCAACATTTGGGGTGTTGTTGCGTATTATGTTGATTCACTAGTTATGCACTCTTTCTCATGGGACCCCGGTTTGATTGCACTTGTTTCTCACCATCCTCTACAACCTCAACTGACTACTACTTCCCTACAATCCGCTCGATACATATACCTCCACCAATTAATTGCTTTAGTGATGAAGACACAACCATTGTTACGACTGCCCGATGCCGGTAATCTCGAACCTAGCCTGCTGAGTTCTACAATAGATATTCAGGTATCTTTTGCCACAACCATTCTTACAGCCGTTTGTAGAAAGCTTTGTAACAAGGACACTTATGTTCTGGTTAATGCTAGTGTTGGTTCACCTTCGGGTGTTGAATTGAAGCATGGTCACATTGGTCGTTTTGCTAATTTCCATGCCAACTATGATTCGAATTTTGGGGCTAAATGGTTAGGAATGAACTTTTCTTTTGATCCCGGTCCACTTTTTGTTCACACGTCTTATTCTAGTCCTATTCATAGCATGTTTGACCCTATTGCCGCGACTTTGAGTGAATCTCGTAATTTGTTTTTGGAACTTTGGCCTATTTGTATTGCTCTTGCTTTGCTGAATTTGGCACTTCCTACTCCTAACCTGTTTATTTTGGATAATGATTCAAAACCACCAGACCTTTGTACCTCCCTTATTTCAGATCCTATTCCGTTCGCGGCTGAATTGAACGAATCCTCTTTGGGTGTTGTTAATGGATCAACCTCTGTTGGAAAGCTTCATGTTTCTCAAGATGTAGACGTGACTTCTTTGCTCCAGAGTGTGCACAAATGGTTATTCGATACAAAT
This sequence comes from Ambrosia x helenae, assembly GCA_030844895.1. Taxonomy (NCBI): domain Eukaryota; kingdom Viridiplantae; phylum Streptophyta; class Magnoliopsida; order Asterales; family Asteraceae; genus Ambrosia; species Ambrosia x helenae. Next base: position 9,015,575 of record CM061223.1, read on the forward strand.
CCATCAGATGTTCCAAATTTTATTTGGAAACCGGGTTTGATTGCGTATGTTGTTCAAGCATCTATCAGGAAATTCGCCATTCCTACGACTAGTACACTTAAATTTCAGTTTTCTAGTTCTCCTATCGTTAGTGGTTCATTCTTAGTGAAAAATTTTCAATGTCCTACCTCGATTTTGAACCATGTCCCTACGGTTACGGGTCAAGTTATGCATCATTCTGCATGTTTACCGTTGCCTACCTGCAGTTCATTTCTGAATATAATCGAGACCTCGTGGGTTGATATCGGTTGGGTTACTAAAACAGGGAAAGATACTGTGGCAGGAACAAAAGATGGCGGCGGTAACTTTCCTGCGTTTTTCACGATCTCCTTATCACACCAGATGCTAGCCCAACATGTGACAGGTCTTGTTATGAACATGAAGTCGCTCCATGATATTATTGTTCTGAGCGGGGGTCATATCGAACCAATATTGGCTGTGTTTTCTGGTGTACATTCGAGTAACACAAATAAACATACGGTTTTCGAGGCTGCTGACCCGCTACATTAAATTTTGTGTTTCACTTATTTGAAGATTTTAGGAGCACTGTTGAGGGTTTGTGGCAGCCTTGGAATTCTTGTGGTTCAAGAAAGAGTGGTGAAGGTTGTGCTTAAAAAACCTTTTAAAGTATTCATTTTACTAAATCCTAATGACCTACTTGATGGGAATTACATGCTAATGGGCATGGTAATGCATGGACATGACCCTGCTACTACATTTAATGCATATGGAATATTTAAGTGGGGTCCTTCAAACAATTTACATAAGGCCATTCTCCTTTGTACAACAACCTTGGTGGCAAATGATGCACTTCCTACTTTTGTTGGTCAAATTCTAGCATCTAACATCCACTATGTTGACTTCCTGTCCACTTCTGCCATGGTCTCCTTCCATGGCCTATCCTTTAAACACCATGTAATCACCCCAATGGAACCTTCACTTCCATCCTATGCAACTCTTTATGGACACAAACCACCAGAGTTCGCCGTTTCCAACAATATACCACTAGTTCATACCAGCCCGAATGCAAAGAAAGTAACCCCTTGGACGGTCAGCCCCTTACAGCTCTTGTCATGTTCTTTACATGAGATTTCTATTCGAGAACAATATGCCTCTTTAATGCTAAATCGCGTAGGGCACAATATAACTGCCTTACATGGAACCATTTGTTCATCACTTTTACACTGATTCACCTTTATTCACCCATGGAAACCACCATGGTGTTACTTCTGGTATCTTTTTGGTCCTGTCACTTTGAAGTGGATAGTACAACTCATCGTACAAAAGGCGGTTGCTTGGGATGAACTTATTCTTTTGCTCAACCGATTTCCAGTCCACCACCTTGCGGATAAGGTGGTTTTGAAAGGGGGGAGAAATGTTATGAATGCAATTGGCCCAACCCAAGTTGACCCAACCATGCAGCCCAATTTAGGATAGTAAAAGGCCCAGGTGCTTGGGAACAACTAGCGCAGGTTATAAACGTGAGGAGAGCAGAAAATAGGGCATGAATGAATATTGTTAGTGTTATTTGGCTTCTTATTCTCATCCCATACTCTGTAACTCTCTAAGCCTCCCATCCCTTCCTCTATCAAGTATCTTGTATTACATTCGGTTCTTGTTGTATTAGTTCAACAATCAATGGAAACCTTTCAAAATTTATGCCTAATTGTACTACTTGTTGAGTTGTGAAAAAACTATTTACAACAAAAATTGATTTGAAATATCAAATAATCAACTCTATTTTATACGGTTATTAAATTTAAAAAAATGCAAGTTTCCAACAACTTAAACATTTAATATGTTATTTTTTCGATGTAGGTAAATAGTTTGGGTGATTGGAAAGTATCGATCATAGGATGACAAGGAGTTTTGATATCTGATTTCGTTTATTCTCACACTTGCAATATTTTTGTTAAACTTTATTAATCCCAAACCAAACGAGTCTATACTCAAGAAACAAACAAGAAAATAATACAACAATCACAACTCTCTACCTCAAACTCTCTGATCAAAACCTGATCACTAACCATCTACCAAAAGAAAGAATCAACTAAACAAAGATCAGAACAAGATGTTCTAAGATCTTTTACAAACCCTAACTTTAGACGTCTGAGAGACGAAGTACAAAAGAGAGAAAAATGAAAGACTCGAAACTTGTAAATGGGTGAATAAGAAAGCCTTATATAGGCAACTCATAGCCTCGGGAGAAAACACAACCAAGGCAACAACACCCGTTGGATCAAAAAGAAGAAAAACATGAAGGAATGATCTTGGCCACACACCCAACTTCGTATTTAGGCATGTGGATTGCCAACGTGGACAAGAACTTAATTCTGGGCTTTAGACAACCTGGGCTTCTTAAATCTGGACTATTATACTTGGGCCTGAGTTGATTAATCTTTAACTATAGCCCACTCGTTTCTTTATTAACATAAGCCCACCAGGAATGAATATAATCAGCCAATATCCAGCAGCAGTTACCAGCCATCCTAGTCAGCATATCATCCATCCTAGTCAGCAATCCTAGATCCACGTCATCTTGTCAGAAATTTTGGTACCTGTCAAGATCCTTATGCAATATGTTCAAACAAATATGCAAAACCAAATATAAGAAAGAAATGAAAATCAAACCTTTTGAGTGTAAATTGTCTAGAAATGTTTATCATTTTAACACCCCCACAATTTAACAACCAAAAGGATCTTCCATTTTCAACAAGTTGCACATTTCTTCATGATGACCAACTCCAAGTCCTTTAGTCATTATATCAGCAACCTGCTGATTTGATCTAACCTTAACAGTTTGAACTAATCCCTTAGACACAAGATCACTTAAGAAGAACAGGTCTAGTTCAAAATGTTTAGTCTTGTCAAAGAAAACAGGGTTTGCTGCAATAGAAAGTGCAGCACTATTATCACATAACAACTGCACAGGTAATTTTACCTCAATGTGCAATTCAGACAATAAGTTTTTAAGCCACAAAACCTCACATGATGTGGAACACATTGCCCTAAATTCTGCTTCAGCATAAGATCTAGCAATTGTAGACTGTTTTTTGCTTTTCCAGAAAACCAAAGAACTTCCTAAAAATATGCAAAAACTAGTCACACTTTTTCTAGTGATAGTGCATTTTGCCCAGTCAGAATCTAAATAGGCTATAAGGTTAAAATTCAGGTCCTTCTTAAATGAAATTCCTTTTCCTGGAGCCCCTTTTAAATATATTAACAATCTAAAAGCTATTTTCAAATGACCCTCTGTTGGCTTATGCATGAACTGGCTAAGATAATGTACAACATAGGAAATATTTGGCCTTGTATGCGACATATATATAAGTTTTCCTATGAGCTGTTGATAGCCAGTCATGTTATTTAAAACCTTTGGATGATCATTACAAACATTTGTTAAGACATGATTAGGCTCTAAAGGATTACTAACTGGCTTGCAAGCTAACATGCCATACTCAGTTAGAAGGTCTAGGCAATATTTTCTTTGAGACAAGCAGATCTTATCATTAAAAGATACTACTTCAAGTCCTAGAAAATACTTTAGCTCTCCCAAATCCTTTATCAGAAATTTCTCCTTAAGACAAGACTTAACCTCATTAATCTCACTAACACTATCACCTGTTAAGACTATGTCATCTACATAAATAAGCAGTAGTACAATAGTAGTCTCAGAAATTCTTACAAACAAACTATAATCACACTTAGGGGATGTTTGGTTGATTAAGTGCTAAATCATTAAGAGGTCTGAATGGTTAAGAGACTCTGAATGATTAAGTGCTGAATGGTTCAGCTATGCACCAAGTCTGAATGATTCAGCTCTTAACCATTCCATTCAAAGCCTTTTTTGGGTTGAAACAAACAGTCTGAATGCTGAACCATTCAGAGCTGAATGGTTCAGAGCCTCATTAAGAGGCTACCAAACATGCCCTTACTTTGACAAAGACCAAGACTACACAATACACTAACTAGTTTCTCATTCCACATCCTAGGGGCCTGTTTCAGCCCATAAAGAGATTTATTTAGCTTACAAACTTTTGTTTCATGTTCAGAAAAGAAACCCTCATGTAAAGACATATATACATCTTCATTTAGATCACCATATAAGAAGGCATTATTAATGTCTAACTAAAACATTTTCCAATTATTTTGCACAACAATAGACATAACAGTTTTAACAGTTACAAATTTTACAACAAGAGAGAAAGTCTCATCAAAGTCAACTCCCTCCTTTTGGCTATATCCTTTTGCCACAAGCCTAGCTTTAAATCTTTCTATTTCACCACTTGACTTATATTTTATCTTATAGATCCATTTACAACCTACAAGACTTCTTCCCTTAGGAAGATCAACTAATCCAAGTATTATTTCTATTTAAAGCTTCAATCTCATCATTCATTGCATTAACCCAATTTGGATCAAGCACAACTTGTTTGAAAGACCTAGGCTTAACTGTTTTATTTAACATACTAGCAAACACCCTATTTTCACAACTCAAGTTAGCATAATTAACCACTCTTTCTACCCCATACTTAACCTTACCCTCAACAACAAAGTCATTAAGTTTTCTAGGAAGGGAAGTCTCCCTAGTACATCTTCTAACACTTTGTAAAATTGAATCATTGCCCTAAAAAACAAAAGTATTTTTATTTTCAGTCATCACATGTTCATCCTTGTCCTTCCCTCTAGTATCATTAATATTAGGAGAATCAAAAGATTCATTCTCCTCAACAACACCAGAGGTGGACTGCTGATTTTCATGTATCCCTGAATCACTTATACCTAAGCCCCTTCCTTCATCATTGGACTCTTCAGGTTGCTTAGATGTTTGAGTTTCAGTTTCAAAAGAATCAAAAAAGTTTAATGAGTCTACTTCAAACATGTTGTTTTCATTAAACCTTTGAAAAACAGTTTTATCTTTAAAAGGAAAAATGGTTTCATAAAATTTCACATCTCTTGAATAAGAGATGGTTTTTGAATCAAGGCTATAAACTTTATAACCTTTCTTTTCATTGGAATATCCAATAAAAACACATTTTCAGACTTTTCACTTAATTTGTTAGACTCATTCAACACAGTAGCAAAACACAAACATCCAAACACTTTTAAGTGACCTAGGAAGGGTTTAAATCCAAACATGAGTTCATAGGGAGTCTTTCCTTCCAGAACCGAGGAGGGGGTCCTATTGATTAAGTATGCAACAGTTAATACACATTCAGACCGGAATCTCACAGGCAAATTACTTTGAAACAACGAAGACCTAGTCACATTCAATAAATGTCTATGTTTCCTTTCTACTATTCCATTCTGTTGTGGTGTGTAAGCACAAGTGGTTTGATGAAATATACCTAATTTTTTACAAAAATTAGACATTTGATTGTTAACAAATTCTAACCCATTATCACTTCTAAAACATTTAATATTCTTATCAAACTGTATTTTAGTTATGTTAACAAATTCTTGTATATAATTAAACACTACACTTTTGTGCTTCATCAACCACACCTAAACAACCCTAGAATAGTCATCTACCACAGTAAGAAAGTATTTGAAACCATCCCTACTTGGTACTCTATAAGGACCCCAGACATTCAAATGTACTAAGTCACCAATACCCATGGACTTGTGATCACTTAAAGGAAATGATTCTCTATGCTGCTTTTCCTTGTGACAAACATCACATGGCAACTCAGAATTCTTAGAACCAATATCTCCTATAATGGACTCTAACTTTTGAATAACAATATCAGAAGGGTGTCCTAATCTAGCATGCCACAAATCAAACTGTTTATTCATAATACTAACCTTATTACTAATATATGATCCACCACAGAAATATAAGCCCTCAAGTTGACTACCAGTCACCAAGACTTTCTTTGCGGATAAATTCTGAATATAACAACTATGTTCATCAAAACCAACATACAAATGATTGTCTTTAACTAGTTTATGAACAGAAATGAGGTTTACACAATATTCAGGCACCACAAAGACATCATGTAACACAACATTGTTACCAAGTTTTAAGGTTCCAATTTTAGTTACCAAAGCATTTGTACCATTAGGATGTTTAACTTGTATGTTCAAATCAGACACATCAATATAATCAGATAGATCATGTTCACTAGTGACCATGTGCTGATTGGCACCAGAATCTATTATCCAACCCATCCTAATTCTTTTACTATTAACATTAAAACAGAAGACTGGTTTCACACTCACATTTGCACAAAATGGGGAAAACAAATTACCTGATACATTATGACTTTGAGGTGGATCACAACTCTTATCAGAAATCAAACTTAAGAGTTTAGACACTTGCTCACTAGTCAAAGAGGAAAGGTGAACATCAGATTTATCATTACTAGAATTATTCACAACAGCTTTCCTATTATGCATACCTCTAGCCTTAGCCCATGCAGGATATCCAATCAACTCAAAACACTTATCAATTAAATGTCCAGTCTTATCACATTGTGTACATTTAAGATTTTGACCAATAGACTTACTAGATTTCTTACTATAATAAGATGTTTGATTAGTTTTAGCAAAGAAACCTATAGTGGTTTGTCCCTTTTTAAAAGATCCTATTGAGTTTCTATGGGATTCCTCCATAGAAACAATTGCAAAGGCCTCATTTACAGTTGGTAAAACATCTTTAATTAGCAAATTTGTTCTAACTGGTTGGTACACACTGTCAAGACCCATGAGAAACTACATGAGTTTTATCATACTACTAAAATTATTAAAGTCCCTAGAAGCATTACATGTACAAGCAGGTAATTGAAGAATCTGATCTAATTGTTTCCACATTATGTTCAGTTTGTGATAATACTCAGCCATAATCATACCATTTTGATTAAAAGAATTTATTTTCTGGTACAAATCAAAAACTATAGAACCATCCACTTTGCTATATGTTTCCTTAAGTTCAGCCCGTACATCACTAGCTGACTTAGAAAACACATGACCCATATAAAGATCCTCACTAATTGAATTAAGGATCCAAGTTAACACAATTGAATTGCATCTATCCCATTGTCTAGCAAGCACATTATCAGTTTCAGATTTAACACAACTTTTGTCTATAAAACCCCACTTGTTCTTAACTTGTAAAGCAAGTGTTAAAGCATTTGACCATGCTGAATAATTTTCAGACCCAGTTAGTTTAATGGTTACAATAGTCAAATTGCTAGAATCAGAAGGATGCAAGTATAGTGGATCACAAGCATCAAATTTACTAACTAAAGTCTCATTAGCAACATTAACTACACGATCATCACCACCAGCAGCACCACCCCTGGCAGGATCAACATTGTCACCCATGATTTAATCAACAGTTAATCAGCAAACACAGAAGACATAGATAGAACACACAACACCCAATCTATCACACACACAAAAAAAGCAAATAGGAACAACGCAAAAGCAAGAAAACAATCAACTAATCAACAAACTATGACTACTAGGCGAAGCCGAGCCAGTGATCCAGATCAGTGGATCCTCAAGGGGTTCCACCACATGTCTTAACTCGGGAGCCTCTAGACCTAGACAGACACAACCACAATCAATCAAACTTAAATAATGAGCCAACTCCGGTCCCCCTAACCCGGACAATGCTCCTAGTCACAAACAATAATAGAGAATCAGAAACAATAATATGAAACGATCTCACCAAGAATATGCCCAAGTTAGGGTTCGCCTAAACTCGAAATGATTAACCTTCACTTAGGGTTAATCATCAGAGAGCACAGATAAGATCCTCAACCGTCACTAAATCCAAGCTGTTATCAGCTCCAACCAGATCACCAGATCTCACCAGGATTCAATCAGACAGTCTTGAATCAAGAGTATCAGTGGAAGAGAAAGCCAAGATCTACAACTTAGATCCAGAAACCTTCAATCAATCAATATCAGGACCCAAACTAAGACATAGGGCTCTGATACCATGTCAAAAACATGATATCATTACCATGAAACTTTATTAATCTCAAACCAAACGAGTCTATACTCAAGAAACAAACAAGAAAATAATACAACAATCATAACTCTCTACCTCAAACTCTCTGATCAAAACCTGATCACCAACCATCAACCAAAAGAAAGAATCAACTAAACAAAGATCCGAACAAGATGTTCTAAGATCTTTTACAAACCCTAACTTTAGGCGACTGAGAGACGAAGTACAAAAGAGAGAAAAGTGAAAGACTCAAAACTTGTAAATGGGTGAATAAGAAAGCCTTATATAGGCAGCTCATAGCCTCGGGAGAAAACACAACCAACGCAACAACACTCGTTGGATCAAAAAGAAGAAACACACCAAGGAATGATCTTGGCCACACACCCAGCTTCGTATTTAGGCATGTGGATTGCCAACGTGGACAAGAACTCAATTCTGGGCTTTAGACAACCTGGGCTTTTATATCTAGACTATTATACTTGGGCCTGAGTTGATTAATCTTTAATTATAGCCCACTCGTTTCTTTATTAACATAAGCCCACCAGGATTATTAACATAAGCCCACCAAGAATGAATATAATCAGCCAATATCCAGCAGCAGCTACTAGCCATCCTAGTCAGCATATCATCCATCCTAGTCAGCAATTCGAAATCCACGTCATCTTGTCAGAAATTTTGGTACCTGCCAAGATCCTTATGTATAGGGCTGCAAACGAACCAAACGAACACGAACAAGGCCTTGTTCGTGTTCATTTGCTAAGGAAATTATGTGTTCGCGAACAGTTCATGAACACTTACCGAATGAGATTTTTTGTTCGTGTCATTTGTTAAGAAAATAAGCGTGTTCATGTTCGTTTGTTAATTTTGACCATGAACAAACACGAACATAAACGAACGTTAATGAACACAAAGAATTGTTCATGAACGAAAACAAACACAAACGGACATATATTAATTTTCGAATAAGATTGAATTCACATATATTAGAAATTAAGTAGAACACCACCTAACTATACAAGCATACTTAGTACATAACATAATATTGGTAAAACCTAATAAAGTAATGTCTCAAAAAACTAAGCTCTTATCTTAAACTTGAAGTCTTATATACTTACTTCACATAAATTATTTATCTATTTTAGTAAAATAAATACAAATTAAAGAATATAAAATAAAATTATAAAAATTAAAAACTCCATTAAACTATCGAACACAAACAAACACGTTACCGAACGTTCACGAACATAAACGAACGAACGCAACCTCTGTTCATGTTCGTTCGTTTAACTAAACGAACGAACACAAATGAACTTCCCACCGAACGGTTCATGAACTGTTTGCTGAAAGTTCAGTTCGTTTGCAGCCCTACTTATGTAATATGTTCAAACAAATATGCAAAACCAAATATAAGAAAGAAATGAAAACCAAACCTTTTGAGTGTAAAATTGTCTATAAATGTTTATCATTTTAACATGCATATTTAGATGTGACAAGAATTTCAAAGTGAGGAAATTTTATTATTTTATGATATTTTTTTTTTGGCCAAATTATTATCTATACTATTATGAAGTGTCGGCTGACACTTCATAAAAGCCACCCCTTAACTTTAAGCTAATTGCAGCTTCAGTCCTCTTACTTTATATTTCAGTTAATTGCAAGTTTAGTCCTTCTACTTTTCACTGTCACCCCCTCATGTTTCAGTTGATTGCAACTTCAGTCCCCCCAGTGGCGGATCTAGGCCAGAAAATCAGTAGTAACGTTTTTCATTTTTTTTTTCATTTTAGTAGCAACGTTTTCCAAATTTCATAAAAAAACCAAATTTTCCACTACGCGCGCGAAGTTGAGCCGCAACATCCGCAACCCCTCCCCATGAAGTATGTCCGCCCCTGAGTCCCCCTACATTTGTTTTGTTTTATTATCGGTTTCACCGGCTAAATGTTTGTTTCACGGTTCAATCCGTTGCGCGTCGCCGCAACACGCGGCGGGTAAAATTGCTAGTTATATATAAACCAAACTAAATTAGATAGGTGGAAGTAAATCTTTTGATTATTAATTTTTTATCAGCAATTCTAAGATTTTTTAGGATACATACACCTTAACACTTACCTTACCCTTGTGTGTACATTATATTGGTATATATTCATTATTGATTATTAATTTTTTATCAGCAATTCTAAGATTTTTTTAGAAATGTTTATCATTTTAAGTGGTTGTACATTATACATACACCTTAACAATTCTAAGATTTTTTTAGGAACTAGATCAGGACAAAGTAGGCCCGGAGAAAGTTGGTATATTCGGGCTAAAATTCATAGGTTAATGATGATTGGTTCGTATGTAAACATTACGGCTTAGTTGTCAACTAGATGTGAACAAGTATCCTGGACCATCAATTTTGGAATAATTATGGCGTAAAAGCGTATTCGTACGCGAAGGGATCGTGCATAGAAAATACATAAAGATCACGGTTCGAATTGGTTTCGGAATGAAGTTCTTTCCATATTGTTGTATTCCATTCGAAATAGACATCGGCATCATCCTAATGAACTTTCTACAACTTTTTAGCATAAAATGATTAAATCAACTAGTCACAACACAACTTTATTCTTCCGCGTTGATAATCTATCTATATATATAAAAGAAAACGTATATGCTGACGTGGCGTGCAATAAATGCATCAACCTCCCATTGAGAGTGTCACGTGGCATTATAATTGAAAGATTTTAGTGTTTTTAAAGTATTTCATTTTTTAATTAAAAAAATATAAACATAAAACCCTAAATTAAATTGAGTTATTTTAGGATAAAAAGAATTTAAAAATAAACTTAAAATTTTCTTTCTCATGTTTCCTCCCATACTTTTTAAACGTTTATATCTTTTATATACGGGATTTTTTAAAGAAAAAAATTACACCAAATTAACGAGCGTTTTATTATCTTTCCAACGAGTACCATAGTCCTATATAAAAAACGGAGAAAAATCGACTATTTTTTGTGGGGTTTCGTTCATATAGGAAAAAAAACACACAAAGTGTTCATGTTATTCATTAATCATGTTTTTTTCTTTTAAACTAGGTTCTTATCTATGATGTTGAAAATCAGCCCAATCGTCATGTTATCATTGGAATTTACTAGGTATACTTCATCAAGAGAAGTTAGGAGAAAGAATCGCGCAACACTGCAACACATGGTGTCACCTTATAGCAACGTTATTTTTTTATTTATTTAATTACAAGAGTAATAGTTATTACTATTAGTATTATTAGAATAGTTATATTTTTCAACCCTGGGACGCTCCCGGAAAGAATTGATAGTTGCTGACGTGGCGTTCAATGGTGGCCTCAACCATCTCTTGATTATGCCACATGGCATAATGAGATGCAATGATTACAACTTCCAACTTAAGTGTTTGTTTAGTTGATTAGGTTAGGAATTATAAGAGCCATTAGAATGTGAGAAATTAGAGAGATGTGATGAGTTTTTTAATAGTTGCAGCTTACATAAGTGATTCTTTAGATGATTACTGATTAGGTTTTAGATTAGGGAATATGAGTTATTATTGATTAGAATACTATGAAAATGCAATGATTAAGAGATTTTGTGGTTAGTTAACTTGAGCCATTTGTAATAGGTTATCACGTAAAATTAGACTTTTCAACCCCGGGACCCTCCCGGGATAATCAGCTAGTCTATCTATATATATCTATGTGACATTCAATGGAATATGCCATGTGGCATCATGTGAAGCTTTCTTTTAAATTTATTTATTTTGTATTTTAAATAAAATCTATATCTATATTATCTTAAAATTTCAAATATGTTAATTAATATCTTTTTCTTATTTTTCTCTCACATTTTTTAAATGTTAGTGAACTATTAATTATTTTAAAATTTCAAATATGTTAATTAATATTTTTATCTTTATTTTTTTCTTATTTTCCGCTCACAATTTTAAACGTTAGTAACTTTCATGTATGACATTTTTTTGAAAAAAAAAATTACACCAAATTAACGATCGCTTTATTATCTTTCCAACGACCACCATATATAGTGCTATACAAAAACGAAAAAAAATGTTTTTTTAGTGGGTTTTTGTTCATGCAGGAAAAAAAAACAATGTATTTAGGTAATTTCTTAATCATATATACGCAAGTCCCTAATCATGTTATGATAGTATATATGTTTTCGAACCTATTATTACATATATGAATTGTCCATATTCATGTGCTATAATGATATGCTTAGCATTAAAAGAGGTTGAGATTTTTTAATCTGCTAGGAACGCAGCATGAGAACCTCTTTGGATAGTAAACATTAGAACATCTTTCTTTAACATTAAAAGAGGTCGAGACTGTTTACTTCTTTTATCTTTTTTTATTAAGTAATATTAGATTTTTTAACCCCGGGACACTCCCGGGATAATCAGCTAGTATTTAATATGACAAAATAAAATATTTAATATGACAACATAATTAATGACTTGCTAATAAATTATTAATGATTATTATTATTAATAATAATATTATTATTTATTTTGAACAAATCTCCCCCATAAGTTATCATATTCAAATATAAAAAAAAAACGAATCTCTACCTATGAAGTTATGTTTATCGTTTTTTATTCAAATATAAAAAACCCTAAGTAGTGATTTATTAGTAGAGTAAAATATATTTGAAAACAAAACCTCACAAAAAATAGTCGTTTTTTTCTCCGTTTTTTATATAGCACTATGGTACTCGTTGGAAAGATAATAAAACGCTCGTTAATTTGGTTTAATTTTTTTCTTTAAAAATCTCGTATATAAAAGATATTAACGTTTAAAAGTTATGAGAGGAAACATGAGAGAGAAAATAATAAAGATTTAATATTTAGTTTTAGACAATCCGGAGTGGGTGGGGGAGGGGGGGGGGAAGCTAATTCACGCCCTCTACACCATCCCCCATGGCGTGGAAGGGGGAAGTTGGGGTGAGCATAAAAAAACCGATAACCGAAAAAAACCGTAACCGAACCGAAAATAACCGAAACCGAATTAACCGATCGGTTACGGTTAACATATAGCTAAAACCAAGCCATTCGGTTACGGTTTTGGTTTTCCCTTCTTCCATAACCGAAATAACTGAACCGATAGTTATATACTTAAGTATTTTTCATACATATATCCATGTATTTAGAACATATTTTCATGTATTTCAGGTATATATATACATCTATGTACTTGAAACGTATCTTTTATATAACTCATGTATTTTTCATGTATATCCTTATAGTTGAAGCATTTTTTTATTTGTTTCCTCGGTATTTAATGTATTTCACTTGAGTTTTCATATATATATATATATTTTGTATTCTTGAAAAAGATCTAAACACTTTACTAACTATTTTAAGTTTACAAGGTTGCACAAGTTTTATGTTTGGATATTAACCGAACATAACCGAACCGATAACCGACATATTAACCGAATTAACCGAACCGACGTAACCGATCGGTTACGGTTATGGTTTTTTCTAAAACCGAACTTCGTTATCGGTTTCGATTGTATGTAAAAACCGAACCGAACCGACATTTGCTCACCCCTAGGGGGAAGCCCCTTGGGGGGGGGGGGGGGGGGGAGAACTTCACTGGCGTGGGGGGTTTGATTGGGATGAGGTGGAGCTTCTTGATTGGCCATTGTTTTTTTTTGTTTTTTTAACTTTAACACACAAATAAACCAATATAATATTATTCCCTTCACCCCCATTTCCCCCCTTCCACTCCCCACAATTTTCACCTTTCAAACACGGGTCTCACAAGTGCCACATGACCCTTCATGCCCCTCTTCCCCCCCCCCCCACTCCGTATTGTCTTAGTAGATTAGGTTTTAGTATTGTATTTGCTTTTTTTAATTGGTGTAATAGGTGCCACCTATGATCCTACATGGCACCTCTCAAAGGAAAGAATGCCTAAATATATAACATGTAAGATTTTAGCCTTTGCAATATATATAATAAAAGAAAAATGAGTGTGATACATGACACTTGGTGAGACTATTTTCCATTGATTCCTCCCAAAACACTTTTCTCTCTCATATGCATGTCATGTGCACTTTCGTTCACAATTTTAAAAGTTAATAACTTTTATATACAACATTTTAAAAAAATTACACCAAATTAACGAGTGTTTCATTATATTCCAACGAGTACCATACTGCTATAAAAAATGAAAAAAACCCCGACTTTTTTAGTGGGTTTTTGTTCATACAGAAAAAAACACAATGTGTTTAAGTAATTCATTAATCATGTCTAGACAAATGACTAATCATGTTAAGATAATATATATGTTTTTGAACCTATTATTACTAGGGTCTAACTCAGTTAGTTTTTTGCTGACGTGACATCTTATGTTAATATACATAAAGCCTATAAAATTGGGGTTTCTGGTTAGGGTTTTTAGTAAAGGAGTGCAAGTGGCAATTCAGATCGAGGGATGGTGGTGTGGTGTGTTTTGTGGTGAATCGACGAAGTCGGGATGGTGGTGGGTTAGGGACGGAAAGGCAGTGGTTCGGTGGAGATGGTGCGATGGCTATGGTGTTACAGGCAGTGTATGACGACGGAGAAAGGTGGTAGTGGCTGATGGTAATGGGTGATAATGCCACATAAGCTTCCACGTCACCGATAATTAACCCAGTTAGTAGACGATGATGTGGACGCTGACATTGCATAATTTGAAAGTTGGGATTATTATGAGGAATTACTTAAGTACGGATTATTCTCGGCCAACGAGGCAAAAGTTTGGATGATTAAAATCCAATTCCCCAAAATAATTATATTTATCTAGAAATATTCTACTATGCAAACAAGCAATTTTCATTATTGATCAACCCGTGTAATACACGGGACATTAATAACCTAGTTAATTAACATATCTATTATCTATTATTCATTATAAACCAATATAAGTTTGGGCACGTGTCCTTTACTAGAGACATCTGCCTTTTGATTTTCACGCCTCTTTCTCCTACACTTAATTATGGATGTTTATCTTTTAATTAAAAATATTATTTCTCCTACTCAATCAATGAAAATTATCTTTTAATTAAATATATTATTGTTTCTATCTTACATGGATAATCATTATTTTTAATTAAAGATAGTTATTATTAGTGGTGTTCAAAAATTCTTGAATCCAAAAATCCGATCCGAAATATCCGAATCCGAAATTCAGATAGTGATTTTAAAAAATTTCGGATATCCGAAATATCCGAAAAATATATGAAAAATATCCGAAACTATCCGAAATATTCAAAAAATATCCAAAATTTCGGATACGGATTTGAATAGTGAAACTAGCTATTCGAAAATTTGGATATCTTCGGATAACCGGTTTTGAACACCCCTAATTATTATATTATTAACTAAATAAATTTAACATAAAATTAATTATAATTAATACTTTAAATAAACGTATTTCGATTTACTTAAAAACTTCACCAAGGTTAAACTTATGTTAGCTAAAATATTAAAAACGAAAAATAATGAAATTGTTATTATTTATTTTTATAAAGAAATTAGAAAGTAACTCTTAACAGGAATATAGTTGCATTACAATATGATCGAATCAAACAATAATATGAGAGTGATGTGACATATTAGAATCATTTGCAAAAGTAGTGGGTTTATTATTTTAGAAATTACTTTTGGGGGGTATTGGGGGAAAAAACCAATATTGATGATGTAGAGAACTCAATTGGCGGCATCTAATAAATCTAACCTTGATGCCGCCAATTGATATGTTTACATTGAAGCCGCCAAATTGAACCTCCTTGATGCCGCCAATTAAGTATGAGGGATCATCTTGATGCCGCCAAATGAAACATGATGCCGCCAATTGATAATGAGGCATCCCTTTGATGCCGCCAATTGATAATGAGGCATCCCTCATATAAATATAATCCCACCAGATTACCATTCTGTTGGTTTAGTTGAATTAGATGTGCCCCAAGACAAGGGAAAGGTTGATAATGCTGGTGTCTTGGTTTGTATGATGATGGATAAGCTTGTGAGAAAAAAGTCGTTGTCGCTAGAAATCGACGTCGAAGATGCTTGTGTGAATTATCGACGACACATGGCAGATGAGCTATACAAATGCCGTTGTGAAGCAACTTCTCGTCATGTTACTTGATTATGTATTGTTGTTTCTCCTATTAATGTTTAACGATGTTAGTGATTTACATTACCATCCCCCGCATAATTCGTGTGACCCAGGACCTTCGACCCGACCAGGACCTTCGACCGCACTGAATTTAAACCTCTTTCCCGATGATCAGTACGGGAATCAAGGACCACCACCCAACGATTGAAAACGGGAAAGTTAATAATGATAGATTTATTTAAAACAAATAATACAAATTTACTTAACAACTATTTTTCCAAACTACTCAATCAAACTATACAGCCTACCGAGTTACAAGACAATTTATTTCCGAGATCACCAATTCCAAACTACTCAATCAAACTATACAATCTACCGAGTTCATTAAGTTTCCGTTTCTCACATTCCAGGGAACCCATCTGAATCAAACAGGGGAACATCAATCAATCTGTTGAACATGTGTACGAAATCTACAGGTACCCAATGGTCAACCCAGGCTGCCATACTAGAGTAGCACGGTGAAGAACCTCATCATCCGATGTCTTCGACGTCGCTAATCACATGATGTGATTCTTCAACACCGGATGGCCTTGCCCTACAGCCTTTGTCTGGAAAGTTGACTCCCCTAAACAGACCGTTGGAATGTCCGGGTTTGGTAGACTGGAGATTGAGAGCACCACCGACAACCAACGGCAAAATATTATAAACTACAAAGACAACGTTGCATTCTACACGTGTTATACCACGTGTGGATGTAACATCGATCCAAGTAGTTTCATGTGGATGTAACACCGATCCAAAGACCGCGCTTTCTTGGACCCCAGAAAGAGGGACGCCACAGCATGGCTTATCCCCGCAGAAAACAGTGTGTTGTAAATGGGGGTTTATTGTGGTTATAATGTATTTGTTTAGGTGTGGAATGTGATGGAGAGAATGGGCAGAGGCTCGACTTATATAAGAAATGAAAGTTAGAAATGAATTGGCGGCATCAAACACTTAAATTCAATTGGCGGCTTCAATGTGCACATCTCAATTGGCGGCTTCAATGTGCACATCTCAATTGGCGGCATCAAGGTTAGATTTGTTAGATGCCGCCAATTGAGTTCTCTACATCACTAATATTGATTTTTTCCCCCAATACCCCCCAAAAGTAATTTCTAAAATAATAACCCCACTGCTTTTGCAAATGATTCGACATATTATGATGTTTAGCTCTTAGAATCCTGTAGCTCTTAATTTTATTTGTATGGAAACCGATCACCTCCTTTTTAACATACAAAAAGTACAAACAAAAAGTGATATATGACTATGCACCAAAGCATCCTAAGCACACGAAACTCCTTGAAATGACTAACATGTTAACCAACACTTAGAACAAACCAAAAGATTCATTAAATTATTGTCGTAAACTTGTTGGTATGAATCTTTCTTAGAAGATCTAAGCTTGTGTTTTGTCATCATCATCATCATCATCATTAATAACCTTGTTGTTATTCTTCTTTTCTTCCTGTGATCTCTTTACATTCAAGAAGAAATCAACCATCACAGATTCATACAACGGTAACTTCTCATAACCAGGAAAGTAATTAATATCAACCACATGATACCCATCACTCTTGTCATCCTTAATCATATCGAAATTAAAAAGATGCAATCCAAGAGCCTCTCTCAATCCACTAGCCACCTCAGAAACAAACTCAGGCGAGGGCTTTTTCGGCTTGTCACCGCAGTTTTTATTATCTTTATTACCATCCCATCCATCATCACTAGCCATCACAGAACTTGATATTTGAGAAAAACTCATAACCCCATTAGAATACTCCGATTTCATCTTCTCCATCGTCTCATTCGAAAAATCGGGTAAGGAACTACGTTTCACACACTTAACATATTCCCCAGCTACGTAAACTTTAAAGATGACTCCACCATGGTTTACAAACTGTTGTAGCACCATGGGTGGGTCTAGTTTGGTTAACCCTTCATGGTTAAGCACTAACAACATGTTGTGTGCTTTGGTTGAGCCATCAGCAAGGAGCGCCTTTGCGATCATAGGAAATGTTAGATCATATAAGTTTTGGTTTGTTTGGATGGTTTTAAAAGAGTCAAAGTCATTAACAAGGAGTTGGTTTGGGATGCTAAGGTTGGGGATGTTGAGTTGGGCGATTGG
This sequence comes from Ambrosia x helenae, assembly GCA_030844895.1. NCBI lineage: Eukaryota > Viridiplantae > Streptophyta > Magnoliopsida > Asterales > Asteraceae > Ambrosia > Ambrosia x helenae. Next base: position 9,033,869 of record CM061223.1, read on the forward strand.
TTCGAGCATGGAGATGCGGTTGTGGAGGCGTTGGATGGCGGTAGGGCGGTCGATGATGGTGGTGTTAGGATTATTGAGGGAGAAATGTTCGAGGTTGAGGTTCCATTCATGGCCGTAAAGTTTGTGGATTATGCAATGAAATGGACCTTGTTTGTTAGTGGTTTGGTGATGTCTATAGGAATGAATTCAATGCCTCTTTGTTTTGCATATGTGATGAATGATTCCACCATAAAAGCTTCGGTTTTTCTTGTGGGTAATGCATAACCCACTCGAAAAACACAAGTTTTTGCTTGTAATTCTGGCATTTTTGTTGTGTGTTTGTGTGTGTGAGAGGTCGGTACGCTTTGTTTTTTTAACGGGACGAACTTATATAAAAAAAAACTAGCAAGAAACTTGATACAAAATAACAAAACGAGATGATTTGGTTTGATTGATGGGTTTTGTTTGATGAGATGAATCGGCTTTTATATGCTAAGATTTGAAAAAAAAAGGAGATTCTACACAATTTAAAAATTACAAGTGGACCTCGTTTGGCCAAAGGCATTATAGCCAAGTACAGGGATGAGCTCGGGACGGTATCAGTATCAACCGATACCGATCCCGAAAACTCTCAAAACCCAATGCCGATCCCGAAAACTCTTAAAACCCAATACCGATACCAAAAACATACGGTACGGTACGGTATTGGTTCGGTATTGGTACGGTACTGGTATGGTATGGTATCGGTAGTTTACCTTAAAATACCGATACCATACCGATCCCGTACCGATACCAAAACCGAAAACCTCTAAATGTGGGTACCGATACCGATACCGAACACCCTCGGTTCGGTACGGGATCGGTACGGAATCGGTTCGGGATCGTATCGGTTCGGTATTCGGGACTATAAGGTCCTGGGTTCGAATCTCACGAGGGGTTTTTGAAAGTTTGTCAAACGTGCCATTCTCATTGAACATAAATGACTTAAATGGTTACAAGGATTGAGATATACAAGGCAACTAATTTTCCTAATTAAGAGGACATTCAATACATTTGACTATACATTTATGATGATTGATTTGACTATATATGGTATGATAGCTAACAGTTTTCTCATAATTATGAGTTTCCTCCTGAATTGGTGACTTGGTGGTGAAATATAATCGCGTGGTAACACTGGTGGCACGATGATACTCCAGTGGTCCGTGAGTGATTCCGATTGGCCGTTAAAAAAAAAGTGTACCTCGTTTGAAGAACAAACGAATCTATATATACCCACATATATATATATATATATATTCCCTGTTGTGAATTAATGAGAACGGTTTCACACTTAACTCATTTAATTCGGGCTTGTTCATGCATGTTCATTGTTTCTGTCAACTTGTTTTTGTTTAATAGTTTAGCAATTGGTTATGAAAACCGGTTTGTTACTTTGTTTGACTTTAGATTGTTAATAGTTTAGAAATTGGTTGTGAAAACTGGTTCGTTTGACTTTAAAAAAGTGACACATCTGGCTTTTGGGAGTTGATAAGAAAGCATTTTGCATCTGGTGAAAGAGAAGTAGAAAAGTCACATGATTTGTGGTAGAGGTTGTAAACGAGTGGTGTAAGCGAGTGGGCGGGGTTTAAATCTAACTAAGCTTGAGTTGGAGTCCGATTCTCTTCAAACTTTATTACTAAAGCTCGGGCTCGAGTTAGATTCCTTCAAACTCTATCATAGTAGCTTAAATTCTAAGCAATGCTACAAGGCTCATCTTATTTCTTACACGAATATAGCATATATATGTGTAAAATTAACAATTTTGATTACCCAATATATAAGAATGTGTACATTTATTTTAGAATTGGTGTTAGATATTAACACCTATTGAATCGTTTACAAAAAACATATTAGAATTCTCACTTGAGTTTGTTTAAACTCATCTAAGTACGGGTTTTAACAAAGTCCACCATAACTTATTCTCTCATTAAAAAATGTAACATCACCACATGGGTTTATTTTAAGAAGTAATATTTATTAAAGCATCTGTATAATAATGATGATAACAACTAGATCCGCCGTCCTTCACGGGTAGCTCAGTTGGTGAATGGATCAGAGATCTCTTTTGAAGGTCTTAGGTTCGATTCTCACGAAGGACATAATGAGAAATGATGGATGACTCGTGGCCTATGGTCATGAGTTCGAGTCCTGATCTCGCTAGGTTTTACCGTTCACTACTGTCGAGCCTTCGAGCGGGTATGTGGGTCGGGTTTTCCCTGGAAGCGGGCTGTCGGACGGGCTAGGGGCTTCGTGCGTCCGGGTGGGCCGGTTGTGCCCCTGTCTTTGCCACTAGGGGGCCGCGTACGAAATACTCGGCGTTGTTTAGTTGGCCGTTCAAAAAAAAAAAAAAAAAAAAAAAAAAACTAGATCCACCTTATTGAAGGTCACAAGTTTGAATCCGAGCCAACACGCTTTTTATCCGGTCGATGGGGTTACCTTGGGGAATGGTTCCTGCTGGGCTCTAGGTGCGTCTGTTGACGTTTTAAGATACGGTTCTCGTTGAACGCCAAACCCCACACTGAAGCTAGCGTGGACCCGGTTACAACAACATAGTCTGATCAGATGTGGGGTGGGGGCCTGCGATTAACAAATGTGACTAACTGATTCCCTAAAAAAGATGAAGAAGGTCACCGTTAAAAAAGTTAGGTTTCTTTCAAGAAATAATTAATATAATTAAAGAATCTATATAAAATATTGGGCGAATATGTATAAACATTGCCACATCGTGTTTATTCAAGAAACACTTTTGAGTGGGTGTTGTTTTAATATTGGGGGACTAGTGTATATATATATATATATATATATATATATATATATATATATATATATAATTTTAACTTGAATATATATATATATATTCAAGGAAATTAAAGTTTCTAGAGTTTTCACTATAACAAGGGTTTCCAATATAACCTTATACTATATATATATATGGTTGGGTTCAAATGAGAACTCACTCGAGTTGAGAGAATCGTGAGAACTAGAACGTAAGATGCGTTTTTTTTTCAAACATTTACCCAAGAACGTAAAAATGACTAACTAAGAAATATACAAAAATTAATTTTTTACGACATCACGTTGGTCTAACAAAAGGTGACATAAATGTTCTTACACCAGTGTAACAAAAAAGACCAATTTACATCAGTTTTGTTACACAGGTTTAAGTGCATTAAAGGTTTAAGGGCACCTTAATGTTTTTTCATTTTTTTTATATTTCCTAGTTGGCCATTTTGACGCGTTTGGGTAAAATAAAAATTAAAAAAAGTTGAATTTTAGGTTGTAGTTTTCACGGTTCTCTTAACTCGAGTGAGGTCTCAAATAAACCGGATCCTATATGTGTGTGTGTCTTACTTTTGTTTTACGGTGTAGTTGATCCTACCCTGTATGTATGTATGTATGTATGAAGTTGGTATGTATGAAGTTGTTACATGAATAAGATGAATGACCAAATAAGTTGTAATTTACCTCGTATATGTAGTTAGTACCAGAACTGCTTAATTTGTGTTGGCAGTATATTGGTGTGTTAGCTAATGATTTGTTAAGGGTTTGAGACTTCAGATAAATGAGTTTGTGAGTGTTGGGATTCCATAGGTGAGGTTAGAATTCAAGCCTCATAAAAGGTAAAAAAAAAATGGTCTATTTAAAAGGTGAGGTAAAAAGGGGTGTAAAAAAATAGAGAAGGAAATTAGCCATTAAAAAAAGTTAAAATAAGATGTAATGACCTTATTGGTTAAAAACTTAATGAGACATAAGTGAAAAGATGTTGATTTGATTTTGATTGGTAACAATTTGAGCTTTGCTAATCTGGACTTGGGTGCTTATAATAAACAAACAGGAGGATATTTACGAGATCACGGATATGTCCAAGTCAACCAATGGTGTTAAGCCTAGGACGTCCAATTCTACTTTTGATGAAATCACGATGGAAGAATCTGTAAGTTTGACTCTTTTTCTAAGCAAAAAGGGCCTTGGAAGGTTGAACTTTGCTATCAAATCTCGCATTCATATTTTCTTAAAAATTTATGTAAGCTTTAACTTATGTCAATTCCACAGCCACGTACCGCCTCCCTCCGACACAAAAGTGACATATCAACAATATATGAGGTACACGAAAGGCAGTCAAAACAGAAAACGTCAAAGAAGAAAAAGTCATAACCTCAAACTTGGCGTAAATTTATAGGATTGATGAAGAACAATATGTGTGTATAATAATATGTTTTGGTTTATAGGATTCATCAAAATAAAATGACGCGGCGTTCAATGGTGGTCTCAACCATCTCTTGATTATGCCACGTGGCATAATGAGATGCAATGATTACAACTTCCAACTTAAGTGTTTGTTTAGTTAATTAGGTTAGGAATTATAAGAGCCATTAGAATGTGAGAAATTAGAGAGATGTGATGAGTTTTTTAATAGTTGCAGCTTACATAAGTGATTCTTTAGATGATTACTGATTAGGTTTTAGATTAGGGAATATGAGTTATTACTGATTAGAATACTATGAACATGCAATGATTAAGAGATTTTGTGGTTAGTTAACTTGAGCCATTTGCAATAGGTTATCACGTAAAAATACATTTTTCAACCCCGGGATCCTCCCGGGTAATCAGCTAGTATTATTATAAAATAATGTGGTCTTATTGTGTTGATTGAGTGATTGGTTTTGTAGGTTGGTTTTACCATGTATTTCTTCTTAAACTGTGTTGCTGTGTATTGTTGGTTCCTAAAGCATCTTGCTTGTGGACTAAAATGTTTTGCGACTAATGAAATTGATCCATCTTACTGTTAATAAAAAAAATAAATTAAATAAAATTATTTTAGTTGTCTATTAAGTGTTTTCATTATGTGTACCGCAAAGTTCTATTATTTATTAGAGATCAAATACAAAATGTAAATGTAACGTTGAAAAGTGGCAATTTGAATCGATAAAACAACAAACACAGCTCAGTTTGTAGACGGAAGTTTAAGACACGACATAAACATGCAGTCAAATGATTTTATTGAGTCGAAAGGTTACAACTCCGAAAGAGTTTATATCGTCTAAGGTCCTGGGAAGATTGGGCATGACATCCCCTCTCAGACACTAATTTGAATATCACAAAACTTAAAACCCTCACACATGAAACTGTCTTATTGATAGGTTGGTTAAAAGATGTGCATTAACATGTCTTAAAGTGAATTTTAAGGAATGAAAAGTTGTTGAATGGTAGTGCTTTGACATTATTTTGTTATTTCAGGTTTTGACAACTTAAGAGTGTAAATATGGAGTTTTGGAGATGCTCGGGTGAAATATGGGAGCCAAAACAAGTTGGGAAATCCAAATTCAAGAAAAATGGTGGTTTTAGCGTATCCTACGTCACTTTTGGTGTATTCTACACCATTGGCGTAGGTGGAGAGCAACTGGTCGCGTAGGGCAGCAGAAAACTGATGATGAAATCTGGGATTGGCGTAGGCTACGCCAGAAATGGCGTAGGATACGCCATTTGCTGTCAAGATTCAATCATTTCCTTAAATGGCACAATTATGACATGAATTAGGAAATCAATCAATAAAAACGACTTTCCTTGACTAAGAAAAGCATCTTTCATCATTCCTAATCAATTCCATTCATTCCAATCCATCCTACATTGATCCTTTCATCACCTTCTTGAAGAACTAAGATTGAAGATTGAAGAACACAAGATTTGAAGAACTTTATGGCCATGCTTAGCTAAATCTCTTTGTATCACACTTAGGAAGTAGACAATTGAAGATCTAGGGTTTAACATTTGGGTATTTCTTTAAACTATTGATTGTGTGATTGTGTGTTTGAACTACCGTGTTAGATTGTGATTAATCTTATGTTGAAGTCATTTTAGTTAATTGATCTTGTGCCAATTTCTAATGTCATGAACATGGTTTCTTGCTCTAACACAAACATAGGGTTGTATGTTTTAGTGTAATGAAGTATATTATTGTCCATCTTTGAATGTTGATGATTCTTGATACCTAAGCCTATTGAACAATCAATCCGTTAACATCAATTGCATCATAATTAATTGACCCATTTGTGATAACCTTAGACTTCATTGTTGAACTCTGGGTGTGATCTTTTTAATCATTTGCTTACAATCCAAATTATTTTCTACCATTTTATTATAACTTAATCTCAAGTTTTGTCAATTTAATCAAAACTCTTTTCAATCAAATTCTTAAATGAACAAATTGCAACTTAAAAAAAACAACATGGTATCTTCATAAGCACCATTGTCTAATTAATTAAACAATATTCACTAACCACACGCTCATTGGATTGATACCTTATTTACCCTAACTACCTAGGTTATTTAGGCTTTGTATGACCCGTGACGACCGACTCATCACTTATATATGCATTCCCTTTTGCCTGGTCACTTAGGCGAATGAGACTGATTTGTCTGGTCTCTGGGTGAATGTAGACATTCACCTCATTCTCATTCACATTGTTCTTCAAGCGAATGACACTCATTCGCTTGGTCTCTCCCATGTGAATGAAGTCATCACGTGAACCCATTAGGTGAATGTCTCTGCTAATTCGTACATGCCGTTATGAATCGGTCAATTACCAGTGTTTACATTATTTACATACATAGTATTTAACTAAAACTCAACTCTAGCATATTCGCCTAGTAACAGACATACACTAATGCATCAAAATATAAAATTCAACTCAAAAGGGTTTTCATTTTATAATATATATATATATATATATATATATATATATGGGGTAGGGATCATACGAGAACCAAGGAACCAATGTGAACAAGTGGCATTTTTGTAAATATGAGGGGTCTATACAAAAATCCCTCCATCATAAAATAAAAAAATTATATAACCTAAAATAATTAAAAAAATAAAAAAGTAAAAACATCAAAATGATTGTTTAGTATTAATATTTAAAAAAAAAAATTGGTTGATATTACGTCATATGACGTCATGCCTAATGCACATGTGTATTTCAATAATAGATCACACTTTTGAATACATTATCAATTACCATAATTAATAATCATTAAATGGACGTCATCCACCACTAAAAACCTAAACCCACCCACCCCCACCCCCACCGCCCTAAAAATCCTCAACCCACCTACCACCACCCAAAAAATCCTAAACCCACCCATCACCACCACCCAAAAAACCTAAACGCCCACCCCCTAAAAACCTAAACCCACCACCACCACTCCCCCCCCCCCCCCCAAAAAAAAAAGCCTAAACCTACCCACTACCACCCCCTAAAAAACCTAAACCCCCATCCTCACCTGTAAAAACCTAAACACCCAACCCCAAAAACCTAAACCCCCTAACCCCATCCTTTAAAATACCTAACCCCTCTTTCTCACCATACCTAAAAACTAAACCCTAAAGCTAAACCCATCAAAAGGCTTAACTATAATACGGAAATGCATATGTGCATGTAATACGCATGTCTTATTTATAGTTTTTATATAGAGTTTTATTTTAATTTATTCACCCCAACCCCAAAAACCTAAACCGTTCCACTCCATCCCCCTCAAAACCTAACCCCCTCCCACCATATCTAAAAACCAAACCCTAAGCTAAACCCATAAAAAAACCCTAACTATAATAGTGAAATGCACATATGCATGCAGTACACGTTTCTTGTTTTATAGTTCTTATATAGAGTTGTTTTAAGTTTATTCATGTTTGTTGTCATACACTTTTCTTATTTTCAATGTATGTTATAATATGCATGACTTCGCAATTGACGAGTTCAAGTGTATTTTATCTCTCACCGTGCGTCCATTTAATGATAATTGAATAAAATTTTTTGCCTCCTTATATCTTATATCGCGTCCATTTAATGATCATTTAATTATGATAATTGATAATTACTTAAAAGTGTGATCTAATAGTGAAATGCACATGTGCATACGGTATATGTTTGAATATATGTAGCAACGAAATACATTTGCATCAGAAATGACGTCATATGACGTAATATCAGCCATTTATTTACTTATTTATTTATTTTCGAAATATTAATACTAGATAATCATTTTGGTGTTTTTACTTTTTTTTTATTTTTTTAGGCTATATATTTTTTTTTTATTTTTTGATGAAGGGGTTTTTGTAGACACACTTCATATTTACAAAAATGTCACATGTTCACACTGGTTCCTTGGTTCTCTCATTAATTGATGATTCTCAAAAGATCCAAATCCTATATATATATATATATATATATATATATATAGGTTAGGAGTTGGCTAAAAAGTCAATTTTGTAACATCGCGTTATTTTTACTTTTCATGTATTTTAAATTCTATACTTAACAAATTCCAAGTTCGCCTTTATTCGCTTCTTTTATGTTACTCCTACCAATTCGTGAGGAGTCGTCATTAAAATTTATCCTATTCAATTTAGGCGTTATAACAAGAAACCTTACTTAGTTAAGATCTTAATATATACTTATTATTAATAAAACATATATATATATATATATATATATTTAATAAATACTAAAAAAAATAATAACATAATATGAAACATTTGCTTTTGACTTTAAGTAACAAATACACCATTTCAAAATTTTAGTCCATACATTTTTTTTATTTATGATTTTATTTATTTTTTTCTTTTAAAGATATAATTACTACTAATTAACTTCTAACCACCCTAATTAATTCATTAAATACTCAACCCCTTCACCCCAACTATAAATACACCACTCCTACCCATTCTAACACTTGCTCATTCCTAAATCCTCTCTAAACCTCCCAATTCTTCAAAGAAATCTCAAGTGTGGAAGTCCACTTCTAAGTGAGTTTTCTCATAAACTCCAACTTTATTATTCTTTCTTCACTTCTTTTCTTCTTCTAACCCCTTGGGGAAACCTCTAGGACCTTGCTCTTGTTTGCTATGGCAAATGAATACGAGTGGGACACCAAAATGAGGCCTCAAAGGTGGTTCATCTTCTATTGTTTTTATGCACTAGAAGGTTAGTTGAAGTGATACCAACCAAGTTCACCAACAACTTAATGTTGGATGGACTTGTCCAAACTAAGTCACCATACACTACTTTAACCCTATAGTTATATTATGTAAATACTAAAATATATACTTTCAAAACTCTACTAATCTAATAACTTGGAAGGTTTGTGGATACATCCCTACCTTACCAATACTTGACTCTCTTGACCATCCGAATCACCTGTATGGTGGTTTGTGTTTTGGTTAGCCTTAAAGGCACTACTTGACTCTCATGACCATCCGAATCACCTTTATGGTGGTTTGTGTTTTGGTTCGCCTAAAAGGCTTGCTTGACTCTCTTGAATCTAATAATCCAACTCTTGAACCTAAAATGCTTTCCTTTCTAATTCTAGTTATTCGGAGCTAAAATCTTCAATTCTCAAGACCCGTTTTTGAGAACTAAATAATGCACCCTAAGGTGAGTTCATACTTGTCCCCCTTTATCCTTTATTCTTTGGGGCTCAACATGTATCACTATCAAAACTCAAACGATTTTAAACTCTACAATCTATTATGCTTAGTCTAAAGTCTATCATATTCTAAATTCTATCATGCGCAATCTAAAGTCTATTATATGCTTGTACGCTATGCTATGTAGAATTATTTACTCTAACATACAAATGTTCATATAGTTGACAACCCACCTTGCATGTATAGCGCTATAGGATTGGCTATCCGCCCCCTACATGGGTCATGTTAAGCAAAATTCTTCGTGGCTAGTCGTCGTTTGTATGGTTCTCGTGCATATGCCTATAAGCAAAACTTTATTATACTATGTATGTATGTCAAAACTAGTATGCTCACCAATGCTTTATGTGTTGACGGATATTTTATACATGTTGCAGGAAGTATTTATTGCAGGACATTCAAGAAAACTACTTAGGATTGGACATAGAAACTCACTCTAGTTCAAGTTATCATATTCTTGTTGTTGTATTTTTCGTTACATGAACTACTTGTATTTCTATGTTTAGACAATAAATGAAATTCTATCTTTAAACTATATTGTCACAAAATCTAGTGTCATGAAGTCTTTGAACAATCTATCCCAAGTCTCGCCCCGATGTATTCCGCCATCGTTGGGGTGTGACAAATTTTTCCTAAAAAGTGTAAGAAGTCTATGTTGGTATTGTGTTTTAAATTTTAGGAGAAATGTTTCATATTCTTTTGGTATCGTGTTATATAGAAAAACAATAAAAGTAATAATTTAAAACACAATCAAATGTATTTGAATTATTAAATCTAAAACACCTTGCGAAGAAATATTATCAATGTGTTCTAAAGATAATCAGTGTGTTTTACAATTTAATGCTTAGAATATATTTGATTGTATTTTAAATTGTTACTTTTATTGTTTTTCTATATAATACAATACCAAAAGAATATAAAACATTTATCCAAAAATTTAAAATAAAATATTTACATAGACTTCTTACACTTTTTAAGTAAATGGAATTTTTACACAAACCCTACCATATATGTAATTCATAAACCATCTTAATTTATTATTTCCATTAAATTACAAAATTAGTTTTTTTTCTTCTTCTTCTTCTTCTTTTTTTTTAAAAAAATATTTGGTCATCATAGCCTTAAATAACAAAATTAATAATTTGCAAAAAAAAAAAAATGTTAGAAATGTCAAAACCTAATTGTATTGGTCGGTCTTGCCACCCATTCAATCCAACGGGTTGGTTTACCTGTTCTGAAACTAAAATTAACGGTTCGGTTCACATTATTTTTTGTTCTTTTCAAAACCGGTCAAACGAACCTTGAACAGAATTTCTCTCCTCATCTTTGTTCATGATCAAAGGCAAAAAAAATTATATATATTGCTTTTTTTTTTCCATTTGAACTCAATATAATTTATCTATGTGTGTATTTGTGTATGCTCTAGTAATAAATGTCATCTGTTATAAGTAGCCCTCCTTTAAACTGAAGGAGCCAAATAGTGAAAAATTTTGGGTTGTATGTTACCATCAATTTCCTTTTTTATATAAATAATACTAGATATTTGCCCGCGTTGACACGCAGTTCAACAACGTACGATTATTTGGAGTAGTATAACGTATAAGAAAAATAAAGTAGAAAAATTTTATTAAAATTTAAAGGCAACGAATACACATTTATTCAAATATCGCTGAAAATTTCCTTATAAACCACATTTTTTGTTTTAGTCATCACTTTCCCACCAGCATCAAGTATAAGTAACTTCACGCCTGCCCTGCTTTTAACTCTTGACAATGCGACATAAAGCTGACCATGTGAGAATACAGGGTTTCTTAAATACAATCCAACCTGAATAAGGCGACTTAAATGGTATGTGTCAAAAATAGACTTATGGCATATTCAACAATAAGAAAGTAATAAAAATAAAAATAAGAAACTAACTACCACCTAAATTTCACAATTTAATTTGACACGTTTGAGAAGATGAGCATTACCCATATCGACCCGCTAAAAAAGCTTCGAGCACATTTTATTCTATTTGACACATTTGAAAAGGCAAACATTACCCAAATCGACCCGTTAAGAAAAGGGAAGATTGCCCCAATTCACCTATGGCCTATGTATAAGTAAAAGGAACATCAATCTAATCAAAACACCATAAACACACTGTTGGCGACTTTTACCCTATTTGACCCATTGGAAAAGTTGAACACTACCCAAATCGACCAATTTATAAGTAAACAAACATGAACCTACACCACTAAAACAACATTTTAACCGACTATTACCTTATTTGACCCGTTTATAGGAAGGAACATTTAATTAAAGTGACCCATGTATAAGTAAAAGGAGCATTACTCAATAATTTTAACCGACTATTACCTTATAGATGCTATTTATACGCTAAAAATAGTAATGTGACAAATCAAATAATTCAGCATTTATTTTGTGTTTAAATGTCTTTAATTTTAAAAACTGGATTTTTTTTTTAAATTTTGATTTTGAATGTTTAAAAATAAATTTATAAATGTATTTATATATGATTAATAATTTTATGTTTAAAGGTTATTAATTAAATGGTAATCATAATTATTAACATTAGATGTTTCCAATATTGTGTAACTCACGATAAATGCTAATTATACGCTAAAAATAGTAATGTGACAAATCAAAGAATTAAGCATTTATTTAGTGTTTAAATGTCTTTAAATTTAAAAACCGTATTCATTTTTAAATTTTGATTTTGAATGTTTGAAAATAAAGTAATTCAATTGAAAATAGACGTATTAATTGTGATGAAAAAAATTCAAATTTAACTTTGTTTATAAATGTATTTATATTTATATATGATTAATAATTTTGTGCTTAAATGTTATTAATGAAATGGTAATCATAATTATTAACATTAGATGTTTCCAATATGGTGTAAATCATGATAAATGCTATTTATATGCTAAAAATAGTAATGTGACAAATCAAATAATTAAGCATTTATTTGGTGTTTAAATGTCTTTAATTTTAAAAACCGTTTTTTTTTTTTAATTTTGATTTTAAATGTGTAAAAATAAATTTATAAATGTATTTATATATGATTAATAACTTTGTGTTTAAAAGTTATTAATGAAATGGTAATCATAATTATTAACATTAGATGTTTCCAATATTGTGTAACTCATGATAAATGTCAATTATACGCTAAAAATAGTAACATGACAAATCAAAGAATTAAGCATTTATTTTGTGTTTAAATGACTTTAATTTTAAAAACCGTATTTTTTTTAAAATTTAGATTTTGAATGTTTGAAAATAAAGTAATTCAATTGAAAATAGACGTATTAAGTGTGATGAAAAAAATTCAAATTTAACTTTGTTTATAAATGTATTTATATTTATATATGATTAATAATTTTGTGTTTAAATGTTATTAATGAAATGGTAATCATAATTATTAACATTAGATGTTTCCAATATTGTGTAAATCATGATAAATGCTAATTATACGATAAAAATAGTAATGTGACAAATCAAAGAATTAAGCATTTATTTTGTGTTTAAATGTCTTTAATTTTAAAAACCGATTTTTTTTTAAATTTTGATTTTGAATGTTTAAAAGTAAATTTATAAATGTATTTATATTTGATTAATAATTTTGTGTTTAAATTATTAATGATATGGTAATTATAATTATTAACATTAGATGTTTCCAATATTGTATAAATCATGATAAATATCAAAATGCAAGAATTGCTAACACTAAAGAGCAAAATCATGTACCTTATGTTGATATTTTGGATCTCCAATCCTTTGTGCCCGTGCAACAATAAACTCTAATTGCTTTATGCAAGAATCTGCCAGAGTACTATTACCCTGAGCAAACAGCCTCCACCGTTGCTCACTGGTGCAACACAATCGTTATACACCTGCAACCGCCATAAAAAAGTATTAAAAAAACAAATCAGAATTTTAAAAATGTATTAAAATTAGTGCAATAACTTTACAAACCAATTCCACCATCAATTCCATTCAACAACTTTCCAAACCAAGATTCATAATTATAGCAATTATAGTTAATACATTTGACTATGCAGTTAATACATTTGACTATGACTATATGGAAAGTGTACAACTAATTGTGCTATTAAACAATCGTTACCTTGAAGGAATCGTATGAAAAAGCAAGAAACAATCGTTACCTTGAAGGAGAGAGACGAAGAACATGAAACCTAAACCCCCAAATCTGCAAAATTATTTAAAAGCAATCAACAATACAAAAAAATAGGTTAATATCAACAATCGATTATCCCTGAAAATCATTAAATATGAAAATCATTATAAGAAACAAATAATCGCCTAACTATGAAAATCATTATAACAAACAAACAATATATAACAGGAATCATATTAAAAAAATAGAAACAATGGTTACCTTGAATGAGTGACACGAAGAAGATGAATGATCGGAGCCGACGAACACACACAAAACAAACAGACTGATGTTAAACAATCTATTAAATCTGAAAATAAGTATAACAAAGAACAATATGTAACAGGAATATTATGAAAAAGAAAGAAAGAATCGTTACCAATGATCGGAGATAGAAGCTTTGCTTTGATGAAGAAGAAACGATCGCAATCTTCTTCTTCAAATGAGAGAGAGCGAATGAGAGAGAATGAGGAGAAGAAAGAGAACGTATGTTTTGATTTAGGGTATTGATTGGATAGGTTAATGATATTAGGAAAGTATTAATTAACCAATTTTGACCATATTTATGTATTATACTATAATTTTTATTTTTTAAAAAAGAAAAATTTTATAAATTACAAGAGGAGGACACGTGACACAATATGGGAAGAGAAAGGAATTGAGGTGAAATGAGGGAGTGCCAAGTGTCATAATTGAGTTTGTTTTATTAGATATATAGAATTGTGCATTGGTTGGTCGTCCAAGGCCAGCATTAAAAATTCAAAAACGGTAGACACTACAAACAGTTGAGCCTCTTGAATTTGTGTCCATACTATTTGGAAACGTTAGTTTTTATATTTGTTTGTTATATTTGTTTTATTTGTTGAGAGGCCATTTTCCTATAATTCCAGCCTTTTTGGTCCTTTGTCCCATTTTTATACATAGTATAAAAAATACTTTATTTAGTATGAAAATGAATAATTAAGTCTCATCCAAAAGAATTATATTTCTTAGAAGTTAGAACCCTAATTGTCCATCTTTCCTCTCTTATTTTTATACATAGTATAAAAATACTTTATTTGTCTCTTCCTCCCTCCTGAATAACAGATGTGTGTCCTACGATTCTTTCCACATACGATTGGAGATGATCTAAGGAATTCTTGGTTCGCCAAGGGGTTTAACTAGTTACAACATTTGCATTGTTTTTATGTATGGATGGTAGTCATTTCTTAATCTCTCAAACCCTATTTGAATCAACTATAAACGTTAATACATTTATATCCTAGAACCAAAATATGTTTGCTTTAATATTACAAACATATCCTTTAAATAATATCATTTAATATTTTATAAATTGGTTATCTCTATATTTTTGTAAAAATAAGCGTAGTCTTTCCAAATAATTAATCTTAAAATCCAAACATGCAAAAGTGCAAGCGGTTGAAGTGAACTTTACTACAAAGCAGGGCACAACCTCTCCACTATGTGGGATGTAATCAATTATTTCCATTTTGCATTGCAGCCTTATTTATCTATTTTCTTGTCTTTTTTCCTTTTATATATAAAGCAATTTGATGAAGCGAAAAATGCGCACGAAAGAGAAGAAAATACGAATCAATTGTCAACCATCATTTCCTTTTTTAATTTTATCTTCTTGCAAGAAATAATAATTGCATGTTGCCTTTTATTTTTTTAAAATAAAATTTTACTTTCTGAAACTCAATTCAGTGAAGTTTTAAGTAACTCGAGTTTCAATTGTTTCGAACACGATCATGAATAAGACTACGGGGACGTCCCCGGGGTGTCCTCGTCTGTCTTGGACAGGCTACACCGCTCCTAGGGGTCGTCCCCGTCCTAAATAGACGATGGAGACGGGCCACAACACCATTTATTATTTTTTTTTTACCGTTGACTTTAACGGCTATTATAAATACCAATCATTTCAACACATTTTTTTTTTTACAAAAACTCTCTATCTTAACCCAATTCCCTCCAACTTTTTTTAAAACAATCCAATTCCAAAAAAAATATATATATATACACAAGCAATGTCGTATTTACTTTGTTTGATTCTTTATATTCGTCGAGCGAGAAAAAACCAACTTTTTATAAACACCGTTTGAGAAGCAGCAGAGGAAGAGGAAAACCCACTTTTAATGTTATATAATCTTGTATTTTTTTTAATGTTATGTAATCTAGTATTTTTTTTTTTTAACTTTATGTTTTTTTTTAATTGTAACTTTTTTTATTAATTTTAGTATTTATTTTTAGTTTATATTAACTAGGATTTCTACCGCGCGCGCCGCGGTGATTTCTGCTTCATCTTGAACTTTTTCTTTACTCGGTTACGACTTGCGCAAAAACGATTAAGAACATCAAATAAGGCTGTTTTTGTTGTGATGCATCTTTTCTTTAAGGTTATGATAAATTAGCAATTCTGAGTGTGAGGTTGATGCGATTGTCGCCTTGGCCCGACAGGGTTCATGGATGGCACTTCAGGAGTTGCAATCTTCTCTGTAGCCTTGGTGGTGTCGTTTCTTTTTTCTTTTCTTCTTTTTTTTCTTTTTATCCTAAGCCTTGCACGTTTGGTTTTTGCTTTCGAATTGTATTGGAAGTTACATTTTGAACGATCACTAATTTTTTTTATATCTTTGGTTGATATGTGGTCACCACACATGAGTTATTTTACTTGATTTTTGACGTTTACCCGGCTATCATGAATGGTTTTGGCTGTGGTTTTTTGGGTTTCCTAATGATCAACGATGTTTTTTCAACAATTCATGGACTACCCAAAAGAAGTTAGTTGATGTTATGTTTTTGGGAGAAAAATACCTTCCAATGCCAGTCATTAGTCTTCGCCTTTGGGCGATGATGATATTTATCTGAGCCTTTTTAGGGGACATCGGAAAAAAAAAAGATGCCGCAACGCAAATAAAAAGGTTGTCGTTGTCAAGAACGGAAAAGCAACCATGAGCTTGAGACACTGCAACGACAATAAATCAGGATGTCGTTGTTCAGAAACGCAAAAGCAATGATGAGTTACAGGAGCTTCATTAGGCGTTGACTAAGGTTAGTGTGTTTCAGTATTTTTTATTATTTGTTCTTCGTTTGTTATTGTATCATTTAATGTGACTTCTTTAAATGTTTATTTGTTTTGCATGTTTAAAGATTAATAACTATAATCCAAGTGGAGCATATGTGAGGGTTGCGTGTTTTGACTGGATTTGCTTTATCAAGCATTAATAATTAAAGAACGCATAGCCTGCAATAATAATAATCTGAGTGGAGCATATACACGTAAATGGCGATAATCCAGGTGGAGAATACGTGGCGACCTCGCTATATAACTACTTCGAAGACAGAATATCCATACCAAAGGAAGATGATATTATGCGCGAATCATGTGATTGGGTTTCACCCGTATTACATTTACTGTTGCAGTCTATGAGACTTGGCAATGGCACTATCTACGATAATTTACAATTGTGTGAAATTTGTATTATGCTAGTAGTACCTGTATACTTAGAAATTGTATGTATTGTAGATTCGAATTTTTACAGTTTATGTAAGCGATTTTCATTCAAAATATTTTTGTAACATAACATCGTTCGATTTCTAAAGAAAATATTACGTTAGTTGCTTGTTCTTAGCGCCTCTTTGACGATGATTGTTTTATAAATGCATTCCGCTGGTATATCATTTACGATATCGTCTTTTTAACATCACAAACTGTTTGCAACATGCCCCGCCACGAGACACAGGGTCAAGTTCTAGATGATTATTTAAATAGCATAAAACTGTATAAGCTTCATACAAAAATCATTTATTTTATTTAAGAAACATAAACTTAAAGTTTGAAATATAAATATGCAACATGAAATGGAATAATGTTTTCAAATGAAAGGGTGATTATCACAAATATATTATGAGTAAAAGTTCAATAATTGATATAAAGTTTATAAATTATAAACTATATAAATTTACCTGTCCTCATTTTCTTTTTACCCCCAAAAGTTTTCAATTAATTCGTGTACGTGGCAAGGTACACATACACAAACCACACCTTTCTTTATTTCTTTCCTATCGTTTTCTGAATATTTACTAAATATTTACTGTAATATTTGGCATCTTCACCATTAATATAATATTGTCCGATTTTTTCCAATGGGATGCTCATCCAGAGCTTACGAATTTGTTTTTTATTTTTGGTCCACCCATCCTAATACTTTTCCCACCTGAGCACGCTTAACTGTGTGGTGTGGCATTTACCCCTTGTTAGAGTCTCATCGTCCCTGATAAGGTTTGACCCACCATCCCGAACGGCACAGGAGTGGCTCTGATACCATTTGTAACATCCGACCCCTCTCACCACTAATATTGTCTGCTTTGCTCCGATGGGTTGCCCATCCAGAGCTCAATGATTTGTTTTTTGTTGCCCCAGCGAAGACTTCCCACAAGGTCATCCATCCTGATACTTCTTCCACCTGAGCACATTTACCTGTGGAGTTCTTCTCTCATCCACTAACATTAAGCCTTAAAACACGTTGGTGATTTAAGAGATATTGGATTACATATGAACCAAGGATATCTCCTAGCCATGACCGATGTGGGATTTTCCTGAGGTGTGACATTTCCCGACTGTAAATTTCTTTTTATAAACATGTGTCAATATTTTTTTATCATTCTATTGCTATACTAGATATTGTTTTCGTATCAAACCGATACCGACCAAAACCCCAATGTGTATTGCAGGTATTTTTGTCATTTTATTTTAAGTACAGTTTTAATTGTATTCTTATTTAATTAAGGTTAAATAAGGTTGACCTGTTTTAATATCATACTAGGTTTGAGACCCGTGGGGACCCACGGTGCAAACCATAGTAAAAAAAATATATTACACTAAGAGTTGTATTATTCAAGTTTAGTGGCTACAACGTAAAGTGTTAATAATAACGGTTAGCCTGATATTTTTTTTCTTATATAAACGTCATGTTTCAATGTTGTGTTGATATGAAATGGGTATTAAAATTAAAACTAATATATAACTATGGTTTTCATGTCAAAGTGGATATTTTTTGTAAGCTATAAGTAACGTTAGTAATGAAAACCGATTACCTATTATGATCAGTACTCAACCAAAGTATAAACTTTAACAAAAAATAACAAAAGGTATGAATACATTGTGTTTTTGTAAATGACTTTTTATCATATTTTTATTTTTAATGTAATTGTAATTAGTACATAACTTGTTTTATTGACAAATGGCAACGCACTGTTCAAAGCACAATAAAAAAAGTTTAAAATAATACTTTATTATTGAAGTTGTATATACATAACGTCAATAAAGATAAGTAAAAAATTGCATCAAAATTACTCACATTATTCATAAATCCTGAAATACTTCTTTGTACACAACATTTGATGTTTTGTTCGTCAATTCACCATTTTCATCTACTATAACTATCTTCAGTCCATCTCGACTTCTGACTCTTGAAAGCGCAACATACAACTGCCCGTGTGAAAAAACTGGATCCTTCAAATACAACCCAACTCTGGATAAGGATTGTCCTTGACTTTTGTTTATTGTCATTGCGAAAGAAACAACAAGTGGAAATTGCCTTCTGTTAAATTTAAAAGGAATTTTCTTATCCGAGGGGGATAAAATAATTCTTGGAATAAAAGTTCGCATTCCAATGTTACTTCCTGATATGATTTTCGCTTCAATGACACGTTTTCTCATTTTAACAACTTGTAACCTTGTCCCATTGCACAAACCGCTTTTCTGATCAATGTTTCTGAGTAACATTACGGGAACGCCAACTTTCAAAACCAAACGATGGTTTGGTATTCCAGAAAACTTAAGACCATTCAGGACATCAGGAGAAACTAATCTTTCATCAACCTATTTGTTAACATCTTCAGACTGGCAAACACTATCCGAACTTAGATACTCAACTTCGTCACCGGAAACATTGAAAGTAATATATCATTAATTTCATGAACAACTTCATTCTTCGGTGCCAATATAACTCGATCTTGAAAATAAGTCGGAATGTGGATGTTATCCAAAAGTGACGGATAAACAAAGGCTATCAAATCATAAACAGGATCCGAAGATTGAGAAATAAGTAAGTCATCAGGTATCAAAATAACATCCTGATCATCGCTTATTGTATCAACCTTTCCTTCTCCTATGTCCAGAAGCCAAGATGCAAACTTTTTAGTTTCCTCAATATCAGAACTGCAGCTTCCAGAAAGCAACCTCATATTTTTTGTTAACTCTAAAACAGTGCATTTGTGCCAAATGTATGATGAACTTAAAGAGGCATTAACAATGTCATGCCTAGTTCCATTTGGTACAACTGGTAGAATTTGCCTAAAGTCACCCCCAAACACAACAACCTTTCCACCAAATAACAAATCAGACGAGTCATCAGCATGTACACCAAATACATCTTTTAAACTTCGATCTAGTGCTTCAAAAGCATGTTTATGAGTCATGGGTGCTTCATCCCATATAATCAAGTCAGTTTGTTTAACCAGCTGTGCAACATCACTATTAGGTGGTATGTAACACATAGAATCTTCAGTTAGGTTTATAGGAATACGAAATCTGGAATGTGTTGTCCTACCACCGGCCAATAGCAAAGAAGCGATACCACTCAAAGCAACATTCAAAACAATCTTTCTTTTACATCTTATGGATGAAGATAGAGTCTTCCATAGGAATGTTTTACCTGTACCACCGTAACCATAAACAAAAAACCCCTCCTTTCTTTTCCTCAACAGATTTAATTACACAATTATAAATATTTTTTTGTTCATCTGTTAAAGAAGAGAACTGAGAATCAAATTCTTCAACCAAACTGTTTGAGTCATAGCCCAACTCCTCACAAATAAGACGGTTGTCTAATAATGATAGAAACTCATTCTCAGGATATGGAATACCTACGAAATGTCGTAGACTGCAACTATTACGCAATAAGAACTTCTCAATATCAAGCAAAGCTAAATTCTTAAGTTCGTCGTCTGAAAGGATCAAATCTGGGGAAAAAATGTGTTAGAATGGAATATATAGAATAAAATTAACATATAAAATGAATAATTGAATATGTGGAACCATTAAAAATAGTATAATTTACATTCCTAATAATTATGAATCATTACAATTTAGTATATGTCCAAAAAATTCTAGAAAATCTATTTTAAAGTAATAATATATTAAAAAAAAGTTAAAAACCTGGACAGTTTGAATCTATTCTTCTCTTGCGTAAAATGTCATCAGACAAATAATTCCATGTTTCCTCCCACACAATGTCAGGTCTTGACAAACTGTTGGACGCTAAAAGAGTTGCAAATAAGTTTCTTAGATAAGGGCCAGAACCTGCAAAAGCCGCTTCCTTTATTGCTTCAACATATTTTGTATCATCATCCAGGAGTCCCATTGCGTAGCATGCATCCCTAAAAGATGATTGTACTTTCCCATCAAATTTAAGAATATCTTGAAATGATGTTGGTCCTTTAACCTTATTCAAAAGCATTCTCAAAAAATAAGCTTCGCCAACAGAAGCAGGAACTGAATGAATTCGACCAATTGACTTTATTCTTTGCCTAACCTCCCATTTTCGTTCTTGTGCTTTCCAAACATATTGTGAAGGGAATTGGATGTAAGTTAGTTGCCTTGCATTGGCATCAATTTTGTTGCGTTCCATCCAACCCAAAAACATAGAGGAAGCACAAGAGGGTTTATTGAGAACGTCGTTAATGTCCTGCGTAGGATCGAAAACAATTCTTTGTTCACCAGGTAGATGAAAAGGTAGTCTCATTACAGGAGGTGACCTGTAATGAATATCATATGAGAATATTCTCCATGAAGCCTCACACGCAGAAATATAACGACAATCATAAAATCCTTTGACTTCATCAACAACTTTGTCTTCACCGGGTACTTTCTTGCTTTGCACAAAATTAAGAGTAACTCTATATGGACCCTTGTTAATGTATTTAAATAAATACTTAATGGATCCAGCTTGGTTACACCATTCAACGTTGATATGAGCCTGGTATCTTTAAAGAAGTGTCTTGTTATATGGAACAACATATCTGTTATCTAATTGCTCACCAGACTTTTCTACAAACGAACCATTATCTCTGCGTCTATACACTGCATAACCTTCAGTATCAATAGAAGTCTCATTCTGGAAATTTTTTGGGAAGTTTTTTGAACATTTGTCATTGACCATACACGGACAACTCATGTTCAAAGGACCACAAGGACCGCGAATCATAAATTCACGTACAAGTTCATACAATTCTGGCTCTTCATCTTTATTCGGTATCTCTGCTGAAATGAACTTGTCAATATGGTCAACTGTAGGAAGCTTATAACCAGCAGCCATAAACAAACAAATGTGTGCGTGTGGTAATCCACGTTTTTGAAACTCATCGGTATATACAGCTGCAAAGTATTAAGACCAACCAAAAGAAAATAAGTTAGAAATGTTATAAAAAAAATAAATGTTGTTGTAATAAAAATTAACTTCATGTGTTCGCACCAGCTTCAACAGTCCCAAATAAGTGTTTATCTTTCAGGTCTTTAATGATGGAATCAAGTTTAATCTTAAACAACCTGCATAAAATGTCTGGCCTATCTTCGGGTCTAAGAGTGGTATCTTGAAGATATCTTCTCATCTCTGGCCATTTAGGATTACAAGTGATTGTAATAAAATAATCAGGGTATCCGTACCACTTACATATTGCCATTGCGTCTAGATAATTTTGCATCATATATCTAGCGCCACCTGTGAAGGAAGATGGAATAATAACTCGTTGACCCATGGTTGATGTTTCTGTTTGTCCTTCTTCTCTTTGTTTGCTTAGGACATTATGCTTCTCACTTCTAAGAACGGTTTGCTTACCCCTAATGTAATTTAGTCTTTCCATCTCAATCATTGTATACGAATCAACTATAAATTGCTGCAAAAGCCTTCGTGCATTAAGAATTAGCGAGTATTCATTACTCCTATCTTGAAGTCTATAAGCAAAAAACTCCCTCATTGTTACACTTTCACGTTTTTTGTTTTTTGTGTTTGAAGATGAGCCCCCATCTGGTAAGGAAACATTTTTTTGACGGTCATCTTTTTTGTTTTTTGAACTTGAAGACGAGCTTTCATTTGGTAAGGGAACATCTTTGTGAAGGATGTCAATTCTATATCCATCGTCACCATAAGGAAGCAACAATGGATACTGAAGAGCAAGATACGAAGGATGTAACTCACTAACTCTTTTTAGCTTTCCATCAATGGTCTGAACAATAATATCACGTTTATCTATTTCTTCATTAAGGTCACCAATTATCAATCCAGCAACTTCAGAAACCGTGGGTAGGTTGTAGGTTCTACCATCTTCTTTCCTCATTCCGTTTGATAATGGATATTGTATTGGCTTTTGCAACAAATTACAATGTAAATTAAAAATAATCAGACTTATATTATAACAATAATTTTGATATTTAGATATAAAAGTACTGTACAATTTTAAAACCTTATTCTGTAATTGTTGATGGCATCAATTTCTTCATTTATTAACAACTTGCTAACCTTTGGTGAATTAGAAACATAAGGGTAACCTGATCATAACAAACATATAAGCCAATAGGTAATTTTAGATTAATAAACAAAACAAAATAGATTATACTTATATTTTTTTTTACCATTATAATGGTGCAATAATCCAAACTGCAAGATTAAAATCAGAGGATCTGCATTGTTATGAACTTCAAGATATCTAGCAAGTTGATCAGAGAATCTATCCCATAGCTTAACAAATACAGTAAGGCCCTATTAATTGGAGATACAAATTAGTACAAAGCAGTTTAAATAGTTGAAAATGGTATATATATATAAAAAATAAATAAATAAAAACACAAACTCAAAATCTTGTATCTCCAATAACAGTCCTTTATTTGTGTTCAACTGAGTAGGTTTACTGTCATTTGCATTAATAAACTGCTTAACATGTCCAATGATATCTATAAAAGTTGCATATTTAAATTGTAAGTATACAAAATTAGAATAATTAACTTCATAGAAACATAGAGCACTTAAAAAATTAAATAACATACCAATTGAAACATTGGGAAAAGACCCTCTGCTTATAACTGATTGAAAAGGCGAGAAACAGAAACCAAACTTATCAACAATCCAATTATCACATCTCAAGAGTTGGGTGTTACTTTTGAAAATAATTTTATATGGACTGGTAACATATTTGATTCTTGAAAAATCAAATCCAACTCTAACAAAGTGAATTACAAAAGAAAGTTGCTCCCGTATTTCACTTTCAAATAGTCTAACCAATCTGTTGGATATTGTTCCTTGAGCTTTGAATCCCTAAATAATTGAAAAATTAGATATCAAAGTATAATTTGCAAATGATTTTATACTATAAAACAGAAAAATACATGAATTGAAATATACAAACATGTTTGATGTGTAATCAGTTGACTTAAAAATGAATTTTTTATTCGTAACATAGTTTAAAAAAAAGTAATTAGTACACAAAAAATAAATAGTGAATGTATAACTTAAATAATCATTAGAGTGTATGTTTTGCATAGAATCTATATAAAAAAAGTGACATAATGAAATACTTAATCATTTATCTTTTGTATAAATATATACATAGTAACATAAGTAATCATATTAACAAACTACAAATATAAAAAAGATTATGAAATATTCAATCAATTCAATAATAACAAATGGATGAAAGAGTGGAGGGTAATTAGCATCCGAATTAGCATTGTTATTATTGTTATAACATTATGTATTGATTGAATTTAGTCAAAGTCAATCATTCAAACCATAACTGCCGCATGTCAAGCATTATAGTTAGTTGTGATTTTTTTTTATCTATTCAATGTTATTTAACTAAATGTTCTTTATATGTTATGTCAAGCATTATATAGGTATTCAATCAATTCAATAATAAGAAATGGATGAAAGAGTGGAGGGTAATTAGCATCCGAATTAGCATTATTATTATTGTTATAACATTATGTATTGATTGAATTTAGTCAAAGTCAAACATTGAAACCATAACTGCCGCATGTCAACCATTATAGTTAGTTGTGATTTTTTTTTGATCTATTCAATGTTATTTAACTAAATGTTCTTTATATGTTATTATATGCTTTACATATATCATTATGCTACAGATTTGAAACTGCAAAAGGTTAGTGTGTTATTGTTTGAATGCTTGACATACATGATAACTATAGTGTATAGCAGCAAAGATCTTGACAATAACATTATGATTTTTATGAGTAAATTCGTATTGAAAGTCAATATGTTATTGAATCAGGATACCAAAAAATTCGTCTGAACATGTATAAATACCTTATGAATAATGTGAGTAAATTCGTATACATTATGAATTCAAAGTCAACGGTAGCTAATCAAGGAATATAACTATTTATCTTAATATATATTTACAATTTTGTAAATTCGTATTCAAAGTCAAGATCAGTAAACATATTACTTTCCTTATACATTCAACAATGGAGTAGAAGGAGACCATCAATTTCGTCTTAACATGCTTGAAAATTGGACCCGTAAATTCGTATTCAAAGTCAATTTGTTATTGTAGAAGGAAACCATAAATTTCGCCTTAACATGTATCAATTCCTTATGAATGCTGTGAGTAAATTCATATACATTATGTATTCCTAAATAATCGCGTCTTGCCACCACTGATTAACGTATACACATTCTTACAATTACAACATACTAAATATTCGGTAAAAATCTAAATGTAATTGTATATAATAATGGCATATAGTAATGATTTTAATGATTATTGACTCACACATTTTCGTACTCATTTAGACATGTTGACCATAATTAAATCTTAGTCAACGTGCATAATTACACTTTTAAATTCCAATTAATACGAAGTTTGAAAATTTATAGCATAGTCAAAGGTCAAATTCTATTTAATAAGCAGTAAAATTTATTTAAAATAAGTATAAAAGGAAATCACAATAAATAAAGAAGTCACATTAAACTGACGAGTGTATTGAAAATGTGTTTAATGGAATGAACGACAAAATACATTGAACACGGATTAATTCATTTGTGACAAATCAATAACTTCTTGTGTGTCAATCTTGGTAACAAAAAGCCTACGTTTGTCCGAACACCATTTGAAGAGGCAGTAGTCCCCAATAGAAATACCTTCTGATTCACGCAAGACATCCCATCCAATGACAGTAAACCTTAACAAAACAATCAACAATACAAAAATATATAAGAGGTAAAGCAATTTTCGTAATCTAAGATGAATGAAAACGTAGATGCTCAAAATGCAAAAACACAAACCTAGGGACTTGATAATGAACACCTACATGCACCATAGGAGACCACAAGTACCCATTGGTAAATTTAATCTTAATCTGGCAATGTCTGGACAAACACGTAAAAACAACATTATAATAACGAATAAGCTTTTTTTACTTAAAAAAAATTAGAAACGTCATACCAAAACTCGTGCGGAAGGGTCATGAATAACCTTGAAGAATTTGTCACCCTTGTGATAAGCCATAATGAAGTTATTTGTCCTAATGAAATCCTGTTCTTCGTCTGCAAAACAAACTTTTGTTAAAGTATCCATAAAGTCACTAATACTCGAAACTGATTTCAATTATCTTTTTTTATGAAATCCTGTATTTTGTTTTTTTTATAATCTTTTTTTATATTCACACATACTCGAAACTGATTTCAATTGCAATCTGTTATTAAAACCACAATCATATCATCAATGATTAAACCTGATCAGAATTACTTGTGTGTCGATTTCATCCAAAGCAGAGACTTGATCCTAAACAGATTATCAAATGGTGTTAATAAAAAAAGATTTTGATCATTACAAATAAATCCGAAATAAAACGATTGTATTTCTGTTTGGTTTAATATGTTAGTAAACCGCTATGTATGGATCTCATACAAATCAGAAACATAATCGAAAACAGATTAGATAGTTATTTTAATAAGAAAACGTGTTGATAATTACATATTTTGTAGAAGGTTGATAGCTATACGATTGTAATTTATCTTTGTAGAAAAATAATGATAGAAACCGATTGTGTTTATCTTTTATGTAAGATGATTGCAAGCATTATGTATCAATCTAATCAAAATGCAGAAAAATTATCATAAACATTTCGAGATTGATGTAAGATTGATGAACAACATACCTTGCAAAAAGAACAATGAGAGAGGAATGAGGAATGAGAAAGGAATTATTAGGATAGGAAGGAGGAAGATGTTGTAACATACAAATGGATGTTGACAAAAAAAAAAAAAAAAAGGTTTATATAATACTTTTTCATGGAGCCCCATTTAGGATTTAGATCCTTGAAGACCCTCTCAAAATTTAGGATTCAACCCTAGTGTTTTCATTTATTATATAGATAGATGAACTCAAAATTTCACACCCAACATAAACACCTGATTTATATTTAAAGAATTAGAGATACTGAATAAAGAAATTATAATAGACTATTTGGTACAAAACCAGTGGCAATGACAATTATTAGGATTAGTGCCTTGTACGCACTCCCCGTTGGAGAATTTTCCTTGCCAATCACGACATGCGTTGTTGCAAGCTTCATTTGTACAACCTTGTAGTTGAAGATAGCCATCACATATGTCGATATTTATCTTTGTCTCCATATTAATGTCACCTAAAACATATAATAATC
Organism: Ambrosia x helenae; assembly: GCA_030844895.1. Classification (NCBI taxonomy): domain Eukaryota; kingdom Viridiplantae; phylum Streptophyta; class Magnoliopsida; order Asterales; family Asteraceae; genus Ambrosia; species Ambrosia x helenae. The sequence goes on from CM061223.1 coordinate 9,061,295, forward strand.
ATATTTATTATCATATATGTTATATTACATTGTAAGGGGAGACGGGGCACTACCCGTAAGTTTTTTCAACTTCACTAATTTCAACCAATCATATACTGCCACATCATTTCACTGATATCTTTCACTGAAACATTTTTTTGGTGGCAACACTTCACTTATTATTTACCCACAATCAATGAGAGAGAGATAGAGACAAAGAGAGAGATATCACGGGTACCAGCCCGTTAACTAGAACCAGAATTTGATTTACGAGACCATTACCAGCATGGGTGGCGGCGGTATTACCGTACTGGTAGTGAGGTACCCGTGACCAATTCTGGTGGCGCCCCATCTCCCCTAATACAATATAGGTTTGGGAATTTTTTTAAATAGTAAACGTTCTTCTTTTTTAAACAAAAAAAAAAAAATTGATACTTTTAAGTTTGGTCATAAAGTTTTTTATTTGAAAAAACAAATTGAATATGTAGGTGTGTTAAAAAAATTTCTTGACGTTCCAGCCTAAAGTTTGTGATGAACCAAACCGCTATTGACGGTTTAATGGTTTTTATTGATATAAAACACGTGTCGGTATCATTTTAGCATATCACTGCTTTATTCGTTTCTATAGTTTTCGATCGATATAAAAAACACATTTCAATATCTTTTTGAGAATATCTTGACTTTATTGCTTTGATTTTTTTTTTTCATATAACAAACCAAACCAAACCGAACCCAATTTTTGCTGCATCGTGCGGGGGAATTCAACTAGTTAAACATTATTGATAAATAAAAGGCAGTAAAAATTTCCAAAAACTAAGAAGATATGTATAGCATTATATACAAACTTTTTAAAATTATCACCTGTAATTGGGGTTGTTGTTGCTATAATTAGTAACAAAAGGGTACCGATAATGTTAATAAGCTTCATCTCCGGTGTTGATTGATAGTGTTTTTAAATTTTGTATCTTCTATCTTCCACTTGATGCCAACAACGAGTTTAAATAGATAAATGTTCAGCTATTGTAGGTTAAAACTTGACGATGATAACTCTAATTAATGTTTTTATTATTTACCAATTTGATATATATTTAAAGAATATAGAATTTATCACTTTTAAACGTCAAATATTAATTTGGAAAGTAATAACAACCTTAATTCTATACAGAGTGGAAATTTAATGCGATGTGTAGTAATGAATTAATTGTGCACGAGTTATATATAATTTAAAAGCCTAGAAAAAAACAATTATGTCTTTTTTTAACGGCCAACGAATCAATTCCGAGCATTCTGGGGTACCCTTTTGGTGAATTAGGTACTCGAGAGTACCCGGGCCACCAATTGCCACCAATTCCCTGAAAAACCCGACCACTCACCCACCCGAAGGCACGGCGGTGAAATAGTCGGTAAAACCGGTCGGGATCAGGACTCGAACCCAAGCCAATGGCCGGGTCATCCCTCATTTCCCATCCACCAATGTCCTCCAAATGTAGCTAGTGGGAATTAAACCAAAGCCTCCCATAGGAAACTTTAGGCCCTCAACCAACTGGGCTACAAGTGTTTGGAAAAAAAAAACAATTATGTCTTACCTTTTATCTAGCTACAAGACCCTTCATCAATCATCTAGCTTGGCGTTCAATGGTGGTCTCAACCATATTATTTGACGTTTGTATATGTGTTTGTGATATTTTTATTTTTTTATTTTTTTTTTTTTTTTGTGAAAACGTCAAAGAATAATAATAAAAAGTGACATATTATTATTTTTTGGTTTAACTGTTCATCTAGCTTGGCGTGGGGCACCTCCTTTTATTTTGATTGGCTGATTTTTTTTAACTTTATACACACATAATAATAATAATAATAATAATAATAATAATAATAATAATAATAATAATAATAATAATAATAATAATATTCCTTCCCCCTTCTTCCCCCCTCCCACTCCCCACAATTTTCATCTCCTTCACATGGGATCCAAAAGTGTCACATAGCGCTTCATCCCCCCCTCCTCCCACCCCTTATAGTCTAAGGTGTTTAAAGAGTAAGAGGTATTTTTTTTTAAGCAAGATACACCACAAAATACACAGTATTTATTATACAATAATATGACCAAGTTTAATGACATGTGTATAGTGGCGAAACTTGACCCAAAACTTTAGGGGGTCGAAAGTCACTAGTTTTGGTGTAACATCGCAAAAATTCTCGCCGAATTTCTATACGAAGAAGCCCTTATTTTATCCTTTATGTGCCCAAGTCTATATTTACTTTTCCTAACTCGCAACATATATATATATACATATATACATATATATAATGCATTTTTTTTAATAAATAATAATAATAATAATAATAATAATAATAATAATAATACTCACATTTAAACTACACCCTTAACAAACCCAAACCAAACCCAAAGCCCAAACCCAACCACCCTTCCCCTTTCCTTTACAAGCCTCGGATTTGGGCCCTGCTGAGCCTAAGAGGGCGGCCCAAACCAACAGCCCACATCTGCTCCCCACTCCCCCTTGTGTCTGTGTAAAAAAAAAAAAAAAAAAAAGAGATAAAACAATGCCCCAGCCGGGTTTCGAACCTGAGCCTAGACGCACACACACACCCGTCTCAACCACACGAGCCACACATGATTATTGTTATGAATCCAGATCCATTTATATAAATAACCAAACACCCCAGCTCTTCCCTGCTACCCGGCCATCCCTCAGATCCGACCCGCAAGCCCAGTCAAAACCCGGTCCACTTTCCTGGTTTAATGGCCCTATTTTTGGAAGAAAACTCATCCCCTTTGACCGACAAACAACCCCCTCATAATTATTATCCGTAATTCATGCCAAAACCCACTCCAAATCAATAATCATACGCGTTTTTTTTTAAAGATTGGGACCTTCCATATATGCTTAACTAATATAAATTGAACTCACCAAGTCATTCAGTGGCAACCGAAAACCACAGTCCCACCATCACATTTCATTCTAAAAACCTCAATCGTATACATACCCGATTTGTTTGACTTTTCGTTGACTCGTTTTTCCACACCAATTCTGTTCTGTAAGTCCCATTTTATTTTACACGTTTGAAATCTTTACATACACGCAATCAATAACCCTATGGATACAGGGTATATTGATTCGTGGTTTAAATTATTAGGAATCTAGGGTTCTTGTGTTATATAATTGGGGAAGATGAAGTGCTTTCGCATATGTTTATTATTAAAACTAAACGTATTCTAACACCAACTGACTATCAGCTCAGTTGGTTTCCTTTGGCTTTGTAAAGCTTCGGACCGGCCCAAGGCCTTGGTTCGAATCCCACAACCACCATTCTTTTATTTTAAAAAAATAAAATTAGATTTAACATCCAAAACCAGTTCTAACCAGGCTCGAACTCGCGACCTCTCAAATCCTGAGCCATATGATCACAAGCCCGGACCAATTGGTCTGGAGCCTGAGAACATATACAACCCGATTGGTATTTTATTTAAACATTTATCTAACACTAGATAATGTATCTTTATAATTCTTTTATTTAATCAAGTTTATTAGAAAAATCTTTTTATTTAACAAAACGATTTCTATAAATCCTACAAAAAATTATTTTTAATTAAACTGATAAAAAGGTTTAACTCACAATTTTTAGATTTCAAAAATTAATTTATTTACTATATATAATAATTAAATCAGTTTTATTCTATTATATTTATAAAATTCCATTAAAATATCAAAACAATTTTATAAATTTCCACAAAAATTATCCTTAGTTTTTATAACATTAAGCTTTTCAGAAATGATTGTTATTTCTGAAAAATCATTTATTTTATATTTTTAACCAATTTTTGTTAGTTTTAATCATAATTAAATCATAATAAATCCAATTTTTAATATTTTTGCACCAAAATTTTATACAAATTATTTCTGATCATTTACAACAGAAATATGAATTTTAAACTAAAAATTTATTTAATTTTAATATTTTTAAATATTAAAGTTAGATTTTGACAATTTGTTATAAATAGAATTAATATTCTATTTTAAAGAAAATAATTTTATAAAAATTATTTTTATACTTTAAACAACATTCTTGTGAACATCTTAAATTTAAATTTCATAAAAAGATTTTTGGTTATTTATTTACTAATATTCTCTCATTTATTAAACAATTTTCACATTAAACAAACAAGCATTTATCCCCAATTCGACGCCCTAGAAACTTATACATTTGTAGATTTGATAGACATATTTATTACTTTATTATAGGGTGATACTTGATACATTTGGGCAACACAATTATCCAAATTTCTCAACAGATATAACATTTTACCAAGGTGAGTTTTACATAGCCCCTTTTCTATTTATCACCATTTTTGGGGTGAAACATGTTATAACATCATTATTGCAATTCAATCATCAATGTGTTTATGTGCTTTCTATGTTGCATTATGTCTTGAGCATGATTAGAGTAAGCACCATTCTAGCATAATCATTAACTCCGTACAAGCCGGCGGTAAACATTGATAGATCTATTGGACTGACAATCCCACCCGGATACGTGCCTCCTACAAAGGTAGCGTGGGTGTTTGTTATCGTATAACATATTCAAGTGGACCATGAGCGTATGGTATGTATCATATTATAACAGTCATCAGGGTTGATTATGCACTCGATTTACTTCTAGTATGTTCTCACATATGGACTAGATTGACATGACACATGAATTGCACAACATTTTTATTCAATTATCAAAAACCTATGTAATTCTCACCAACTTTTGTTGACCCAAATTATTTTCAAACTTAACATGTTTCAGGTTCTATTTGCTTGAAGATTTGAATTGATGCTTGAAGATATGTGTATAGTTTTATTCAATTTGATGTACAAATTCTAGAACTATTGTATGTAATTCATTTAAATCATTTAATGGAATCTATTATTCACCATGAGCTACTGAACAATCATCAATACGTGACATCCCGATGTTTCCGCCATCGGTTGGGGTGTTACATTTGGGGGGTCAAAAACCGTATATACTAAAAAAAATTCTATACGAATACTATATAATCAAAACTTTTGAGCGAAAATTCGGGGAGATCGGTCATCCATCCCCACCCTTTAAGAGCTGCGCCCATGCATGTGTAAATACTCAATACAGTGTTTGTATTTATAAAAGTTCGTAATGATATTGTAATCTTTTTTTTTCCATATTAGACTAAATGCACATCATCACCTCTTTATGAGTTACCTTTACAATACTGCAACCTAAATTAAATAACCTAAATTTTTTTTTGAAAGGCAAATTAAATAACCTAAATATCTTGAATTCAAAGTTAATGGGATATAAATAATTGGCCATGTGATTTTTAATTCTTAGAAAATTGTTTCGGCAAGACCAAATTTATTTTATTTAAATAAAACCACCGGAAATTTGTTACTCGGTCAACGTCTTTGACCAATTTCATAGTGTGGTAAATATCTCAACTTTGGATCTGCTTCTAACATCACATGGAGTTGTACTATGCTATCTATTTCAACATGTGTTATCTATGCTACAAAGTTAGAATATGTGTCGTGAGTAGCCGTAAGTCATCAACTAAGTTACGTGGATCGTGTGAACCATTACATGTGACTTTGACCGTGAGCGAGCCTAAGCGACTCGGCTCGCGTGAGCTCGTGTTTAAAAAAATTAAAAATTATATATATATATATATATATATATATATATATATGTGTGTGTGTGTCATTTTTACCTAAAACTAAACCATTCTTTATCATTTTTCATTATCATTTTTACCTAAAACCCAATCCCAAATTGCACACAAAAACCCAAATCCAAACTCAATCCCGCCACCACAAAACCCAATCCCAACACGACATTGGACTGTGGAGGAAGAACTCGCGTTGGTCAACAATTATATTACCACATTTCAAGAAGGAGGACATGAGCGCGCGGTAACTTTTTGGAACACGGTTGTGACTAGATTTTATCAAAAAATGGGCAACAACAATCGTTCAAGGGAAGCGATAACTGGAAAATTTATGGCTTTACAATCGAAGTGCACAATATTTGAGGGGTTATTCGTAAGTGCCTTGAACAACATTGCGGGTTTAAACGAAGACGAGGCGATTGAGGAGGCCCGTAACGAGTACCGTGCCATGCACAATGATAACTATCCGAGCGTTGGGGTTTGGAGAGCTATAAGACCACACTTTCAACAATAGTCGCGTTTTTAATACATAGTTATGGTTTTTAATATTTATGTGATGTTATTTTAATATTTATGTAATGTTATTTTAATATATATTATGTAATGTCTTATAAAACAATAAAAAAAACATAAAAAATAAAAACAAAACAAAAAACTGGATAAAGCCTCGCTCAAAGTGAGCCACAACAGGGTCAAATGAGTGAAACATAAGCTTTATCCAGTGTCACGTCAGCACCCAATTGACATAATATGAGAGGATAATAATTAGGCTCAAGGTGAGCCAGAACGCTTCGTCTTAAATGCTTTTACATAAACATCTATCTATAATAACTTATAATAAAAGAATTGAATATTGATGAGGTGACATTCAATGGAGGCTGCCATGTGGCACGTTGATGTGAGAGTTTTTAATTTATTTTTTTTATTTTGTTTTCATCCAATCTCCTACACTTATCTAACCCTAATCTCTTTAAGAATTTAAAAACAAATTTAGATTTTTCTCTCTAATGTTTCCTCCCATCATTTTTAAACGTTAATATATTTTATATACGAGATTTTTAAAGAAAAAATTACACCAAATTAACGAGCGTTTTATTATCTTTCCAACGAGTACCATAGTGCTATATAAAAAACGGAGAAAAAAACGACTATTTTTTTATGGGGTTTCGTTCATACAGGAAAAAAAACACAAAGTGTTCAGGTTATTCATTAATCATGTTTGCAACACATGGTGTCACCTTATAGCAAGGTTATTTTTTTTATTTATTTAATTACAAGAGTAATAATTATTACTATTAGTATTAGTATTATTAGAATGATTATATTTTTCAACTCCGGGACACTCCCAGGATAAAAGCTAGTAAGTCATAACCTACTGATATATACAACATTTTCTTTTGTAAACAAAAAATAAATTGATTTTTTAACAACTGAAAACAATGATGTTTTAACATAAATTGATGGTATTTTAATCTCTTAAGGTTTATAGGTTGGTTAAGAGTTAATGGCCAAAATCGTCTTTGGGTTTGGCCAGTTTGCTATATCAGTCTAAAATTAGAACTTTTTACATCTGGGTCCTTTTGTTTTACATTTTGTTGTTAAATTCGTCCCTGACGCTAAACTCGGTTAACTACTGTCGTTAACTCTGGAAGTATTTTTGTCTTTTTGGCGGCACTCCTTTTTAAAACTCAATTTAAACAGAGTTATTCATACCCCTAGAAGACAAAAATATCCAGATATAAAAAGGGGCAGCCAAAAAAACAAAAATACCCCATAGTTAACGACAATAGAGATTAAGGAAGGAGGAAGAGGACTATGGGCCTTATTGCTCATGGTGGTTGGTGTTGAAAGGTGACCGAAGACGGTGGTGGTGATCGTACGGTGACTTTTCCGGCTCGTGTATATTCAACACCCACTAAATCGAGGACGACGATCACGCTGGTGAAGTTCGCTTCACAAATTATTAAAAGGAGATGAAGCACAAGAAGGCACATGCTATGGGTTATTAACCCAAATAATGACAATGATGGCCATGTCTTAGCTACGGTGGAGACCCTCACCACGACGAATCGATTCCGGCAAGTATCAGGTAAACTCTAATTATCTTTAACTTCGTTTATTGAGTTGTAACACTGATTCTAACATCTAATATTCAAATTTGTTTGTTTTAATGATTGATTCTACTGTTCACAAAACACGGTCTTCATGGTGGCAAGCAACATAGTGTATCGTTGTTGTATGGGAATTGTAGTGGTGTTAGTGAGGCTGTTGAATATGATTAAATTGTAAATACTGCTTCGAAAGAGAAAACACAAGTGTGTTTATTTGATGGGTGATTGGTGTGTTGGTTGAATGTTGCAGGTTGTTGTTTTGATTTTGTTTTTAGGGTTTACAACCTTTTAAAAGAGGGAAAATGATGGGGAAGTTGTAATTGATTATAATAATCAATTACGAAAGATCAAAATTGCCCCTTATTTAACTATGCAAAATGACCAAAATATCCCTGATCTTAACGAGATTTTTTAACTGAGTTAGTGAAAACGACGAAAATAACAAAAAAAAGCCAAACATCAAGTGTTAAATTGCAAAAAAACAAAAAAAAAAAAAAAATTATACCGAAGTGACAAACTGGACCAAATCTTTTTTTTTTTAATGGCCAACGAATCAATTTCCGAGCACTCTCGGGCACCCTTTTGGCGAATCAGGTACTCGAGAGTACCCGGGCCACCAATTGCCACCAATTCCCGGGAAAACCCTACCACTCACCCGCCCGAACGCACGACAATGAAATAATCGGTAAAACCGGTCGGGATCAGGACTCGAACCCAAACCAATGACCGGGTCATCCATTATTTCCCATCCACCAATGTCCTCCAAATGTAGCTAGTGGGAATCGAATCCAAGCCTCCCATAGAAAACTTTAGACCCTCAACCAACTGGGCTACAAGTGTTGAACCAAACCGGACCAAGATAGACAAATTTGGCTATTAACTCAGTTGCATTAATTACACATTGTTAAAGCATTGCTTTCCTTTATGAAGGTGTTGCCCTAAATAGTCATTCATGTAAGCTTTTTCTTTTTGTGTCACTTTATTCCAACCATTTCTTTGTGCATAAATTAATGTTGTCCCGTTTCATCTTAATAAAAAATACCCAAAGATTAGCTGTTTTGCAAGGCTCGAACCGGGGCAGGTTCTCTGAACACAACAACAACAAACCATCTGTGTTGCAACATTTTTTTATAATATACTAGGTTTGAGACCCGTGGGGACCCACGGTGCAAACCATAGTAAATAAAAAAATTATATGAAACTAAGAGTTGTATTGTTCAAGTTTAGTGGCTACAAACGTAAAGTGTTAAAAATAACGGTTAGCCTGAAATTTTTTTCTTATATAAACGTCATGCGTTGATATTAAATGAGTATTAAAAGTAAAACTAACATATAACTATGGTTTTCATGTCAAAGTGGATATTTTTTATAAGCCCTCAGTAACGTTAGTAATGAAAACCGATTACCTATTATGATCAGTACTAAACAAAAGTATAAAGTTTTGAAAAAAATAACAAAGGTATGAATACATTATGTTTTTGTAAATGACTTTTTATCATATTTTTATTTTTAATGTAGTTGTAATTAGTACATAACTTGGTTTATTGACAAAATGCAACGCACTGTTCAAAGCACACAAAAAAAGTTTAAAATAATACTTTATTATTGAAGTTGTATATACATAACGTCAATAAAGATAATTAAAAAATTGCATAAAAATTACTCACATTATTCATAAATCCTGAAAGACTTCTTTGTACACAACGTTTGATGTTTTGTTCGTCAATTCACCATTTTCATCTACTATAACAATCTTAAGTCCATCTCGACTTCTGACCCTTGAAAGCGCAACATACAACTGCCCGTGTGAAAAAACTGGATCCTTCAAATACAACCCAACTCTGGATAAGGATTGTCCTTGACTTTTGTTTATTGTCATTGCGAAAGAAACAGCAAGTGGAAATTGCCTTCTGTTAAATTTAAAAGGAATTTTCTTATCTGAGGGGGATAAAGTAATTCTTGGAATAAAAGTTCGCATTCCAATGTTACTTCCTGATATGATTTTCTCTTCAATGACACGTTTTCTCATTTTAACAACTTGTAACCTTGTCCCATTGCACAAACCACTTTTCTGATCAATGTTTCTGAGTAACATTACGGGAACGCCAACTTTCAAAACCAAACGATGGTTTGGTATTCCAGAAAACTTAAGACCATTAAGGACATCAGGAGAAACTAATCTTTCATCAACCTGTTTGTTCACATCTTCAGACTGGCAAACACTATCCGAACTTAGATACTCAACTTCGTCACCGGGAAACATTGAAAGTAATATATCATTAATTTCATGAACAACTTCATTCTTCGGTGCCAATATAGCTCGATCTTGAAAATAAGTCGGAATGTGGATGTTATCCAAAAGTGAAGGATAAACATAGGCTATCAAATCAGAAACAGGATCCGAAGATTGAGAAATAAGTAAGTCATCAGGTATCAAAATAACATCTTGATCATCACTTATTGTATCAACCTTTCCTTCTCCTATGTCCAGAAGCCAAGATGCAAACTTTTTAGTTTCCTCAATATCAGAACTGCAGCTTCCAGAAAGCAACCGCATATTTTTTGTAAACTCTAAAACAGTGCATTTGTGCCAAATGTATGATGAACTTAAAGAGGCATTAACAATGTCATGTTTATCTGTTTCTTCATTAAGGTCACCAATTATCAATCCAGCAACTTCAGAAACCGTGGGTAGGTTGTAGGTTCTACCATCTTCTTTCCTCATTCCGTTTAATCGAAGCTTGACTTGTGCATCAGGGTTCTTCTGAAAACAATCTCTCGCCATTCTATAAGATTTCACCAAGGAGTTTTTGGCATCCAACATTTTTTTCAATTCCTTTACAATTTGAAATTCAAGGGTCTTTTCTGATGAGTATTCCTCATCTGTATCACTATAAATAAAATGAATACATTAGAATCGAAAGTACTTAAAAATCCTTAAAGTTTTCTACAAAAGACAATAAAAAAATAACATACCCAACAACATTGATTCTATTCGAAACTTCATTTTCAGTATCATATATGTATAGCTGAGAGAATACTGGATTTTTTCCACGTGATGGTAAAAGATTTCCCAAAGCATGGTAGTTCTCACCACTTATACGATAGATGAATGGAGCATTACCATGATTTATAGACCTATCAATTTTTCCACCCATGGATGTAAATGCAAACATAGAGTTGAATCGTCTTATGTTCTTTAAAAAGAATTTGCTTTTAGAATCAACTCCATTAAAATACTCTTTATAACTGTGTGGCGCCTCCTTAAAAGGAGGAAGCATAACTTTTCCATAACCACAACACAGAGAGAAATTTTTTTTAGTATTACTTCTATTAAGCCCTCTAGTAGATTCACAGCTCCACAGTCTAGCATTACAATCTTCACAAGTGACATTCTGATCACCATGGTCCAAGTAAGCTAAAAAAAGATATTCAAATTTATTAAATGTACCATATTTCTAAACATGAAGTCTGCAAGTTATTGAAAGTATCGAAATATCTTAAAAGTGAAGAAGATCAAGGGTTACTTACATATTGGTAAAGTAGTTTTTTGGGAGAACCGAAAAATATGAAAAAGTGAAACAATTATCAATTAGGTAGGTATATAATGAAACCAATTGTTGTTGGGCTGAATCAGACATTAAGAGTAAAACAATCGGGCCTATGGCTAATAATAAACATTCAACCCAATAAGTTATGTAATATGTATGTTATGTATTTTATATGGGATTGTTTTAGTAACATATTAGGCCGATCCATTTTTCCTTGTATCACAACAATATATTTCGGTAAAAAAATTGAAATGATTTACAACATTTATGTTACAATCTTTTAGTTTTAATTAGATATGAATCATACAAAAATAAAACTGAAAATTATGTTTGATGAGTACATCCACCAATCTAGTTGTATCTATATATACTCAACATAATATTCAAATGGATGAAAACATACTTATCAATCAAGCAAACGCATTTATTAAATATTATGATCGTTATGAAACTTAATAAAAAGAGGAAACCATATCATGGTATAAAGAGAAAATAACAAAGTAGAAATTGTTCAAAATTATTAAAAAAACAAAACATAAAGCAATGAAACTGGTTGACCATAAGCATAGAAAACAAATCCTCTTCATTTTGGGTTTAGGAAGACGAGAGGCTCAACGTAATTTTAAGTTACTCCATACTACCACCACTTCCAATCTTAGTTGAAGGAATTGGTGTGCTTTCATCATCAGAGATCGCGTCAATCAGTTTACGCTTAACCATTTGATACTTGGAACTGATAGAACATTGTTCTCCTTCAGCATAAACTTTCTTATCAACAATGGAAATTGGCGTATCATTATCGCCTGTGTCAGATTCCTAAACAAAAAATAGTTACAAACATATGTATCAGAATCATCAGTGATTGTGTATGAAAGAAAAAATGAGTAAAATGTATTACTATGAATATAAGTGTTTGTGCAAATGGTACCTTGGAAACAGAAATAACATTAGACGGCATTGCCATGAGAGACGTGTGAAGTGATTCTGATTCAGCAGGCTGTTAAAAAAATATGCAAAAACTTAGAAATGTAATAAAGTCTTACATAAATAAAATTTGCTAAGTTATGTGAAATGGAATTCGAATATGTACCTGTCCTACATACAACTTTTTCTTAAGATGCGAGATAATTGTTGGATCATCAGTTATCTTAGTTACACCATAAACATCATATTTGTTGTTTAAATTGAACCCAGAGACAAAGATTTTAAAAGCAAACTCTCTGTCTAACAAAGTCTTAATCTCTTCAGGATATTCAACTGTATCACCAACCTATATATAAGGAATAACCAAATACATAATTATTACAAAACTATAATTAAGGAATTATTAAAAATAATTTTATACTTAAAATGTAGTTAAAAATATGGAATACCGTATTCAACTCAAGCAATTCAGAAGCACTTTTACTAATAAGTTGTGCAACGTCACGATGAAACAACGTAAGCGATACAGCACCATTAACGTCTTGCACACGAACCTGAATTTTAAACCTAGAAAAAAAATTTGAAAAAAAAAACCACAAAAATTTATAACTAAGTTGGGTTGAAATGAAAGTATACTTGTGAAAATTATAATAGATGTTAAAAATATATCCGACCTTGGTGTAGGCTCAACTTTTTTGGCACTACAACTATCATTCAAACACTCGTAAACCTTTTCTTCCTCAAAATCTGAACTTCCTTCACCAACCTGCTTGATTATATAATCAATACTACATTTTCTGGTGCATTTGGGGCATCCCATGTAGTACCAGCCAATTTCGGTAAACAGGTCTTTAATAGTACCCAATAATACCAAAGCCTGCGCCTGTATGAATATTATAGTTTGTTACCAAAATAAGATAGTATATGGTATAAATTGGAAATTAATATTAAATAAAAATTAAAATTTTAACCTCATTACAATTTTTTATATTTAATTATAAATATCGTATTTAAGTATGAACATTATACTTACCTCTTGAATCTCACAAATGTCGCCAATGTTACTAAAAGGAGTGTTATGGACAAATTCATCTTCATCAGAGCAAAACATAGAAGTTCCATATGGTTGATGAGAAGAGGAAGGATTATCAGCGATTTTCTTACCCAACCTGATAAAAATAATTTAATCAATACACATTACATATTTATTGAGACTGTTTATAAAGGTTGTGTAATTCGTATTGAAAAACGTAATAGTACATACCCTTTTTTGTACAGCTTTATATCTTCAATATCTCCATTTATGAACAGTCGACTAACGCGATCTCCAAAAGAGTTAGAAACATACGGTTTTCCTATAAAAAAAAATTAGGAAAAAATATTTTATTTATTTAATAAAAAGAAAATTTAGAAGTTAGAACTTAATTTATAATGAAAAATATAATGTATGTATAAATATAAATATAACTATATATATTTATTAACATTATACAACCATTATAAAACTTCAAACGGCCAAACTGCATTATTATTATAAATTCTCTCTGTTTGATGAGTTGCAACATATTTAGACATCTCCATGGCATAACTATCCCACAACGTTAAATAGATGTGCAAGCCCCTTCAAAAAAGTACAAATTATTTTAGTAAAAAATAAATAAACAATTTATAAAGTACGTAATTTTTTTTATATATAAAATGCAAAAAAAAAAAACAAAAAAAATAAAATAAATAAAGAATACATACTCGATATCTTGAATTTCCATTGTTAACCTCTTTTTATCAGCGACAACCTTTTTTTCTTTATCATCATTGCTGAAGAACTTGTTAACATGTCCAATAACATCTAAGATCAATTATAAAATGAACATTAATGAAAGATAACTTATAAAACTATTATTATTGTTTGGTTGTGATAAAAAAAAAACTTTAGAACGAAAATATACCTATTGTAACATATTCATCAACCTCCTTATCCAGAATTCTTTGAAAAGGCACAAAAGAGAAACCAAAATCTGGACCTTGGAAACCATGATATTCGGAAACTTGAGTATTCATATTCAAGCAGAGTTTGTTTGGGTTTGGAGCATACTTGTATTTAGAGGAATTGACCCCAACTCTTGGATTTCTTATAATAAGAGAAGAATTTTCAATCAGAAACCTCTCGAATTTAAAAAACAACCGCTTAAATACATTCGCTTGAATCCTGTCACCCTGTTGATTATAAAAAAAATAAGATAATTGATATACATTAAAATTAAAAGCATCACAATTAAAAAAAAAGTTATGAAATTTAAAAATAATAGGATATAAAAAAAAACGTGTTGTTAACTTTTACATTTTCATCACATAGGATCATTTCAATTGAGTACACATCATTAGGATTGCGACGATCGGGTAGACGCCAAACCCGAATAATCTTTAGCTTTAACGCCACACTGTTTCGGTTTACATGAATTTGGTTAACCATTGTAAACTCATTTGCATCTACAGCAGCCATTGATCTTGTTAACTGGGAAAAAATGATGTAAAAACCAAAAGATGACTTCAATAAAACAACAAATCAAAATCAAAATAACTAATGTTTAAGTAATTAAATATGAGAAACAGAAATTAACCTAATAATATATCTTTGCGATTACTCAAAGTGGTTCCAACGTGTCTTATTACAATCGTATGTGAATTGGTTTGACTTGTTTATATAGTTATTGAATTTACCGAATAATAAGAAATGGATGAAATGGTGGGCGGTTAATTAGCATTTGAATTAGCATTGTTTTAAAGGTTATAACATTATGTATTGATTGAATTTAGTCAAGGTCAATCATTTATTGATTAAATGGCGTATGTCAAGCATTATATAGGTATTGATGTAGGAATTAAATAAATTCAATAATAACAAATAGATTAAAGAGTGGAGGGTAATTAGGAACCGAATTACGATTGTTATTATTGTTATAACTTTATGTACTGATTGAATTTAGTCAAAGTCAAGTAGTC
Source organism: Ambrosia x helenae (assembly GCA_030844895.1). Lineage (NCBI taxonomy): Eukaryota > Viridiplantae > Streptophyta > Magnoliopsida > Asterales > Asteraceae > Ambrosia > Ambrosia x helenae. Next base: position 9,076,570 of record CM061223.1, read on the forward strand.
AAAGCAAAACAGCCGTATGTTAAGCATTATTGTTAGTTGTAATTTGTTTTGATATATTCAATGTTATTTAACTAATGTTCTTTATATGTTATGTCAAGCATTATATAGGAATTCAATCAATTGAATAATAAAAAACGGATGAAAGAGTGGAGGGTAATTAGGATTCGACTTACAATTGTTATTATTGTTATAACTTTATGTATTGATTGAATGTAGTCAAAGTCAAGTGTGGATGTCAAGCATTATACTTAGTTGTAATTGTAATTTGTTTTGATCTATTCAATGTTATTTAACTAATGTTCTTTATATGTTATGTAAAGCATTATATAGGTATTCAAACAATTGAATAATAAGAAATGGATGAAAGAGTGGAGGGTAATTAGCATCCGAATTAGCATTGTTATTATTGTTATAAATTAATGTATTGATTAAATTTAGTCAAAGTCAAGCATTGAAATCATTAATGGCGAATTTTAAGTATTATACCTAGTTGTGATTTTTTTTGATCTATTCAATGTTATTAAACTAAATGTTCTTTACATGTTATGTAAAGCATTATATAGGTATTCAATCAATTCAATAATAAGAAATGGATAAAAGAGTGGAGGGTAATTAGCATCCGAATTAGCATTGTTATTATTGTTATAAATTAATGTATTGATTACATTTAGTCAAAGTCAAGCATTGAAATCATTAATGGCGAATTTTAAGTATTATACCTAGTTGTGATTTTTTTTTTTGATTTATTCAATGTTATTAAACTAAATGTTCTTTACATGTTATGTAAAACATTATATAGGTATTCAATCAATTCAATAATAAGAAATGGATGAAAGAGTGGAGGGTAATTAGCATTCGAATTACCACTTATATATTATTGTTATAAATTAATGTATTGATTAAATTTAGTCAAAGTCAAGCATTTAAACCATTAATGCCGAATTTATATGATTGTACATATTTGTGATTTTTTTTGATCTATTCAATGTTACTAAACTAAATGTTATTTACATGTTATGTAAAGCATTATATAGGTATTGAATCAATTCAATAATAAGAAATGGATGAAAGAGTGGAGGGTAATTAGCATCCGTATTAGAATTGTTATTATTGTTATAAATTAATGTATTGATTGAATTTAGTCAAAAACAATGTTTGAAACCTTTAATGCCGCATGTCAAGGATTATACCTAGTTGTGTTTTTTTTTAATCTATTCAATGTTATTTAAGTAAATGTTCTTTATATGTTATTATATGCTTTACTAACATGCTTGAAAATTGGACAAGTAAATGCGTATTCAAAGTAAATTTGTTATTGTATAAGGAAACCATAAATTTCGCAATTACATTTATCAATTCATTATGAATGTTGTGAGTAAATTCAGTTGTGAATATGTATTCTAAATTATACCGTATTGCCACCACGGGTTAACGTATACATATTGTTACAATTACAACATACTAAATATTCGGTAAAATTAGACATCTCCATGTCAATATACCAAATGAAAAAAAAAACACGAAATTTTAATGATTAATGATTCACACATTGTCGTACTCATTTATTGATTTGACCATAATTAAATCTTAGTCAATGTGAATAATTACACATTTAAATTAAAATTAATAAGAAGTTGTTGACCATGGTATGTCGAAACTTTAATGTTGTTGTTTCGTAAGTTTTTAGATAACAAAAACCTGTTCATGGATTTAGGAAATGTCTGCACAAACACGTAAAAACCAACATTATAATAACAAATAAGGTTTTTTTACTTAAAAAATATTAGAAACGTCATACCAAAACTCGTGCGGAAGGGTCATGAATAACCTTGAAGAATTTGTCACCCTTGTGATAAGCCATATTGAAGTTATTTGTCCTAATGAAATCCTGTTCTTCGTATGCAAAAAAACAAACTTTTGTTAAAATATACATAAAGTCACTCATACTAAAAACTGATTTTAATTATCTTGTTTTATGAAATCCGGTATTTTGTTTTTTTTTATATAATTGTTTTTTATATTCACACATACTCAAAACCGATTTCAATTGCAATCTGTTTATTAAAAAACACAATCATATATTCAATGATTAAAGCTGAGCAGAATTACTCGCGTATCGATTACATCCAAAGCAGAGAGTTGATTGTAAACAGATTATCAAATGGTTTTAATAAAAAAAAAACGATTCTGTTTGGTTTAATATGTTAGTAAACCGATGTGGATGGATTTCAAAAATTGTCAGAAACATAATCGACAAACAATAGGATTAGAAAGTTATTTTAATAAGAAACCGATTGTATTTATATTTTATGTAAGATGGTTTCAAACATTTACTTTTGGGATTTTATAAAGGGTCAGAAACATAATCGAAAACTTGTTGATAATCACATATTTTGTAGAAGGTTGATAGATATAGGATTGTCATTTGTCTTTGTATAAAAATAACGATACAATCCTATTGTTTTTATCTTTTATGTAAGATGATTGCAAACATTATGTATCAATATAATAAAAATGCAGAAAAAGATTCAAAAACATTTTCTAGATTCATCTAAGATTGATGAAGAACATACCTTGCAAAAATGACAATGAGAGAGGAATGAGGAATGAGAAAGGAATTAGTAGGATAGGAAGGAGGAAGATGTTGTAACATACAAATGGATGTTGACAAAACTAAATAAAAAGAGGTTTATATAAGACTTAGTCTTGGAGCCCCATTTAGGATTTGGATCCTTCAAGACCCTCTAAAAATCTAGGATTCAACCCTAGTGTTTTCATTTATTATATAGATAGATTCAAACATAGCAATATAAATACCGTTATCAGTAGCAGAGGTGGGAAAAAACAAAAAACACTATTCATGGAAGTTGATAAATAAACATATAGGATAATTAAAGAATCTATATAAAATATTGGGCGAATATGTATAAACATTGCCACATCGTGTTTATTCAAGAAACACTTTTGAGTGGGCGTTGTTTTAATATTGGGGGACTAGTGATGTCATATGGTCAAAATGTGGTGGTAAATGTAGGAAGTACGGTTGTTCAAATCGTTCGCCGCTCGTTTGGAAAATGCTTGAAAAATGCTCACTCGGTCGTCCGCTCGGTTGTAAACGAGCTAAGCACGAGTAAAAGTACGCTCGGCTCGGTTTGGCTCGAATAAATTATTATTTATCTATTAAATATATATAATTATATTTATATATGCACACACCCACATATAATAGTAATATTTATAGTTTTATACATAACATTTGGCCCAATATATGAAGACAAAATATGACTAGCCTGCTTTGTCAAATAAAAATCTAACACTAAGTTTAATAGTAAAACCCTAAGTCGTAACGTGACAACCTTAACTTCTTTATGTTATTTGTCATTTGTCGCTAATCGTCGCTTGATATCGCCCTATGTTACAGTGCGTCAATCGTTCTCTATAGTATGCTTTTTGCCTCACTAGCCTCAATCTAAACTTCATTCTCTGAAAACTCGGACCTCAATATTAGTGCTCTCATCGGACAATTCAACCTTAATTGTCACTCGACAACGAAAACAATGAAGAAAACATCCTAATTTCATGGTTATCCAAATTACTCTCCGCTTGTTTGTCGCTCGACGCTTGCTCAAAAAAATTATGCTCGAAAAATGCTCGCTCACTTTTCAAATCGGTTGTAAACGAGCCGCTCAGCTCTGTTCGGTTTGTAAATGAGCAAAGCATGAGCAAATAAAGGTTTGTTCGGTTCGGCTCGACTCGTGAACAACCCTAGTAGAAAGTAGGATGTATAAAGTTGTGAGTTCAAATCTTTGCATGTGCAAAGTAAAGGTGAAACTAAAAGTGTGTTTAAAAAAGTTTGTCGTTAAAAAAAAAAAAAAGAATGCGTAAGAGTAACAAGAAGTCAAATTAACATCTAATTCCCTTTATCTCATCTCTATATATAGTTTGATAAAAAGTCATTTTCATATCTAAATTTTATTTATGTCAGTGGGACAGGGCGCTATCAGATTTGGTCACGCGTACCCTACTATCAGCACGGTAACACCGTCGTCACTCGTGCTAGTAGGGTTTTCGTAGACCTTTTTTCTGGTTCTTTCTAACGGGCTGGTAACCGTTTATTATTTAATTTTAAATTATTATAATTCAATTTTTTAATAGTGACCGTTATAAAAATACATTTTTGTTATTTATTTTTTATTTAAATCGTGCGTTTTAAACATAAACGAAAGAAAATTAAATAAAAATACATCAAAACAAAAAAAATAAAAATAAAACATAGAGTTGACCCATAAGTTGTCAGGCCTGGAGATGTTCAAAGTTGCCGCGGTAACGGCCCGCATAGCTCGCCTGGGTCAACTCCAAAGCCAACTCCGGCACAATGCCCGGGTGCCGGCTCATGGTGCGCTCGTAGCAGGTGGTCCACTGATCACATTCGTTGCTTAAATCAGTCCATTTTCTCTGTAGGCTCTCAATTGTGCGGTCGCTTTTGCCGATTTGTTGTTTGAAATCAACCAAGACACGGTCCTAGAAACCTGTTTGGCTACCTCCTAAGCCCCCTGGGCCCCTACGGGGTTGGCGTTGCAAGGACAACGTCGTTTAACGCACACTACTAGAGCAATTTCTTCATTTTCGGTCCAACGAGTCATTTTGAAGGTGTGGGTGTTTGTTGGTTGGTGTTGAAGTGTGTTTCACCACCGTCGTTTATATACACAAAAATCTCAACCGTATTGCATGTAAAATTGAATTGTTTCTGACGGTTAGATGAAACCGATTTTAATGGAATAAATATTTTTGACCGTGTTTGGTGGAGACGGTTATGAGAAATTAAATTAGGCTGACGGTTTTGTTGGGAATCATGGTATCGTATACACAGCGGAAGCGGTTAATATTTTTATAAAAAAATCGATTATATACAATATATAATGTTGGCCGATTTATATATATAAATATATAATTAATTTTATTAATCCGATTAATAAAATATTTCCAATCAGGATCTCTATTAAACGCGTATAAACAAATAAATAATAAAACAACCATAGGGGGTTTAGTAATCAACCTTTGACGACTACACCGGAATTGTAACACGCGGGTTACAACGAATCCTCGCTAGTAAGAAGTTCACACCGTGCACGAACCAATCGGGAAGCAACGCTTGCAAGAGGAAGGTGGTGGTTTGTGGTGGTTGATCGTCGGACCAAGAAGAAAAGAAGGCGGCGCCTTTTTCTTCAAGGAGGCGGCCACAAAATAGAAGAGAGGAGGCAAGGGTAGGTTGTTTTGATGAAAGGTGTGATTATGGTTTACTCCTTAACCCTCCTTTTATAAAACAATAACTTACATTAAGCCCCCTTGTTAAATATCTTAATACTCCTTAATATTAATCTTATTAATATTAAGTCCCTCAAGTCTAAAACAATTATTATTTCATAAATAATAATCCATCTACTCATGAACTTATCTGATTCGTGTACCAACGTGTAACTCTTCGGATCGTACCGGGTCGGGTTACATTGACCTCGACTTTTAATTACATCGGACATACTATATATCCAACAATCTCCCACTTGGACGATTTTAATTAAATGAGTCAACGTGCACAAAGTTGGACGCCTAGCTACATCGCATTGCACCCAACACAGTATGACACTTTACAGTCGTCAACTAGTTCTTTTAGTTCAAGTAACACTTTACTTAACCAAATACTATAGCCCTGATAATTCTATCAATAAGTCCCTTCTGTATAGACATCCGTTGATCATAAGACATGGATCATTCATTCTTATATAGTGATCAACTATTCTCTATTCTCGTCTCTAATTCAAAATGGTCTAACGAACTACCTTAGTCCGAGCGTGGCCACGCGTTTATACCAGTTTGAGTTTTACGAGGGCGCCAGAATGTCTAGACTTCTAATCCTATAGAAGTACAGAATTCCATCAGCGTCATATAACTCCCACTTAATCTCGGATTTCTCCCAACGCTACCCTTATTGCTACCCATGTTTCGGGATAGTGTAAGATAACATCAAAGATAGTCCTTGATCAATGTAATTTAATATGTGCCTTAGGAAAAAGGACAGATTGAACATATCAATATCAAAACATCTTATGACACGGATCCATGGAGATCGTTTTGAAGCGAGTTACATCCAATATTATTCCCTAATAATATCTGTGAATTATGATCCTCAAACCCTTGAGCTATTCATCTCAGGAATACAACCATCCCAATTCACAATAGTCTTACATTCAAATTCATTCCCATGTAATTTGATCGACTACAGACATTTAGAATACTCTTATTCAAGGATTTAAACTTACAAATAATGAACACAGTTAATAAATATTTAAATTTGCATTTAACCCATTAAATCAAATAAACATTCAACATAACTGTCATAGTTCAAAATAAAACATCAATACTAATTACAGATCATGCCCATTGTCTAACAAATCTAAGCCCTATACTTCCAGCATGCTCCTCATATCTAGCTTGAGGTAAAGGCTTAGTAAAGGGGTCATCCAGATTTAGATCTGTATGAACTTTGTTCATCACGACGTCTCCACGCTCTACTATTTCTCTAATATAGTGGAACTTTCTGAGTATATGCCTTGCGGTCTGATGTGACCTTGGTTCCTTTGCAAGAGCAATGGCACCAGTGTTGTCACACAGTATCTCGATTGGTTTCTTTATGCTAGGCACAACATCGAGATCAGTAATGAACTTCTTCATCCAGGCAGCCTCCTTTGCAGCATCCGATGCAGCAATGTATTCTGATTCACAGGTGGATTGAGCAACCACACTTTGCTTAGAGCTCTTCCAAGTAATATCCCCACCATTCAGAATGAAAACATATCCCGTTTGTGATCTTGAGTCATCACGATCAGTCTGTGTGACATCCGTCACTTTTCTTTTTATCCTATTTTTATTTTTGTAATAATAATAATAATAATAATAATAATAATAATAATGATAATAATAATAAAAATGGTAATAGATAATAATACTAGTCCAACCACACTTGAGCCCAAAACAATAACCCAACCACTTCATCTCTTTTGTGTTACTGAAGCCCACTGCTGAGCCCACTTCGCGAGCCCAGTAACGAAGGCCCATGATGTAACAACCTTGGCTGATGTGGCCGGGTCGTCGGGTCGGGTTATCGGAGTTACACAGCGGAATCCAGGGTAATAACAGTCTTTTAGTCTTCCAGGATCCACGTCATCATGTCTGTTGGGTTACCTGAACACATGTCAAAAATAGTTTCTGTCAACATAAAGTTGGTGAGGTCGTGTATTTTATAAAGTGAATGGCCAGTTCGTTTATTGATAATTCTTTTATTTAAAATATTCTATTATAAACATGCTTTACAATTCTATTTCTGGAGGGGAACATATATTCTATTAATTCGATTATATGTCTATTATTCCGATTATATTCTATGAGTTGCCATTCCTATCTATGGTATCACTCTGCTTGTGATAATATATGATTATTTCTACCCTCTACTCGGGTAAAACTGGTTCTTGTCCTCTAGTTGGACAAGAAAGGAAATGGCGATACCGTCCAGTACTGTCCTTGTGTTTCTATTACCCCCTTTATATAACTTCTATTATTAATGATTCTTTTGTGTAAAGCATTATGTTTTCTTATAAGTGACATGTATTTCCCCGAAAACACTTAATAAAACAGTAAAAGTGGGGAGTTCACGATACTCACTTGTTTGCGTTATATCTTCAGCTAATCTTCTTATTACAATTATATTTCATATATATATTGATACGGGTTACGCGTGGGACTTGTTAGATTGTAATACTTAGAATATATATCACATATATAATTTATATATATAGAATTCAGTATATATATTAGATAGTCCTAAACTCGGGGTTTGGGCATTCTAGGCGAAAAGAAATAAAGCTGGCCTTTACAGCTTGGCACGCGAACCTAAAAGAACTCTAGACATAACTTACCCGAGCTTAGTATATCGTTTTATATATCAAATCTTATATATATAAACATATATATTTTATATATGTTTATTGTTCTCTTATTATTATTATCAAGTCCGTACGTTATTCGTATTATATATATATATTCGTAAAATCTTAATAATATTCCTCGTCTAGTTATCGGACCGGGTTCTATTCCGGGTGTTGACCGAGTCACTGAGTCGACTCGGCGACGACTCGTATCCTTCCAACTCAATGATCGGTACCTCGTAATCAATATAATCATCGTGTTAATAAATAGATTATAAGATCGTGAACAACCAATCAATAGGAAACAGTGACCGAATCTTACCGACTATTAACGGAACATAATTGGAAGTTGACCGGGATTTAACCGGGTGTTGGACCCGTTCTCCGTATTTAATACCTATAACAATAATCACACGATTGATTAATAACCGAATAATCCAGTGATAAATATACAACTTATATATATGGATTAAACTTATAACCGGACTATATTCGGATTATAATCGGGATAACAAGCTATCAACCGGACTTCCGCCGGACTACTTATAACCAACCGGTAGTCTATCCATCGGCTGAACAGGAAAGAAGGTTATCGGGTTCAGTACCACACATCTCTATGCGTATACGATACCCGAGTAACTTGTGAGTGGGTTATCAAGAACAGATCAGGCCCGATGACTGATAACATGTCCGGTTATCAAACCAGAACCTGGGTTTGACTGAATATGGTCAACCGGTTATATTAAGAATCGATAACAGTGGCTATAGCTCGATTATAACAGAAAGTGAGTGACCGGTTAAAAGGATCTAACAACAGTCACCGTAGCCGGTGACTGTTTGGATTTGATTATCAGAAACAGAGGACTAGATGGGTTATCGGATTATAACTGAACTCAAGAGAGGAACAGAGCATAGGGATGGTCTGATGGATGGGTTGCTACTTGTTAATCGGGACAGAAGAGAAGGAGGGTTAGACAGCGGTCTTACCGTAGGAAGAAGATGGATGCAGGCGGCCGGAGGTTGGCCGGAGACGATAGCCGGAACAGCAGCGGAGGCGGCGATGGCCGCCATGGCTGTCCGGCGAGAGTTTCTTGATCAGAGGGACACACTTTGTGTGTGTACAGAGAGAGACTAGCGAGAGATGAGAGGCAGAGAGGGGTTTATATAGAAGAATAATAATAAAGGGTGTTTGGCTATGGGGATAATTGCCGAGACTCGGGTGTTTGGCAACGAGTATAAGAGTGAAATAATAGACGTTTGATAGCGGGTTAATAACAGATAAGGAGCGTTTAACCGCGATAATAATAATTCAATAATTATTATTTATATATTTGGTTGAAACGGTTTGTCGCGAGATTCGAACCTGAATATTTAATTTAGTAATCGGGTGGTCAGGTCCGACCCGACCCGTTTAAGAGACACGTAAGGTGACGTAACACTTCGAGACTTCGAGGTGTTACAATCTCCCCCCCTTAGGAAATTTCGTCCCCGAAATTTGAATGATCTTGTCCTTTATATTCTTAATCTATAAGGACGTTACAATTAGAACGAAATACTTGTCATCGGGACATAATTGGTTCTTATGGTTTGCGAGGAAATCGATCTTGTATCAATCCAATATTAGAAATGTCAATCTGTACGACTACATCTTGATCATATTTCTAATTACGTTTTAACCTTTCTTGCTATAGTCATATTAATTCAGATACATGGATTATCTGTATTATTTCGATATGACTATTAAAGGTTCTCGTATTGATACTATAATTCCATCGTTTGATATTCGGATTTAGTTACAATGACGGATTCTAGATAGTTCTTAGGAGATAGATACGGAAGTCCCTTCATTATCATGACTTGAATGGGATCCGAGCTACTACCTCTTATATTCGAACTTTAGAATTAACCATCATTGTAATTCCGTTTCTTAAAGAGTAGGGATAACCTTGGTAACTATCGGATTAATTCTTATAAATTCTATCCTTTAAGTTTCATCTATATGGTTGATCTCTAGGTTATCTCCATTTGTGGACATACTTAGGAGGTTTCTCATATCATTAGACGTATCTTATCTGAATTCTTAAAGGTACCGGAAAAGACTAATTCATGGATAATTGAGATTTCTCTTAAATCATCTATAATAATCTTACTGACTATTTCATTGATGATTAACTGCATTGTGTCTAATACATATTATTTGACTTTTCTCAGTGTATTATTGTGAACGAGGTCTTTCACAATTCTACAGTCAATATATGTAATTTTCTCTTTATAGTCTCAGAATCTACTGGTAACAGTCGTCGTTAGGATTCTTTTGACTTTAAAATTTTAAGAACAATGCATCATTCAGTCTTTCTCAAAATCATGATTATCATTCCGGATTACTATACTTATCGCATTAACTATTTCTGTAAAATTCTTTCTTAATTCTAATTCGGGATTCGATACACTCTCGGTAAAATATTTCTTATAAAATTTCTAGTCGTTTTCGTACGACTTATATTCTTATTTGATAATTATATTTCTTGGCATATCGGATGCCTTTCTATTTTTCAGACATATCGGATGTCTTTTTAATTTATAGTTCTTCTTATTTTTCGATTTATATTCTTTTATTTATCTATTCATATTCTTTTATATCCAAGCAAATACTGATAGTATCTATAGCACACACTATAAATTCAGTATTTCTATAATATACGTTTGCTTGGAATAATTCCTTTATATTTATGTATTCGATTGAAGTTTAAACTTTTCAGTGTCTGAAAACACTTCTCGATAAACTTATATGTAGGCAATCTATTGTAGATTCTTAATCCAACTTATTATAAGCGAGGCTTATTTCGTTGAGATATTCGTATAGATAGTTCTTGCCAGAACAGTGATTTCTTAAATGATCTCTCGCAGCCTTTAACCCGGAACAGGAATTTCGTTATTCCTTGGCCAGAGAGTTTCACTGGAAAAATGAGCATAACTCTATTCATTTTTCATTTTCATTTCGATTATACCTTGCGAATCTTTACGCGATTCCGCTTGGTATTATATTTTGATATATTCGTTATAATTTTCTTCTTTTAACAATTCATTGGATTCTACCATTCCGGTTTCTGAATCCATATAAATTTTTATCAGTTATATTTTTAAGAATTTAACAATTCTTTTATCACTTCTTAAATTTCAAACTTGGTAACACTTAACCGTTTTACCAATTTGATTGTACTGTAACTCACGTGAGTTTTGATACGAAGTGACTGCGAAGATTTGTTCATAGTATCATATGTCCTTATAAAGAATCCTGTGACTTAGTGGCAATTGTCCGGATATACCTTGTGTAAGGGTCCGAATATCTTTTGCCACAGGGATTGCACAAAGGACATACAACTATCTTTGGTTGGCAATCAGAATCAATATACTGATTTTTATGACTCGTAGAATTTACCCGATCAATGGTTTTTATTCTGCGAACATATTCTTAGTCGTACTCACGAAGGAATTTCAACAATATTGCCAGTTTTGTGGTCGTATTCTCCACATACGATATGCTGATAATTCAGATTTATATTTCTTCTTATTATTTATTTTCTTATTAGTTCTCTTAATATGTTCGTGACTCAAACATACTGTGATCTCGATAAACTCTTACTCTAATGTTCCTGTGCCTGTGGCATTCATAATTATGTTTGCAACCATAATCACTATTCCACCTCACCTAACATTCCAGTATTTGTTTATTTTAATCACAATAGGTATGTGTCCCTTGCATATTATTTCGATATTCTGTTCTTTATTTTCTCTTAGATTTGCAATTATATTATTCGGGATAAGACTTGTTGATCTAAATCTAACGAAATAGACTGTCAATCGTTCAAGAATTTGTTCGTGTCAGAAGATATTCAATATAACAATCCAATCTTTTAATGTCCCTGACTTGTTCGAGTCGTAGGATAAAGATGATAGTTATATTTTCGTATAATCGAGCGAGTAAGAATTCGGTTTTCGTCCGACAGATACCAGCGTATGTTGATTACGGAATTTCGAGAATAATATTTTTGTCCAAATATTATTTAATTCTGGAAGGGATCGAGGAGGACCTCTAACCGAGATTTTTATATAATTACAAATATGAGTTTAGGTTATAAAACAGAATATGTATAATATTTATTATCGTTTATATTGGAATAATATCGAGGAATTTATACGATCGAATATACGTACGAAATTATACGGAAAAAGGCTCTTGATATATATATATATATATACACGAATACGAATTTGATAAATAAATTTCTATGAAAATAACATTATATACGGTAGAAAATATGTTTCGGTAAAATAATACGGTCGTGGTTCTTTTATATATAAACTTTTAGGAATAATTTATAGGAACTATACGGATTCAAGTTTTATAATAATATTCATTTTTCAAAAATAAACTTAACGATTCAAAAGAGTCATGATAAAAGTTTTTCTTAATGTCGGAATTCTTAAATTTTTAATAAACAAATTTCTTATTTCTGATTGATAAAATAAATAAATTTCTTAAAATATTGAAATCAAAACTTTAAGATTAAACGGATAAATTTAGATAAAACCTGAGATAGATTCTGGGGTGTTTCAAAAATTATCAATACTTAAAAAAAATAAGTTATGATATCAACAGGTTTTCTTAATTTTATAAATTAAATAAATCGAAAATTTTGAACGGAGGGTATTTATATATTTTTACTTAAAACTGAAATACTGTAAAAATAGTAATAAATTCAATAAACTTCAAAATTATACTGAAAAGATTTTTAAAACCTTCTAAATAATCGCGAATTATATTTAATCTTTAATTAAATAATCGAAATAAATTCTTTAGAAACACAATAATTATATGTTTTTAGCATATCAGAGTTTATAAAAATTCGGAAATTACGGTGTAAAAATAATATTTCTGGAAACTCGAGCATAGGAATGTTCAATTTGAAGCGTATATTTGTATTCTGTTTATAATTATTGGAATAACCGTGAGGTTAACGATTTGAATAATTATTAAGACTGAAATTTCAGAGGAATGCGACGTATGATTATAATTAACGAGTTTTTCTAGAGAGTGAAATACGATTTCAAACTCTCGTACAAGTCGATTAAAATATCGAAGAATACTTTTGTAATTTTTATATCTATTTATATATATATATTTCTATAATTTTCGTGTTTTATATCTGGATTTATTTTATGATTTCTTTTAGTATCATGATTTCTATTCTGTATTCTTTTTTATTTCTTATAGCCTTAATATCCTGTAAGATTTCCCATAAATTAAATGTGCATATAAATTCACAACTGTGTACAGAATTGTCAATTTATCCCACATAATCATTCTAGTAATATCCTGTGGTGGATTCGTTTTAATTTCTAGTATACGGTTAGGGTTCTCACCAACTTTATAATGGTTTTGACATTTAGGTACCCAAAAATTTACTCGACTGATATTTTCTTTACTAACCCTGATATCCTAAATATTTCTAATTTATTTTTCTAAGCAACATTTCTTTTTAGAAAAATATTCTGGTAGATCCCGGATGACTAAAGACTTCAAAACTGTTATTAAGCGTCGCTCTGATACCAACTGTAACAACCGTGGCTGATGTGGCCGGGTCGTCGGGTCGGGTTATCGGAGTTACACAGCGGAATCCAGGGTAATAACAGTCTTTTAGTCTTCCAGGATCCACGTCATCATGTCTGTTGGGTTACCTGAACACATGTCAAAGATAGTTTTCTGTCAACATAAAGTTGGTGAGGTCGTGTATTTTATAAAGTGAATGGCCAGTTCGTTTATTGATAATTCTTTTATTTAAAATATTCATTTATAAACATGCTTTACAATTCTATTTCTGGAGGGGAACATATATTCTATTAATTCGATTATATGTCTATTATTCCGATTATATTCTATGAGTTGCCATTCCTATCTATGGTATCACTCTGCTTGTGATAATATATGATTATTTCTACCCTCTACTCGGGTAAAACTGGTTCTTGTCCTCTAGTTGGACAAGAAAGGAAATGGCGATACCGTCCAGTACTGTCCTTGTGTTTCTATTACCCCCTTTATATAACTTCTATTATTAATGATTCTTTTGTGTAAAGCATTATGTTTTCTTATAAGTGACATGTATTTCCCTGAAAACACTTAATAAAACAATAAAAGTGGGGAGTTCACGATACTCACTTGTTTGCGTTATATCTTCAGCTAATCTTCTTATTACAATTATATTTCATATATATATATTGATACGGGTTACGCGTGGGACTTGTTAGATTGTAATACTTAGAATATATATCACATATATAATTTATATATATAGAATTCAGTATATATTAGATAGTCCTAAACTCGGGGTTTGGGCATTCTAGGCGAAAAGAAATAAAGCTGGCCTTTACAGCTTGGCACGCGAACCTAAAAGAACTCTAGACATAACTTACCCGAGCTTAGTATATCGTTTTATATATCAAATCTTATATATATAAACATATATATTTTATATATGTTTATTGTTCTCTTATTATTATTATCAAGTCCGTATGTTATTCGTATTATATATATATTCGTATAATCTTAATAATATTCCTCGTCTAGTTATCGGACCGGGTTCTATTCCGGTGTTGACCGAGTCACTGAGTCGACTCGGCGACGACTCGTGTGACACCCGGCAAATTCTGGTTAACAACGTTGTCTAGATTAAAGTCTACCTTAGCGAGTCACGCGTATGTTATACTTAACGAGGGTTATCTAGATAGCTAGATAGGACATACGAGCATTATCTCGGGTTTGAGACAACTTACAAAACGTTTTCTAGTCCGGTTTGGGACTACTTTCACATCTCGGGTTATGAGATGCTTTGACTCCTTGTGTGGGTCGGGTTCTGACTCCTTGTGTGAGTTAACATGTGATTTCATGATTAGTGAACCTCGGACGTTGGTGAATAACAAACTTATGTGTCTCGGTGATATCTGACAAACTTATGTGAAAACCATACGTGATTATGTGAACCTAAACCGAACACGTTAATAAAAATTATTAAAAGTGGAGCGTGAGGTTGATTAGGGTCTTAACGCATGGGGTTACACTTGTTACGGTCCGAAATAACGAAAACGTCGATGGATAACGCGTCGGGAGGCTAAACGAAGCAAAAACGCGCGCCCCGGACCTGTGAGCGGCCGCTCACAGGCTCCGAGCGGCCGCTCGAACCTATCTGACGGGTTTAAACCGCCTCAAACTCGTATTTAAGCATCCTTAACCCCCATGCAGCCCTCATACTCAACCCTAATCGCCCCCTTACTGCCCCACACGAATATTTCACTCCAAAAACTCCTGCTAAGGCTCAAGATCATCAATTGGGAGGCTCCAAGGCGCGTGATTGATTGATTTGAAGAGCTAAGGGTATAACTCATGATTTCTTACGCTTTTCACTTTATGTTTTATTGTAAAAATCATATAACAAGTTTGTCCAGGTCTGAATGGGTTTAATAAACGTTAAAACATGAGTCTTTTTGAAGATTAAACGGATTAAACCTATTAATAAACGCGTAGTAACATCATAGGATGCTTGTTGCGCAAGTTATTGGTGTTTTGATCCTAAAAGCTTTGATCTTGACATGTTTGATAATAGGATCTGATGGGAATAGGTATTAGGAAAGTTGTATGATGATTATTAGGTGTTATTGATTGATAATATGCAACTAGGGTTTGATATAATTGATAATATTGCACGATTAGAATCTGGACAGATTCTGAATGTCGACTTGTAGGGTCTGTTTCGTGGCTTGAAAATAATTGGTTTGATCGAGTCTTTGCATGATTGTAACGTACAAGGTCTTAGCTTTTCATAATGGGCAAAACCATCGAATTTGGACATCGTTTGAGTCGTTTTTGGAATTTTAATTGATTAGGGGTCATATCAGATTTTCGGATTTGTAAACTGGGCTAACTTTAAATGGTCATAACTTGAGATTTACAAGGAGTTAGGTTATGAAATTTTTACAGTAGGTCAATACTGGAAAAATAGAGCTTTTCCAAGTGGATTCATCTCGTTTGGATGAATACACAATTTTTAAGAATTTTCCTACTAAACTGACCTGCTGAGGAGATTTTCTGGACATAGCTGTGTTGTACGAATTTTCATAATTTTTGTGTTTGGAATTAAGACAAAACAAAAATAGGTATTGTCGAGTGAATCCCAAAGAAAATTCAGTAAAAATTTGGGAGGTTAACTCACTGAATTGCTAATTTAAATAAATTCGTTTTGATGGCGCACAATCTGTCCTGAAAACACAGATTGTGTATTATGTGCTTCTGTGATTAATTGAGGTCTTAGGTGGTATGGAATTGACATGTAACTGAAGTACACTTGTCTGAGACACATACGGAATGTAGAAACTAATTGTAACCAACGTATTCACCAACGGGTCCGTAGGGTTTACTATTGCATGTAGAATCACTAGGCGTCGCATACACACTTTTGAACATTTAAAACGCCTTGGACAAACGAGTTATATGGGTAATGATATTACGCCTATACTCACTGAGCGACACTGTTATTAGGGTGTCGGTAGCATATATTGCTTGCTGTTCGGATTCTTTGCTTGCACGTTAAGGTGAGTTTACGGCCCCTCTTTTAAACTGGTTTCATATTTTCGGGGGAGAAAACATGTGTTAAAACGATTATTTGGTAACTACTGTCATACTATGGGTTTCTATTGTGTACTACACGATCTTTGGAAGTCCCGGGGGGAACCATGAATGTGCGGGTTTGCACAACGGGGAAATGTGAATAGCGCTATTGGGAGTGACCAACCCTGCTCGTCGGCTTGGAGGGCCGGGCGAGTGCATATTGTCTCAAACAGGAACAACAGGAACAACTGGTTTACTTTTCGGGCACAACATCTGGTATTCGAGTTAGTAATGGTTTTCCAATCGTGGTAGTAACAAAACATACGCCTAGCTAGCGTACACTGGTTTTCGATTTGTTATAGTATGGACAGGTGGACTTGGTACTTGGATACAAAACCTGTAAACTCACCAGCATTTTTGTGCTGACGTAAACTTTTACATGTTTTCTCAGGTCGCTAAGGTAGCACAATGGAACTAGGGCGCACGCGTCTGCACGGCGTCTAGTTAGAGTTGCATGGTTTTACAAACGTTGAACATTGGTTTAATATCGAATAATTGTTTTGAATAAGCTTCCGCTGTAAACGGGGATTTTAAACATTGTTTTGAAATTGCATTATGTTCATGTTAGACTTGTTTATTGTGATCGTTGGTTTGGATCCTGGTTTGTCATGCGCCTCGCGGTAAAACTCCGCAAGTGGATTTTGAGGGTGTGACAGATTGGTATCAGAGCCAATGGTTATAGTGAACTAGGACTGCATGTAGGGTCTAGTCTATAGCCGAGTCACACACACTAGACGATCATATGGTACTAAACATTATGGTGGTTTACGTATGGTCTTGTCGGGGTGTCTCTAAATCATTTGGTCTCTCTATGTTACATCATCCGTTCTATCTTAGGTCGGGTTACCTGTTTTCTAGGCAGTGTAGTATATTGGAGTAACTCGTATACTCTTGAGATTTGTCCAAGGTTCGGACATCTCCCTTTCGTACTCCAATAGAAACACTTGCCATAAACTACCGTAGTATTACGGTGTATAGCTAAGAGTCTATGTTCGGTGATTTGAACTTTGAATTAGGAGAACACTTGGAGGACCATGTAGAGCGGTTTATCATTTTGGGTGCACACAAAATCATAAACCGAAATGCATGGAAGCCCTGGTGAGCTCTGGGTTTGAAGGGATAGTCCTGGATTGGATCTAGCTTTGATCTTGCGAACATTAGTGGTTATCTTTATCTGCGAAACTAAATTTTCTCGCTCTTTCTGCCAGAATCATGTCTGGAGTACGAGGAGGACGTGGAGGTGGTCGCAATGGTGGACGTGGTGGTGGTCGCGGTGGTGCTGGTGGTCGTGGAGGTATTAACCTATCGCAGGATGATCTGAACAACTTGCTCCAAGCTGCCTTTCAGTTAGGGCACAACGGTGGTGGTAAGTTGATTCATCCATTTTCCTTGCCTCATTGGTGAACCTTGTTTACATTCTTCGTGGTTTCTCATGCGTTTCATTTCAGGTGGTCCTGTTAACCCACCCCCACCCATGTGTACCTACAAGATGTTTCGGGACTGTAAGCCCCAGGAGTTCTCTGGCACTGAGGGTGCGGTGAGCTTACTCAGGTGGTTGGAAAAAGTGGAGTCAGTGTTTCTGATGTGTAACTGTCTCCCAGAAGATCGGGTTAAGTATGCTGCTGCGTTATTCCAGGATGTTGCTCTGACCTGGTGGAATAACATCACCCAGAATATGGGCATTGGGGAGGCGTATGCTATGCCTTGGGAGAATTTTGTGCAGCTGCTGAAGCGTGAATACTGTCCGAGGGAAGAGGTGCAGAAGCTAGAGCACGAGGTGTGGAACCTCAAGATGACTGGGTCTGAAATTGAAAAGTATACTGTGAGGCGGAACGAGTTGGCAGTGCTGTGTCCTGATCTGCATGTGCCAGAGTACAGGAGGATTGAGCATTATGTCTCGGGGTTAGTACCAGAAATCGCAGGGTTAGTGGCTGCGGGAAATCATCCTACATACGCAGAGGTGGTTCGATCGGCTCATAGGATGACCAACTTAAAGGTGAATGAGGGTATTTTGCCTGCGAAGGGTTCGACTGTTAAGGCCCCAGAGAACAACAAGCGCAAGTGGGAAAATGACGGGAAAGGATCTGGGCCAACACAGCAGGGTAAGAGGTTTGATAATGGGGGTTCTTCTTCTTCGGGTAACAAGCAGGGTGGTTATGCGGGGAAACTGCCCAAATGTAACAAGTGTGGACGTCATCATCAAGGGAACTGCGACAGTAACCGTTGTCATCGCTGCCAGCGAACAGGGCATTATGCTAAAGATTGTCGGGTTACACTTCCATCGACCCAGGCTCCGACTACTAACTCAGCTCCGACTACTCAAGGGACTACGGGAAGACAAGGATGTTACAATTGTGGTGAGACCGGTCATTACAAGAAGGATTGCCCAAAACTGAAGCAGGGCGGGAACAACGGAAATGGGAACAACGGGGGCGGTGGCAGGAATGCACGCGCCTTCGTCATTGGAGCCGCTGAGGCTAGACAGGACCCTGACACAGTCACCGGTACGTTCCTTCTCAATAATCGTTCTGTTAGTGTGTTATTTGATTCCGGTGCCGACAAGAGTTTTGTATCCATGGATGTTAGTCGACTGCTAGATGTAGTACCCGTACCATTAGAGACTAAGTATATTATTGAGTTGGCTGACGGTAAAAAGATTGAAGCTACTAGTGTCCTTCGGGAGTGCCAATTAGAGTTGTCGGGTTTATCGTTCCCCATCGATCTTATGCCGGTACCTTTGGGTAGTTTTGACGTAGTGGTAGGCATGGATTGGTTGTCCCTGTATCGCGCGGAGATTGTCTGTTACGATAAGGTTATTCGGATTCCTCTCCCTGATGGAGAATTCCTTTCTGTTTACGGTATCAAGGGTGGTGTCCCGCTGAATATCATCTCTAGCATGAAAGCCCTTAAGTGTCTTCGAAAGGGTTATCCAGCCGTTTTGGCACTTTTATTTGTTTCCTCTGGTGATGAGAAGAAGATCGACGATATTCCAGTTGTACGCGAGTTTCCTGATGTTTTTCCCGATGATTTATCTGGTCTTCCTCCCCATCGTCAAGTCGAGTTCGGTATTGATCTTGTACCAGGGGCTGCTCCTATTGCTCGGGCCCCCTACCGTCTTGCACCTCTCGAGATGCAGGAATTGTCTAGTCAGTTACAGGAACTCTTGGACAAGGGTTTCATCAGGCCAAGTTCTTCCCCTTGGGGAGCCCCGATTCTATTTGTTAAGAAGAAGGATGGAAGTTTCCGATTGTGTGTGGACTACAGAGAACTGAACAAATTGACCATCAAGAACTGTTATCCTCTTCCACGTATTGATGATCTATTCGACCAGCTCCAGGGTTCTAGTTACTATTCCAAGATTGACTTGAGGTCCGGTTATCACCAGCTGCGCGTCAGGGAGGCTGACGTTGCAAAGACTGCTTTTCGTACACGCTATGGCCATTACGAGTTCTTGGTCATGCCCTTCGGTCTTACTAACGCACCAGCGGTTTTCATGGATTTGATGAATCGCGTTTGCAAACCGTATCTTGACAAGTTCGTCATCGTGTTTATTGATGACATTCTGATCTACTCCAAGAACAAGACCGAACACGAGGAACATCTACGTTTAGTTTTGGAACTGTTGCGACGGGAACAACTTTATGCTAAGTTCTCGAAATGTGACTTTTGGCTACGAGAAGTCCAATTCCTAGGACATGTGGTAAATGAACTGGGAATTCATGTCGATCCAGCTAAGATCGAAGCGATTAAGGACTGGGAAGCACCAAAGACGCCAACTGAGGTGCGGCAATTCCTAGGCCTTGCGGGTTACTATCGTCGTTTCATTCAGGGGTTCTCGAAGATTGCTCAACCCCTCACCACTCTCACACAGAAAGATAAGAAGTTCGCCTGGGGCGAACCACAAGAGTCAGCGCTTGAGGAACTAAAGTCTAAGCTTTGTTCCGCTCCTATTTTGTCCTTGCCTGATGGCCCTGACGATTTCATTGTTTACTGTGACGCCTCTATACATGGTCTCGGTTGCGTGCTGATGCAACGCGAGAAAGTGATTGCGTATGCTTCTCGTCAACTCAAGGTGCACGAGAAGAACTACACCACCCATGACTTGGAGTTGGGTGCAGTGGTATTCGCGTTGAAAATTTGGAGACATTACTTGTACGGTACCAAATGCACGATCTACACCGATCACAAGAGTCTTCAACATATTTTCGACCAACAACATTTGAACATACGACAGCGTCGTTGGATTGAACTTCTGAATGACTATGATTGTGCCATTAAGTACCATCCTGGCAAGGCGAATGTTGTAGCAGACGCCTTGAGCAGGAAGGAATCAACTAAACCTCGTCGCGTTCGGGCGTTGCAACTCACCATTCATTCATCCCTACCTGAGCAACTCCGTTCTGCCCAGTTAGAAGCTTTGAAGGAGGGAAACCTTAAGGCTGAAACTATGCACGGTGCCGACAAGCACCTCGAGCGAAGACCTGATGGCCTGCACTACTTCGCAGAACGCATATGGGTTCCTTTATTCGGGGGACTTCGGGAGCTTGTCTTAGATGAGGCTCATAAGTCCCGGTATTCTATTCACCCTGGTTCGGATAAGATGTACCAAGATCTGAAGGTGCTATACTGGTGGCCAAACATGAGGTCGGATATAGCCTCATACGTGAGTAAGTGCTTGACATGTGCTAAGGTCAAGGTGGAATACCAGAAACCGTCGGGTCTCTTGCAACAACCTGAAATTCCGGAGTGGAAATGGGAACGGATTACTATGGATTTTGTCACACAACTGCCTAAGTCACCAAGCGGGAATGACAAGATATGGGTGATTGTCGATCGGTTGACGAAATCAGCCCATTTTCTTGCTATTAAGGAGACCGATACCATGGATCGTTTGGCTCGTCTTTATCTGAAGGAAGTTGTTTCTAAGCACGGGGTGCCAGTTTCTATTATCTCGGATCGTGATTCCCACTTTACTTCGCACTTCTGGAAGTCTTTACACAAGGCTTTGGGTACTCAACTAGACATGAGTACAGCTTATCACCCACAGACTGACGGTCAGAGTGAGCGCACGATTCAAACTTTGGAAGACATGCTGCGGGCATGTGTAATCGATTTTGGCAAGGGTTGGGAAGCTCATCTACAGTTAGTAGAATTCTCGTACAACAACAGTTATCACACGAGCATCAAGGCTGCTCCATTCGAGGCACTGTACGGGCGGAAATGCCGTTCTCCTCTTTGTTGGGCTGAAGTGGGTGAGAGTCAACTCACTGGGCCTGAACTAGTGTACGAAACTTCGGAAAAGATCGTACAGATTCGTAACCGGTTGGCAGCGGCACGGGACCGGCAAAAGAGTTATGCCGATCAGCGTCGCAAACCATTGGAATTCCAAGTTAATGACAAAGTACTTCTAAAAGTCTCACCGTGGAAGGGCGTCATACGCTTTGGGAAGCGTGGCAAACTCAACCCACGGTATGTCGGACCATTTACGATCCTGGAACGGATCGGACCGGTGGCATATCGTCTTGATTTACCGACGGAGCTCGGTAACGTACATAACGTCTTCCACGTGTCCAACTTAAAGAAGTGTCTGGCTGACGAGTTTCTCATCGTTCCACTGGAAGAGATCAAGGTTGATGATCGTCTTCGGATTGTGGAAGAACCTGTGGAGATTCCGGATTACAAGATTCGTAGCCTACGTCACAGCAAGATTCGTATCGTTAAGGTTCGGTGGAACTCGAACCGGGGACCAGAGTATACGTGGGAACGGGAGGATCAGATGAAGTCTAAATATCCTCATCTCTTTACTAAGGAAGCGTTCGAGTCGAGATATGTCTCTTCTGCAGCTGAATGAATCTCGGGGCGAGATTCCTTTTAACGTGGGGATGATGTGACAACTCGGGTAAATCTCTCTTTTGATTTCTATCTTTTGTTTATTCCCTTCGTTATTTCTTTTGTTCTTTTGGTACTTGTGCAATTTTCGGGACGAAAATTCTTTTAACGTGGGGATGATGTGACACCCGGCAAATTCTGGTTAACAACGTTGTCTAGATTAAAGTCTACCTTAGCGAGTCACGCGTATGTTATACTTAACGAGGGTTATCTAGATAGCTAGATAGGACATACGAGCATTATCTCGGGTTTGAGACAACTTACAAAACGTTTTCTAGTCCGGTTTGGGACTACTTTCACATCTCGGGTTATGAGATGCTTTGACTCCTTGTGTGGGTCGGGTTCTGACTCCTTGTGTGAGTTAACATGTGATTTCATGATTAGTGAACCTCGGACGTTGGTGAATAACAAACTTATGTGTCTCGGTGATATCTGACAAACTTATGTGAAAACCATACGTGATTATGTGAACCTAAACCGAACACGTTAATAAAAATTATTAAAAGTGGAGCGTGAGGTTGATTAGGGTCTTAACGCATGGGGTTACACTTGTTACGGTCCGAAATAACGAAAACGTCGATGGATAACGCGTCGGGAGGCTAAACGAAGCAAAAACGCGCGCCCCGGACCTGTGAGCGGCCGCTCACAGGCTCCGAGCGGCCGCTCGAACCTATCTGACGGGTTTAAACCGCCTCAAACTCGTATTTAAGCATCCTTAACCCCCATGCAGCCCTCATACTCAACCCTAATCGCCCCCTTACTGCCCCACACGAATATTTCACTCCAAAAACTCCTGCTAAGGCTCAAGATCATCAATTGGGAGGCTCCAAGGCGCGCGATTGATTGATTTGAAGAGCTAAGGGTATAACTCATGATTTCTTACGCTTTTCACTTTATGTTTTATTGTAAAAATCATATAACAAGTTTGTCCAGGTCTGAATGGGTTTAATAAACGTTAAAACATGAGTCTTTTTGAAGATTAAACGGATTAAACCTATTAATAAACGCGTAGTAACATCATAGGATGCTTGTTGCGCAAGTTATTGGTGTTTTGATCCTAAAAGCTTTGATCTTGACATGTTTGATAATAGGATCTGATGGGAATAGGTATTAGGAAAGTTGTATGATGATTATTAGGTGTTATTGATTGATAATATGCAACTAGGGTTTGATATAATTGATAATATTGCACGATTAGAATCTGGACAGATTCTGAATGTCGACTTGTAGGGTCTGTTTCGTGGCTTGAAAATAATTGGTTTGATCGAGTCTTTGCATGATTGTAACGCACAAGGTCTTAGCTTTTCATAATGGGCAAAACCATCGAATTTGGACATCGTTTGAGTCGTTTTTGGAATTTTAATTGATTAGGGGTCATATCAGATTTTCGGATTTGTAAACTGGGCTAACTTTAAATGGTCATAACTTGAGATTTACAAGGAGTTAGGTTATGAAATTTTTACAGTAGGTCAATACTGGAAAAATAGAGCTTTTCCAAGTGGATTCATCTCGTTTGGATGAATACACAATTTTTAAGAATTTTCCTACTAAACTGACCTGCTGAGGAGATTTTCTGGACATAGCTGTGTTGTACGAATTTTCATAATTTTTGTGTTTGGAATTAAGACAAAACAAAAATAGGTATTGTCGAGTGAATCCCAAAGAAAATTCAGTAAAAATTTGGGAGGTTAACTCACTGAATTGCTAATTTAAATAAATTCGTTTTGATGGCGCACAATCTGTCCTGAAAACACAGATTGTGTATTATGTGCTTCTGTGATTAATTGAGGTCTTAGGTGGTATGGAATTGACATGTAACTGAAGTACACTTGTCTGAGACACATACGGAATGTAGAAACTAATTGTAACCAACGTATTCACCAACGGGTCCGTAGGGTTTACTATTGCATGTAGAATCACTAGGCGTCGCATACACACTTTTGAACATTTAAAACGCCTTGGACAAACGAGTTATATGGGTAATGATATTACGCCTATACTCACTGAGCGACACTGTTATTAGGGTGTCGGTAGCATATATTGCTTGCTGTTCGGATTCTTTGCTTGCACGTTAAGGTGAGTTTACGGCCCCTCTTTTAAACTGGTTTCATATTTTCGGGGGAGAAAACATGTGTTAAAACGATTATTTGGTAACTACTGTCATACTATGGGTTTCTATTGTGTACTACACGATCTTTGGAAGTCCCGGGGGGAACCATGAATGTGCGGGTTTGCACAACGGGGAAATGTGAATAGCGCTATTGGGAGTGACCAACCCTGCTCGTCGGCTTGGAGGGCCGGGCGAGTGCATATTGTCTCAAACAGGAACAACAGGAACAACTGGTTTACTTTTCGGGCACAACATCTGGTATTCGAGTTAGTAATGGTTTTCCAATCGTGGTAGTAACAAAACATACGCCTAGCTAGCGTACACTGGTTTTCGATTTGTTATAGTATGGACAGGTGGACTTGGTACTTGGATACAAAACCTGTAAACTCACCAGCATTTTTGTGCTGACGTAAACTTTTACATGTTTTCTCAGGTCGCTAAGGTAGCACAATGGAACTAGGGCGCACGCGTCTGCACGGCGTCTAGTTAGAGTTGCATGGTTTTACAAACGTTGAACATTGGTTTAATATCGAATAATTGTTTTGAATAAGCTTCCGCTG
The DNA here is from genome assembly GCA_030844895.1 of Ambrosia x helenae. NCBI lineage: Eukaryota > Viridiplantae > Streptophyta > Magnoliopsida > Asterales > Asteraceae > Ambrosia > Ambrosia x helenae. The sequence goes on from CM061223.1 coordinate 9,101,827, forward strand.
TAAACGGGGATTTTAAACATTGTTTTGAAATTGCATTATGTTCATGTTAGACTTGTTTATTGTGATCGTTGGTTTGGATCCTGGTTTGTCATGCGCCTCGCGGTAAAACTCCGCAAGTGGATTTTGAGGGTGTGACAACTCGTATCCTTCCAACTCAATGAACGGTACCTCGTAATCAATATAATCATCGTGTTAATAAATAGATTATAAGATCGTGACCAACCAATCAATAAGAAACAGTGACCGAATCTTACCGACTATTAACGGAACATAATCGGAAGTTGACCGGGATTTAACCGGGTGTCGGACCCGTTCTCCGTATTTAATACCTATAACAATAATCACACGATTGATTAATAACCGAATAATCCATTGATAAATATACAACTTATATATATGGATTAAACTTATAACCGGACTATATTCGGATTATAATCGGGATAACAAGCTATCAACCGGACTTCCGCCGGACTAATTATAACCAACCGGTAGTCTATCCATCGGCTGAATAGGAAAGAAGGTTATCGGGTTCAGTACCACACATCTCTATGCGTATACGATACCCGAGTAACTTGTGAGTGGGTTATCAAGAACAGATCAGGCCCGATGACTGATAACATGTCCGGTTATCAAACCAGAACCTGGGTTTGACTGAATATGGTCAACCGGTTATATTAAGAATCGATAACAGTGGCTATAGCTCGATTATAACAGAAAGTGAGTGACCGGTTAAAAGGATCTAACAACAGTCACCGTAGCCGTGACTGTTTGGATTCGATTATCAGAAACAGAGGACTAGATGGATTATCGGATTATAACTGAACTCAAGAGAGGAACAGAGCATAGGGATGGTCTGATGGATGGGTTGCTGCTTGTTAATCGGGACAGAAGAGAAGGAGGGTTAGACAGCGGTCTTACCGTAGGAAGAAGATGGATGCAGGCGGCCGGAGGTTGGCCGGAGACGATAGCCGGAACAGCAGCGGAGGCGGCGATGGCCGCTATGGCTGTCCGGCGAGAGTTTCTTGATCAGAGGGACACACTTTGTGTGTGTACAGAGAGAGACTAGCGAGAGATGAGAGGCAGAGAGGGGTTTATATAGAAGAATAATAATAAAGGGTGTTTGGCTATGGGGATAATTGCTGAGACTCGGGTGTTTGGCAACGAGTATAAGAGTGAAATAATAGACGTTTTATAGCGGGTTAATAACAGATAAGGAGCGTTTAACCGCGATAATAATAATTCAATAATTATTATTTATATATTTGGTTGAAACGGTTTGTCGCGAGATTCGAACCTGAATATTTAATTTAGTAATCGGGTGGTCAGGTCCGACCCGACCCGCTTAAGAGACACGTAAGGTGACGTAACACTTCGAGACTTCGAGGTGTTACACATGAGCAGGCCCACAAGTGCATCTCCCCTTCCCCTCATTCTGCTTAAAAAAAAATAATCTGGACAAGCTGGGGATCGAACCTGAGTCCCCAGCCGGTCCGATGTCAAGCTCAACACACACATCCAACTGAGCTACGGCTCGTTCTTGTTATAATCTCAACCCGAATTAAATAAAAACACCCCCTACCTGTTTTCCTTTCTCTTCCCTTTTCCTCTGCTGCTGCTGCACGCGTGATTGACCCAGCAAAGTGGCCGTGATTTTGGAACAATAATCATCACTTATTACCTTATACTGAACGACTAATCAATACACATTAAACCTATGCATAATCATCGCAATTAACAAGCTCCAATCCTTCCTAATTGATCAATTCTCACGCGTATTAGTAAAACCATGGTCAAACCCTTCCTAAACAACGAATCAGGCATGAACCTATAAATTGAACACTCCTCCTTGTCCTAATTGTACCGAAAAACACCTCTCCACTTCCAATTTCTGTTTAAAACCTCTGTGCAAGCATCAATCGCTCGTGTTTGACTATTCTGTTGACCGGGCTTATAAACGTGAATTCGTAATTGTAAGTCGTGTTTTTCTTGTGGGTTTTGATCTTCAGCATACACACAACAATAACCCTATGATTAATTGGGTTATTGTTGTGTAATTTGATTAATTATAAAATTAGGGCTCGAAGTATTACGATTTGGGGATAATCACGATTTTTCGTATATTATTTATTTTAAATAAAAACAGAAACTAACACAACCACTGTGTAACACCCCAACCGATGGCGGAAACATCGGGATGTCACGTAATGATGATTGTTCAGTAGCTCATGGTGAATAATAGATTCCATTAAATGATTTAAATGAATTACATACAATAGTTCTAGAATTTGTACATCAAATTGGATAAAACTATACACATATCTTCAAGCATCAATTCAAATCTTCAAGTAAATAGAACCTGAAACATGTTAAGTTGAAAAGGTTTTGGGTCAACAAAAGTTGGTGAGAATTACATAGGTTTTTGATAATTGAGTAAAATGTTGTGCAATTCATGTGTCATGTCAATCTAGTCCATATGTGAGAACATACTAGAAATAAATCGAGTGCATAATCAACCCTGATGACTGTTATAAAATGATACATACCATACGCTCATGGTCCAATATGTTATACGATAACAAACACCCACGCTACCTTTGTAGGAGGCACGTATCCGGGTGGGATTGTCAGTCCAATAGATCTATCAATGTATACCGCCGGCTGATCAATGTTAATGATTATGCTAGAATGGTGCTTACTCTAATCATGCTCAAGACATAATGCAACATAGAAAACACATAGACACATTGATGATTGAATTGCAATGATGATGTTATAAACATGTTTCACCCCAAAAATGGTGATAAATAGAAAAGGGGCTATGTAAAACTCACCTTGGTAAAATGTTATATCTGTTGAGAAGTGTGTTGACCAAATGTATCAAGTATCACCCTAAAATGAGGTAATAAATATGTCTAAGTCTAACAAGTCTACAAATGTATAAGTTCTAGGGCTTCGAATTTGGGGATAGTTGTTCGTTTGATAAATATTAAAAATATTCGCCAATTGAGAGAAATTTAGTAAATAAATAACTAAAAATCTTTTTATGAAATTTAAACTTAAGATGGTTACAAGAATGTGTTTAAAGTGTAAAAATAATTTTTATAAAATTATTTTCTTTAAAATAGATTTTTAAAATCTATTTATTACAAATTGTCAAACTCTAACTTTAATATTTAAAAATACTAAAATTAAAGAATTATTAGTTTAAAAATTATGTTTCTGTTCTAAATGATCAGAAATAATTTGTATAAAATTTTGGTGCAAAAATATTAAAAATTGGATTTATTATGATTTAATTATGATTAAAACTAACAAAAATTGATTAAAAATATTAAATAAATGATTTTTCAGAAATAAAAATCAGTTTTGAAAAGCTTAACATTATAAAAACTTAGAATAAAATTTGTGGAAATTTATGAATTTGTTTTGATATTTTAATGGAATTTTATAAATATAATAGAATAAAATTGATTTATTTATTATAAATATTAAATAAATGAATTTCAGAAAAATAAAAATTGTAAATAAAGCTTTGACATCAGATTTGTTAAAAATAATTTTTTTAGGATTTATAAAAAGGTTTTTATAATTAAAAACGAATTTAATACATTATATGCATTATATATATATGTTTCTTTGTTTAAAACTGAAAAATAAAAGAATCACGCCACTGCCGGGACTCGAACCCGGTGGCTTAGGTACACAGCAATAGACACAACCACTTGGTCTAGACCAGTGGTTGTGTTTATTCTTGTTTGTTTTAAATTAAATACAGTATGTTAAATCGTGATTATCCCCAAAATTCAAACCACGAGCCCTAGCTTATCAATCAAACAAATCAGACAATTTGAACCCGATTAATGTTGGGGCTTTTGTTGTTTGATTGCCGACTAACAAAACCCACAAAAGAACAAGAACTCACAGTGTTGAATTGATTAAGAATGCTCGGTCAAGCCAAAAAGTCAACTAATGCTCGTAAAATTATACACAGAGTGAAAAGAAAGGGATTGAAGGTTGAGAAGAGATCATGAGCGAGTTGTGAAGACGTGTGAACGTCCAATTTATACTGCAATTGTCTAGATCGTTTAATTGGTAGGTTTGACCAATGTTTAATGTCAAACGCGAAAAAAAAGTAAATTGATTATCAATCAATCTATAATCCACGCGTTAGTGAGTTAATATAGGCCGATAATCGTGTCTCGCGTTAATGGTGCCAATTAATAGGTCAAAGGAAAAAGAAATAAATAAAAAAAAAACCATATTCGCTGCTGCTGCTGTTGCGAGTTGCAGACAGAAAGAAAGAGAATTGAAATTGTGGATATATGTTTTATAGCATCAGTTAAATCACAAATTGTCTAAGTGGCTTAGTGGTGGTGGTGTGTGTTTGTGTGGGGGAGTGGCACGGGTTCGATTCCCGTCAGAAGCAAAATCCTCTTTTTTTTTCAAAAACAAACACAAGGGTTGCTGGGCCAAGGCTTGTTGGGCCACTGGTTTGGGCCTATGGGCTGTGTACTGGGCCGGATCTAATGAGAGGAATTGGGCTCTGAACAAAGGAAGGTTTTAAGGTGGGTTTGTTGTGGGCTAATGTGTTGGTTGGGCAAAACCAACTAATTATGTATCATCATCATTTTTTATTATTATTATTATTATTATTATTATTATTATTATTATTATTATTATATATATATATATATATAAGTTGTGTGTTAGGAAAAATAGAGATTTAGGCATAGTTAACGATGGAAAAAAAAAATACAAGGGCTTTTTATACCAAAAATTTGGGGAGAATTTTGCGATGTTACAGTCTCCCCTACTTTTAGAAACTTCGTCCCGAAGTTTATTGAAAACACAGGGTTGAAGGGGATTTGATAGAAATTGTGACAAGTGTGACCTGTGTTAAGGCACGACATGAGTAGAATAATCTGTCTCGAATAATGTGGATAAGCGGCGTGTTACGTTTGACTAAGTGAACTACTAGATAACTAGGGTTTACATTTGGATAACTACCGAAAATTTTGATAGAATTCCACACCACCTTAACGTACCTGTAAATTCACGATTACGTTCCGGACCGTAATCACTAATTTACCTTACATTAGGGTTTTGCGTCCTTCTATGACTCTCCGATTGTTGAGCAGGTCTGATAGTCCCCACCAGTCGTTGAGCAGGTGGTAGGGCCTCTCCCGACTGTTGGAAAGACATGATGACCCCTACCAATCGTTAAGTAGATTGTTTGATAGTCAACCATTTGTTGTACAAGTAAGCACGTATGATCATAGGTATAGCAATCAGTTCACATTCAAACAAGCATGCACACAAATGTTATAATATTACTTGAATTTATTACTTGAATCCAAAAAGTATCAATACATAGAATTAAAGGTAGACAATATTTAAATGGTGGAACTCGCTGTTAAGTATCTGGAGGGTCTTGATCTCGGTTTAGTTTAGGGCATCGGTTACGGTAGTGATTTGGGTTTCCACATTTATAGCATAATTACCAGGATGATTAGGGTTAGTAATCTGAGCAGGGTTGTGAATAATTGCAGTCAGTTGGGCATCAACACCTTTGTTGTTTTTGTTGTTGTTGTGGTTGGTGTTGTGGTTGTTTGTTACTTTCCTCTTGGTTTTCACCACTGTTATTGCGAGTGCTATGACGTGGAGACATGATCCGTAAGGGACACAATGAAGTCTCAATGAGGCATGAAATGAATGAGGTAATATAAGGAATGTAATCATTTATTCAAAAACGAATAAATGAAAACGTTGACTTATCAAAGATTCCAGATTTTTATAACATATGAAGACATGCTTTAGCCTATAAGTGAACACTCATCCCGAGAATTCCCAGGTAGGCATCCGGGTCCCTCGTCTGATTGGGATATATGCGCAATGCCAGCCTAGACAGAAGACTCAGAATACAGGCGTTCACCCTTCCAGATTGCACGTGTTCGTTATTAAAATCTAGAACTTCGACGAGATCTCAAGGTGGTTCAGGATAAACCTGAGGATTTTGTCCTATTAGTCTAAGAGTGAATCCAGTGATGGAGAGCAGCCTTCTTGTAGGGATGAAAGTAGGGATATGAAGTAGGAGGGAGATAGAGAATAGCAAGCAAAAGAAGCAAGTACTGGTTAAATCCTATGGTTATAGACTAGATTATTTCTCTAATAACCTAATTCCCTATAACCATGGCTCTGATACCAATCTGTAACACCCCAACTGATGGCGGAAACATCGGGATGTCACGTAATGATGATTGTTCAGTAGCTCATGGTGAATAATAGATTCCATTAAATGATTTAAATGAATTACATACAATAGTTCTAGAATTTGTACATCAAATTGGATAAAACTATACACATATCTTCAAGCATCAATTCAAATCTTCAAGTAAATAGAACCTGAAACATGTTAAGTTGAAAAGGTTTTGGGTCAACAAAAGTTGGTGAGAATTACATAGGTTTTTGATAATTGAGTAAAATGTTGTGCAATTCATGTGTCATGTCAATCTAGTCCATATGTGAGAACATACTAGAAATAAATCGAGTGCATAATCAACCCTGATGACTGTTATAAAATGATACATACCATACGCTCATGGTCCAATATGTTATACGATAACAAACACCCACGCTACCTTTGTAGGAGGCACGTATCCGGGTGGGATTGTCAGTCCAATAGATCTATCAATGTATACCGCCGGCTGATCAATGTTAATGATTATGCTAGAATGGTGCTTACTCTAATCATGCTCAAGACATAATGCAACATAGAAAACACATAGACACATTGATGATTGAATTGCAATGATGATGTTATAAACATGTTTCACCCCAAAAATGGTGATAAATAGAAAAGGGGCTATGTAAAACTCACCTTGGTAAAATGTTATATCTGTTGAGAAGTGTGTTGACCAAATGTATCAAGTATCACCCTAAAATGAGGTAATAAATATGTCTAAGTCTAACAAGTCTACAAATGTATAAGTTCTAGGGCTTCGAATTTGGGGATAGTTGTTCGTTTGATAAATATTAAAAATATTCGCCAATTGAGAGAAATTTAGTAAATAAATAACTAAAAATCTTTTATGAAATTTAAACTTAAGATGGTTACAAGAATGTGTTTAAAGTGTAAAAATAATTTTTATAAAATTATTTTCTTTAAAATAGATTTTTAAAATCTATTTATTACAAATTGTCAAACTCTAACTTTAATATTTAAAAATACTAAAATTAAAGAATTATTAGTTTAAAAATTATGTTTCTGTTCTAAATGATCAGAAATAATTTGTATAAAATTTTGGTGCAAAAATATTAAAAATTGGATTTATTATGATTTAATTATGATTAAAACTAACAAAAATTGATTAAAAATATTAAATAAATGATTTTTCAGAAATAAAAATCAGTTTTGAAAAGCTTAACATTATAAAAACTTAGAATAAAATTTGTGGAAATTTATGAATTTGTTTTGATATTTTAATGGAATTTTATAAATATAATAGAATAAAATTGATTTATTTATTATAAATATTAAATAAATGAATTTCAGAAAAATAAAAATTGTAAATAAAGCTTTGACATCAGATTTGTTAAAAATAATTTTTTTAGGATTTATAAAAAGGTTTTTATAATTAAAAACGAATTTAATACATTATATGCATTATATATATATGTTTCTTTGTTTAAAACTGAAAAATAAAAGAATCACGCCACTTCCGGGACTCGAACCCGGGTGGCTTAGGTACACAGCAATAGACACAACCACTTGGTCTAGACCAGTGGTTGTGTTTATTCTTGTTTGTTTTAAATTAAATACAGTATGTTAAATCGTGATTATCCCCAAAATTCAAACCACGAGCCCTAGCTTATCAATCAAACAAATCAGACAATTTGAACCCGATTAATGTTGGGGCTTTTGTTGTTTGATTGCCGACTAACAAAACCCACAAAAGAACAAGAACTCACAGTGTTGAATTGATTAAGAATGCTCGGTCAAGCCAAAAAGTCAACTAATGCTCGTAAAATTATACACAGAGTGAAAAGAAAGGGATTGAAGGTTGAGAAGAGATCATGAGCGAGTTGTGAAGACGTGTGAACGTCCAATTTATACTGCAATTGTCTAGATCGTTTAATTGGTAGGTTTGACCAATGTTTAATGTCAAACGCGAAAAAAAAGTAAATTGATTATCAATCAATCTATAATCCACGCGTTAGTGAGTTAATATAGGCCGATAATCGTGTCTCGCGTTAATGGTGCCAATTAATAGGTCAAAGGAAAAAGAAATAAATAAAAAAAAAAAACCATATTCGCTGCTGCTGTTGCGAGTTGCAGACAGAAAGAAAGAGAATTGAAATTGTGGATATATGTTTTATAGCATCAGTTAAATCACAAATTGTCTAAGTGGCTTAGTGGTGGTGGTGTGTGTTTGTGTGGGGGAGTGGCACGGGTTCGATTCCCGTCAGAAGCAAAATCCTCTTTTTTTTTCAAAAACAAACACAAGGGTTGCTGGGCCAAGGCTTGTTGGGCCACTGGTTTGGGCCTATGGGCTGTGTACTGGGCCGGATCTAATGAGAGGAATTGGGCTCTGAACAAAGGAAGGTTTTAAGGTGGGTTTGTTGTGGGCTAATGTGTTGGTTGGGCAAAACCAACTAATTATGTATCATCATCATTTTTTTTATTATTATTATTATTATTATTATATATATATATATATATATATATATAAGTTGTGTGTTAGGAAAAATAGAGATTTAGGCATAGTTAACGATGGAAAAAAAAAAAATACAAGGGCTTTTATACCAAAAATTTGGGGAGAATTTTGCGATGTTACACACTGGTCTGGACCAAGTGGTTGTGTCTGATGCCCACAAACCAAGCCACGCGGGTTCGAGTCCCGGCTGTGGCACATTCTTTTTCTTTATTTCTTTTTAATCAAATCAAATAAATTATATATAATACTTATAATTTTATAAATTCGTTTTAAATTATTAAAACTCTTTTATTAATTCTACAAAAATTATTTTAAGTAAATCTGATGAAAAAGTTTCACTCACAATTTTTAGTTTTCAAAAATTTATTTATTTAATATATATAATAATTAAATCAATTTTATTCTATTATATTTATAAAATTCTATAAAAATATCAAAACGATCTTATAAATTTCCACAAAAATTATACTAAACTTTTATAACAATAAGCAATTCAGAATTTATTTTAATTCTGAAAAACCGTTCATTTTATATTTTTAATGAATTTTTGTTAGTTTTAATCATAAATAAATCATAATAAATTCATTATTCAATATTTTTGCACCAAAATTTTACATAAATTATTTCTATTCATTTGGAACAGAAATACAATTTTTAATTCAAGAATTCTTTAATTTTAATATTTTTAGATATTAAAGTCTTATTTTGACAATTTGAAATAAATAGATTAAATATTCTATTTTCAAGAAAATAATTTTATACAAATTATTTTCATACTAAAAACTTTATATTGTGACCATCTTTCAACTTAAAATTTACAAAATGACTTTTATTTATTTAATTGTTAAATTTCTTATATTTAATAAAAAATTGATTATTAATCAAATAAATACTTATCCCCCAGTTCGAAGCCCTAGAAAATACTTATAGACTAGATAGACTTAGACTTATTTGTTACATTATACATAGGGTGATACTTGGCAACGTTGGATTATACTTATTCAATTACACAAGACTTACCACCTTGTTAAGGTGAGTATTACTTATCCCCTTTTTCCGCTTTTACAACTTTTGGGGTGATTCATGCACAAGTATACAAAACTTTCGTATTCATTTACACATACATTTTATTCATTTACAATTCATATACGTGTCTTGTTTATCTTTGTGCTTATGCTTGAACATGAACGTAGCTTACATACAAAATCATACATTTAGACATAACTTATGTTATGGTGCTCTTTACACTTAGACGTAACTTATGTTACGGTGCTCATTTAGACGCAACTTATGTTACGGTGCTCATTTAGACATAACTTATGTTATGGTGCTCTTTTAGACTCACACGTGTTGAGGTGCTCATTATCAATTTCATGGTACAAACTTTACATTTGATCTTTGTCTTGTTTGGTTACTTGCGTGTTTACATAATGCCTTGGTGATACTAGACACATGAATTGTACTACCTTTTCAAACTTATACTATATGTACAAAACTAAGTAGTACTCACCAACATCATATGTTGACAAAATTATTTTCGTGCATGTTTCAGGATAAGTTGCTTGACGCTTCACATAGGACTTTGGACTTAGATTAAATCAATCAATTATCTTTATTTTTTTGTTGTCTTGTATTTAAATTTCACATGTTGTAAAACAATATTCTATATTCAAATATTTACATTTTAGTACCATGAGCTTTTGAACAATCGTCACTACGTGGCACCTCGATGATTCCGCCATCGGTTGGGGTGTTACAGTCTGGAAGCTTGCATCAGTATAACACTTAACTGACAGATCCTCCTATAGTCCTCCATATATTAAGAACATATCCTTAGTCCTTCTCAGGTACTTAAGAATGTTCTTCACTGCAGCCTAGTGACTCTCTCCTGGATTCTGTTGGTATCTACTCGTCATGCTAAGAGCATACGAGACATCAGGTCTAGTACATAACATGGCATACATGATGGAACCAATCGCATAAGCATATGGAACACCTTCCATCTTCTTCTTTTCCTCTTCAGTTTTTGCACACTGCTTGTTATTAAGAATGGTTCCATGTGCCATGGGCAAGAGCCCCCTTTTTGAGTCTTGCATTGAGAAGCGTCGTAAGACCTTATCAATATATGTACTTTGACTCAAACCAATAACAGCTTTGATCTATCTCTATAAATCTTTATTCCCAGAATATAAGCGGCTTCACCAAGATCTTTCATTGCGAAACATTTACCCAACTAGGTCTTAACATCTTTAAGCATAGGGATATTGTTTCCAATGATTAGTATGTCATCTACATACAGTATAAGAAAAGTGATATAGCTCCCACTAGATTTCTTGTAAACACACGGTTCATTTTCGTTCTTGATAAAACCAAACTCTTTGATTTTCTGATCAAAACGGAGATTCCAGCTGCGAGATGCTTGCTTTAATCCATAGATGGATTTATTCAGCTTGCACACCTTATTAGGATTCTTTGGATCGACAAAACCTTCAGGTTGAACCATATAGACATATTCCAGTAAGTGTCCATTAAGGAACACGGTTTTGACATCCATCTGCCATATCTCATAGTCATAATATGCAGCAATGGCAAGTAGAATTCTAATAGACTTAAGCATGGCTACTGGCGAGAAAGTTTCCTCATAATCAATTCCTTGAGTCTGAGTAAAACCTTTCGCTACAAGCCTTGCTTTGTAGGTTTGCACATTCCCATCCATGTTAGTCTTCTTCTTGAAGATCCATTTGTTTCCCACAGTCCGACATTCGGTAGGAAGATCAACCAAATCCCAGACTTGGTTATCATACATGGATTGCATCTCTGCATTCATGGCTTCTTGCCATTTCTTTGTAAGTAGTAGGCTCAGCTTCATCAATCATGAAGATATTGTCATACCTTACCGGTGCACGACGATCCGTAATACTTTTCCGAACACTTGGTGTTTCTGTTGTTTCTTGAGTCCTCTCAGGCTCAACTTCAACAACTGGATCAGTTACATCTGGCTCTGTCTGAACAGCTGGTCCAGTCACTTGTGATTCTCGAATTTCTTCAAGATCCACATGGTTATCTCCAATCCCTCGCGCCAGAAGCTCTTCCTCTAAGAAAGTCCCTCTGCGTTTGGTGAAAATCTTATTTTCAGTGGGGTGGTAGAATAGGTATCCGATCTTCTTACCGTATCCAACGAAAACCACTTTTTCGCCTCTGGGATCTAGTTTATCCGAAGATTCTAGAGTGACATAAGCATTACATCCCCAGACTTCAAGGTAGGATACATGAGGTTTCTTTCCATGCCATATCTCATAAGGCGTTTTATCAACCTTTTTCGTTGGAGCTATATTCACAAGTCTTGCGGCAGTTTCCAAAGCATAACTCCAAAAGGATTTTGGAAGGTTTGTTCGACACATCATTGATCGAATCATATCTAATAGAGTTCGATTTCTCCGCTCAGACACACCATTATGTTGCGGTGTTCCAGGTGGAGTGAGTTGTGAAACTATTCCACAATCCTTTAGATGGTCGATGAATTCCTGACTAAGATATTCACCGCCTCGATCTGATCGAAGCATTTTAATAGTTCTATTTAGCTGATTTTCTACTTCGTTTTCGTACTCCTTGAACTTTTCAAGAGTTTCATGTTTATGCTTCATGAGATAAACATAACCATATCTACTGAAGTCATCAGTAAATGTAACAAAGTATCTTTCTCCATGTCTTGACATTGTTCTGAATGGACCACATACATCTGTATGTACAAGTCCTAACAGATCATTGGCTCTTTCTCCAACATTTGAAAAAGGTGCTTTTGTTAACTTTCCACTTAAGCATGATTCGCATTTTCCAAACGACTCTGAACCCTTGGAATCCAGGATTCCTGCGGTTTTGAGTTGTTTAACACGATTCTCACTTATGTGACCAAGTCTACAATGCCACATATACGTATCATTAAAGTCCAACTTATTACGTTTATGGGAGATATTGCATAATATGTTATCGTTTTGGATTTCTATCTCATAGATCCCATTGTTGGGTTTTGCATCAAAGTAAAATACATCGTTAAAATAAGCAGAAATAAATTCACCATTAAAACGATAATCAAAACCTTGTCTACGCAAAGCATGAAATGAAACAATATTTCTAGTCACACTAGGAATGTAATAAACATTGTTCAAAACAAGTTCTAAACCAGAAGGAAGTAAAAGAACATATTCTCCTATTGCCTTCACTACAACTCTTTGTCCATTGCCAACATGGACCTCCAAGTCACCTTGTTTCAGCTTTCTAATCTTTCTTAGTCCCTGCAAAACATTACAAATGTGGAAACCACATCCTGTGTCAAACACCCATGTTTTGCTAGAAAAAACAAAGATTTCAATAACATATATACCTGAGGACTCTCCTCCAGAAGCCTTGGCTTGCTTCAGTTCAGCTAAATACTTAGCACAATTCCTTTTCCAGTGCCCAGTTTCATCACAATGAAAACATTTGGCATCTTTCAAAGGTTTCTTGTTGGCAGCAGCTTTGCCCTTTCCCTTCCCTTTGCCTTGATAGCCCCTCTTCTTGGTTTTAGGTTTCTTAATCTGACCCTCCCTGATCATTAGCACTGGTGTAGTTTGTCCAGGTATATGTTTACCTCAGCAGTTTTGAGCATCTGATGCAGTTCTGCAAGTGTCTTCTCCATCCCATTCATATTATAGTTCATAATGAACTGGTCATATGACTTGGGCAATGAGTTCAGGATGATATCCCCAGCTAACTCATCGCTCAAGGGGGATTCCAGACGAGCCAAGTGATCAACATATGCCTTCATTTTTAGCACATGAGTGCCAACTGGTGTACCCTCTTGCATACAAGTGGTTATAAGTGATCGCATCACATCAAACCTCTCATGGCGAGCATTTTGTTGGAACATTTCCATCAGATGTTGATTCATGTCGTATGCATCCATGTCCTCCATGGTCCTTTGAAGTTCAGGGATCATGGATGCCAGCATCAGACATGAGACTTTCAAAGAGTCATCAAAATGCTTAGCCCAGGCTTTATAAAGCTCACTCTTGGGATTTATGGGTTCATCAGGGACTGGTTCTTCAAGAACATACAATTTGTTCTCCGCTTTGTGAACAATTTTCAAGTTGCGGTGCCAGTCCATGAAGTTGGAGTGGTTCAGTTTGTCCTTCTCTAAGATGGACTTGAGAGAGAAATGGGAGGTTGAATTGTTTTTAGTTGACATCTACAAAGTTCAAAATTAATGTATTAGTATTTCATGTTTTAAGTATCCTAATTATTTTATGACCCAAAAAGCAAAATTAATTAGGATGAGATCCTGATTCATCAACACACAATGAACTGGCTTAGCACTGTCCACTGGCACGATTAGGTAGGTAAACAACGATTGTTAATTGTGTCCACTACACAACTCTCCTTTTGGGGTTATCGCTGAAAGCGATGTATGTTTAACCCCAACTATGCCCACTTGTCAAACAAGCGATGTTTGGTCCTTTACTGTTAACTGTAACACCGGCCTATGTTACACAGGAACCACGATGATTACCTTCACTCATGATCAACGCCCAAATGCAGGGTCAACACTAACATTTGGGTTCGATATAGAATGGAGTGTTAACTCGTTAAGGGTGCCATGAAACATCAATTTAAAATTGGGATAAGTCTCACTAAGTCTCTGTCTCCGGTCTGACCACCACGACAGTCGCTTTGTCGTGGTGGGCTTCGTCTTTGTCGAAATCGAAGGCCACTGTTTAAGAAGCAAACCGGAACACTAAAACTGTGGCTAAAACGGAAAGACAAAAAGTTTGTGGTAAAAGTTTGAAAACCGTTAAGACGGCTATTGCGCCGTCAGTTACAAATTAATATATATAGTAATATTTACCATAAATATATTGAATGACTCGTTAGCATGATGTGAGTCACACAACAGGTTATAAAATCCAATTTTATATTGTTCGTGATAATTGAAACTCCTTTCAACACTCGACACGGTATAGTTTCAAATACCCTAATTAAACTACGTTGGTCGTATTATCGCGAATGGACTTGTTTTAATATTAATAAAACTCCTTTTATTGAATATGCTTTTCGGTTTTATTAAAACTTGTTTTAATAAAACCGTTGCCATGATTGTGAAAATTTTATTTATTTTGGGTTATCTAAATTATATACAATAAATAAACCACAACCACAAAACATAACAATAAAATTAAACGAATCGAGCCCCTAATAGGTCGCCCGTTTCGTTTTAGCCAGAAACGAAACGAACTAGTCAAAAGGGTTTCAAAACTATTTTGATATAGCTCCCACTTGACCTGAGATCTCTATCTTCATGGAACCTGTTCGTCCTTTTATCTTCATCTTGATCTTGTACTTGTAGGATTACAAATAAATTTGAAATCCAAATAAAACAAATCTATTCTAATCCTATCTATTACACCGGATCCAATATCCGTAATAAAAATACAAATCAATAAAAAAAAATAAAACATCACAAACACAACCATGACAAGGGTCAAAACACCTAGGGCTCGATTCACATCACAATCCATGAACAACAAAAAGCTTTTGATCTTTTGTCAAAAAAAAAATATTTTTTGACAAATAAAACATAGATCAAAATTATAACTTTACCATCTATACGCGCGTAACCGTGGCTCTGATACCACTGTTGGGAATCATGGTATTGTATACACAGCGGAAGCGGTTAATATTTTTTATAAAAAAAATCGATTATATACAATATATAATGTTGGCCGATTTATATATATATAAATATATAATTAATTTTATTAATCCGATTAATAAAATATTCCCAATCAGAATCTCAGTTAAGCGCGTATAAACAAATAAATAATAAAGCAACCATGGGGGGTTTAGTAATCAACCTTTGACGACTACACCGGAATTGTAACACGCGGGTTACAACGAATCCTCGCTAGTAGGAAGTTCACACCGTGCACGAACCAACCGGGAAGCAACGCTTGCAAGAGGAAGGTGGTGGTTTGTGGTGGTTGATCGCCGGACCAAGAAGAAAAGAAGGCGGCGCCTTTTTCTTCAAGGAGGCGGCCGCAAAATAGAAGAGAGGAGGCAAGGGTAGGTTGTTTTGATGAAAGGTGTGATTAGGGTTTACTCCTTAACCCTCCTTTTATAAAACAATAACTTACATTAAGCCCCCTTGTTAAATATCTTAATACTCCTTAATATTAATCTTATTAATATTAAGTCCCTCAAGTCTAAAACAATTATTATTTCATAAATAATAATCCATCTACTCATGAACTTATCTGATTCGTGTACCAACGTGTAACTCTTCGGATCGTATCGGGTCGGGTTACATTGACCTCGACTTTTAATTACATCGGACATACTATATATCCAACAGGTTTGATGATAAAATTTATAAAACTCTGTGAATTAAAAAAAAAGGTTTATATTTGTATTTAAATGAGAAAAAAAAGAATCTGTGAAGTGCTGCCTACAAAAAGCGTTTCAGTAAAGTAAATCAATAAAGTGATGTGGTAGTGCATATTTGGTTAAAATCTAGTTCTCTATCTGTATCTCTAGATTTTTTTTATTATTTTTTCTTCTATTTACAAACAGAAACTCCCCCAAAGAAACAAAATACATTAAAACAAACCTAATCATCTCAATTATAGGTAAAAGCAGCTACGTTAGGGTATAAGGGGTGCTACTAGATTTATCTTTTTTTTTTCACTGATTTCAACCAATCCTGTACTGCCACATCACTTCACTGATTTACTTCACTGATTCAGTTTTTTGTAGGCAGCACTCTACTGATTCACTTTACTGAAATATTTATTTTTTATTATTTTTTAAAAGAAACATTAATTAAACTTATTAATTAAACATATTATTAAACTAAATAAAATAAAATTACAATATTAAAAGGAAATAAAAATAGAAATACAAAAACACATAAATTAGAAATAAACTAAATAAAAGAAAAACTATTCGGAGTCCTCCTCGTCAAAGATGCGGTAGATCAAGTCCGTCTAGATGTTCCACGAGATCATTTCGAAGTCGGAAATGCGTATCGGAGTCTGTCAACTCCGCAAGTGCTTGTTCGTTGAAGAACGGTTGGATTGGGGGATCGTGTATGTGGACCGGTGATATCGCACGCCCATCGCCTTTAATTATCATGTTGTGCAATATCATGCACGTATAGACGATGACGCTACACCTAGCAACGGTTTTGAGCCTCAAGGGTCGTGCGGTAATTCCCCATTTCCCCTTTAATACTCCGAACACACTCTCAACATCCTTCCTTGCCGACTCTTGCGCCTTAACGAATTTCTTTTCCTTAGGGACGGTGGGATATCAAAACGCTTTCACAAACGTTGACCACGTTGGGTATATGCCATCGGTAAGATAATATCCACGTTTATATAAGTGGCCATTTAAAGTAAATGGACACTGTGGCGCCGTTCCGTTTCGTTGGGTAAGAAACACCGAGGATTGTTGGAGGATATTTATGTCGTTCAGTGAACCGGGGGGGCCAAAGAATCCATGCCAAAACCAAAGATCTTGCGAAGCAACGGCTTCTAGCATGATCGTAGGGTATTGGTGATCGCCTCGTATATACTGTCCTCGTAATTCCCTAGGACATGCTCGCCACACTAAATGAGTGCAGTCAATGCTACCGATCATGCCGGAAGGTGATGTCTTTCATTGTGTGCCTCGTACAAACATGCAATGTCGTGGCTTGTTGGTCTTCGTAAATACTCCGCCCCGTATAACTTAATGTTGGCATTGCAAAAAAATTGTAAACATTCGTGTGACGTCCTCTCAGACATACATAAATACTCATCGTATTCGTCTGGAGGATTACCGGTTGCGAGTTGTTTCACAGCTGAAGAAACTTTTTGCATGGGCGTAAAACTCTTTCTAAACCGACCGTCCATGCTCTCTCTGAACCATGCGAAGTTTGCTTCAACATTTGCTACAATTTTCAGAAATAGACGCCTCGACATGCGATACCGTAGTTTAAACTGTGCGTCTGTGTATTTTGGTACTTCGGCAAAGTAGTCATTTATTAACCGCGCATTGCCTCACTTGCGATCACGTGGCACGTATCGTTTCTTAGATGTTGCCGTGTCTTCCTCTGCCCGCCGTGAAAGGTCCGTCAGAAACTCAAGGCTATCGCTTGATTGTAAGATCGGGTGGACCTCGAGCGGGGGAACGATTAGTTGAATATCTTCTACGTCAATATCAGACATTTTTTATAAGTATTGATTAAGATTTCTATGTTTTTGATTCAAAAACCGTGAGAATGAATTGTATTTATAAACCTAAAGCTAAAAACGGTCACAAAAATATGACCGTTTGAAAGTCAAACACATTTAACAAACATAAAACGGTCAAAAAAGGAATAAATATTATCTAAAAGTTTGCACCGTCTCACACTACTAGTCCGTTAGATGGAACCAGAAAAAGGTCCACGGGCAGTGGCGAAGCTTGACCCGAAGGTTCGGAGGGTCGGAAGTCACCGGGGGGTCCGAAGTCGCTAGTTTCGGGGGGTCGAAAACCAGTTTCGGGGGGTCGAAACCCTATATTTCCAAAATTTTCTATACGAATATTATATAATCGGTACTTCTACGCGAAAATTCGGGGAGTCGGCCGCCCCCGCCGGCCCCAACTAAGCTTCGCCGGTGTCCACGGGAGCCCTACCAGCACGGGTGACGGCGGTATTACCGTGCTGGTAGTGAGATACCCGTACCCAATTCTAATAGCGCCCCGTCCCCTTACATATATATTTCTACCTATCAGCAAGAAAACAATAAGGAGCAAAACAACAATCGCAATATTTTTTTATACTAATTAAGAAGCAACCATATCTATCATGTAATTTGCATTTTCTATTTTAAAAAAAAAAAATTATATCTGTTAACTTAAATAAAAAAAAAAAAAAAAAAAAAAAAAAACTGAATACGTAGGTATATTTAATTTGAACTTTTTTCAACATTAACACTTGTTCAAATATAGAGTAACTATTTTTTTATACTATTTTTATTCTTTATATTTTAGATAATAAGCTCATTTTGCTTTCATTTAATTTGCATTTTCTTTTAACAATTTGTATTGTTAACTTAAAAAACTTAAAAAAAACTGAATACATGGGTACCTTTCAACTTTTCTTGACATTACCGACATTTTCCTTTATAGTTTTTTTTTTATCGATATACTAACATGTGCTGATATTTTTATTGGCATATCGTGACTTTATCTTCCCTTTTTTTTTTTTTTTTGTTATGCCAAGTGCCGGGAAGGACTGAATCACAGTCCCGTAGAACGGTGTGAACAGTGATCAAATAGTTTAGGTTAATAGACTCCAACGTAATAAAATATTTTTACCAAATAGTTTTGTAACAAAACATAATCCTACAATATATAATATATATTGATTTTAAGATAAATAAACTGTGTTCATTGCATTCTCTAAAAGGTCATCATATTCAAAGTAAACTAGTGGGATTCTGTGCCATGATGTGGTGGGAATTCGATTTTGGAAGGTATCGTGTTAAAACACATTGGTACTCTATATAGTTTACGATATTAGATTTGAATAAAACTTTGTTTTCAATAAAAAATGTATATTGGAATGAAGTGCATTCAACATCTTTCGAAAAAGTAACTAAAACAGTTATCAGAGAATAATCAAATTAACTGTAAACTAAACGGGTTAAAAGGCGTATATGGTTAACAATTCTGATTTCAATTATTTTGAACAAACCTGTTTTCTGCAATTTAATTGTTTGAGCAAATCGGTGTAGCTTTTTTTAGTAGTTTTGAGTCTTATATTCTTGAGATGATTATTTGTGCATTATATGCATTAATGGAGTTAGCCTTTTAACTATAATTTTCTTATATGGTTCCATTGTTCTGTTTGAATATATTTTAATTGCGAAATGTGTAAATCGTGGTTTTCATTAATTCACATGCTTATTTTTTTTTTTTGAACGGCTGACAGAACGGAAAACCACCCATAAGAACACTCAAACCAAACCGCGCAAGTTCGAACCCCGGCTTCAACGTTTGCAAGCCCGCGTAAAGACGCGTGGGAACGAACCCCCAACCCCTAACGTAGGAAACCGCCACAAACCGGAATCGAACCTCCGCCTGTGGGGAAAACCTACGCACCTCACCCCAGCTGGGCTGGGGGTCATCGGCATTCACATGCTTATTTAACATTTAATTGACCATCAATTTTCATTTACCAAGATGTGACAATATCTTTTACATCTTTAGACAAGGATACATGACAATAAAAAAGAAAACACTTTTAATCGTGTGATCCATCAACCTTAACATTCTCCATGGTCTCCATCTTCAACTCTTGCGATTTCTTTACACTCAAGAAGAACTCAGTCATCACAGCTTCATAATCATGTAACTTCTCATAACCCGGAAAATAATTAATATCAACCACAAGATACCCATCTTCTTTACCATCCTTAATCATATCAAAGTTAAAAAGATGCAATCCTAGAGCTAGTCTCAAACCTCTAGCCACCTCATCAACAAACACCGGGTCAGGCATCTCTACACTCTCATTACCTCCCTCTTCTTCACCCGAACTCACCGCACTCGATATCTTCGAAAAACTCATAACCCCACCCGATTCTATGGCCAGTTTTTCCATGCTCTCGTTTGTTACATCTGGCAAAGAACTCCTTTTCACACATTTGACATATTCGCCCGCAACGTAAACTTTAAACACCACACCACCATGGTTTACAAATTGTTGTAGCACCATGGGTGGGTCGAGTTCGAGCTTGTTGGTTAATCCTTCTTGGGTAAAGACAAGTGACATGTTATGTGCGGTTGCGGACCCGTTGGCAAGAAGTGGTTTAACCAAATATGGGAAGCCCGAGTCGATAGATTTTAATGATAAGTTATCTTGGATAACAAGTTGGGTTGGGATTTTGAGTTGAGGGATGTTGAGGGTGGATATGGGTTCGAGCATTGAGACGCGGTTGTGGAGGCGTTGGATCGCGGATGGTGGGTCGATTATTGTGACATTAGGGTGGTTGATGGTGAAGTTTTGGAGGTTGAGGTCCCATGCATGGTCGTACACCTTGTGAATTATGCAATCAAAGGGTCCTTGATCGGTTAATGGTTTTGATATGTCTATTGGGATGAAATCAATGCCTTGTTGTTTGGCGTATGTTATGAATGATTCAACCATGAAAGCTTCGATCTTTCTTGTTGGGAATGCATAACCCACTCGACAAATATTAATTTGTTCTTCAAGTTCTGGCATTTTTTTTATTGTTAGATGGAGTAATCGAATGCAAAATTGCAAAGTTGATATATGTTCAAACAAATATATGCCCACAAATATTATTGGGCGATATGTTTGATGGAATCAGTTATGGAAAACTGTAGGGATCTCCTTGATTTGGGGTTCATAATGTACATTTATGAGTAAAATACGATTTCATACAAAACAAGGAGAAATTACAAAACATCCATTAAAAGAGAGGTAGAAAAGGCAAAATCGCAGTAATATTTATGGGTATCAATCATGTCGGGTTAGTAGATTTACGGGTTGGTAGATTTACGGGTTGGAAATGTGCAACCTGAACCTAACTTATATTATTATTCGTGTGAAAGATCTCAACCCCATCCCGCACATATGTTAATTTGGGCCAACCCAAATACGACTCATTTAACCTATTTTCTAGTGAGTCATATATGTTGACGAGTTATTGCGGGCTATTATTATGCGTGGATACACTCACAAAATTTTGGTAGACAGGTTGTGAATGCTCTAATAGGCCATTTGTGTCAATTTTCAGTTGTCACGTTCAAGTGGACTAAAATATTATGTGCTAAGAAAAAAATCTATTGCACCACATTATATAATCTGTTTGGTAACAACCAACACTGTTACAAAATTCAACCATTGAGACCACCTAAGTTACAAGTGTACAACCTTTAGGAAGATCAAATGTGAACTTTTGATAGTGTAAGGACCAAACATGCAATATTTACAAACCACAGAGACCAACCAAGCACCATGCCCAGGACCAAACATGCAATATTTACAAACCAATGAGACCAACCAAGCACTAGGCCCGACCCAAAGGATGGGCGGGGTGGTTGATGGCTCCGGACCTGGTCTCTCAATGGCCCAATTTTTTTTTAAAAAAAAATTACATATATATGTATTAGGTTTTATTTTTAGGATATATATATATTTGTTTCTTATACATATAAGTTTTGTTAGTGGAGTTGAAAAACCATGCTAATTTAATGTAGAGGTTTCAAGTTCAAAGCTTGAATTTAGCGTAAAATTCTATTTTTTTAATTCATTCACCTTAATCAAAATTTTAGGCCCAATTTTTATGTTGTCGAAAGTAAAGTTTTTTTTAATCTCTCAAAGACGGGATGGCCCTGCCAAGCACTTAACAATATTATAAATGTTACCTCTTGACGAGGTAGGGCCCAGATAAATCTGGCCCATACCACATTAACATGAGCCCAATAAAGAAAGACCCAACCAACTCGAAGGAGTCAAATTGGTCAACATAAATAGTCAAATAGAATTAATGCAATGATAGTCAAAAGGCGAAGTCAATGGACAAACAATCATGCAACAATTATCTCCTTTCGCAAAGAAGACGGGAGAATAGCAAAACAACAGCTATAAAAGGAGGATGAAAGGTAAAAGCAATCCAGATCATCATCTCTATTCTCATTCTTACTACACTCACTTTCATTAGAAAACATTACTTATTCTCACGCCGGAGGGTGGTCACAAGGTTACCCCCAATCCTGTGGCGAGTCCTAACGGTGTTCTCTTTTGCAGGAGCTATCTTCATACTCACTTTGAACGAATTGGGAAGATCTTTTTGTATCATCTAGAAAATTCATAGCACTACCCAGGTTCTTACTTCTTCATTGGCACCATCCGTGGGACGGAAACAAGGCAAAAAGATATTTTTCCCACTCGATCAAAATGACGACAAATAACACAGCTTAACCTGACCTAGTGTCCGAAATCCTGTAGAGACCAGGAGAGGACCGCTACTCAGCGGAACCCATAGATGAAGAAATACTGATGGAGCAGCCCCCGGGATTCTCATCACTACCGGCAACACAAAGCGGGCTTCGATCTATGCCTCCCGCAGTATCAGCTGTCTCCACACTCTCGTTTGTCGGGCCCACTTCGGCCAACGCTTACTCAAGACCAATAACGACGTCTGTAACGGTCATGGGAGTTCCACCTATTCCAACAGTCACATCATGGATGATTGCAGCTTCAAGTTTGCCCTTGTTCTCCGCGGCGATGAACGCATTCGTGACGTCCGCTCCTCTGCCTTTATACACCCCGGTCACCCCCGGAAACCATTCATACTTTCCACAGTTTCCAATGCCACGTTAAGGATACATGTATCCTCCCGTGGCGGGAAGCCCATACCCATACACCTTCCCTTATATGTACCCAAAAACTCAACCTATGCTGACAGGACCGGGAAACACAACCCACTCGACTCCACAACATACGGGAACTCATCTCGAGGGAGTAAGGACAAGATTGTCATATGAAGACACACCAATATCGGGCCAGCCATTACCTCAAACATCACAGCCCGGAACACGAGATGTGGCGCGCAACCGCGTCCCTGATCACGGAGAAGAAGGGGATGACGAAGACCTGACTCGACCCTACCGACCTCCGGCGATGGTTACATACTCAAAGTTCACCACCCGGATAGCCAATGCCCCTTTGCCTCCCAATCTAAAGTTGCCATCAACTGTGGGAAAATACGACGGAACTGGGGACCCGGATGACCATTTGAGTATTTTTGAGTCCGCGGGACGATCAAAGGATTGGCCCATGCCAGCTTGGTGTCACATGTTTGTCCAGACTCTTTTCGGGGCAGCGCGGGTCTGGTGGGATAGCTTACCGCCCGGGTCCGTATCCAACTGGAATGGAATTGTGAAGGGTTTCTCACAGCAGTTTAGTCAACAAAGAAGGCACACCAAATACAGAGATGAGGTAATGCACATACGGCAGAGGGATAATGAGTCAATGGATGTAAGACCCTAACCCGTAATCATGCAATCAACGCCCAAATCATACGGGTTTGGACCTTACTTAAACCACTCCCGATTAAAACTTTGAAATTTATAATAAGTCGACCCATTAAGATCAAATACATGTTTGATTCACACAAATTTTTACATTTTAATAGTTAAAACATACTCTAAGATGTTGCGTTTTAACGGGAGTTTCTTAGATTCTAATGCGGAAGCTTGATGAGTGATCGGGTGTGTTCGGTTCTTCTCGCGACTTGATCTTTGCTCCGGGACTTCCTTCACTTGTTTACCTAGCACCATTTCACAAAAATGGTTAGTGGGTTGTCAATGATACATTTAAACTAGTACGGTATTCGTTACACGTTGATACGGAACGAACCAGGCCAAACGGCCCTTTATCAGGAGAACAAACTGCTGCAACTTATGCGCAGCAGCTGTTCGGATCGCTTTTACCCCTTCTAAAACCCAAAATCTGACTTCGACTTTCAAATGAGAATTGTTCTACGCTCCGAGAGCTTTCCAGGCATATAAAGAACACCTCCTAACGATTTTTCTACGATTTTATACGCAATTTTAAAGTTCGTGCTGACGTGCAGGTCAAAGCGCGCGGCCGCTCGGCCTCTGTGAGCGGCCGCTCGAAGCTTCTGATGTGAATTTGGTGATTTTTAAGCATGGGAATCATGTTGCAACCGCATTTGATGATTCCCGAAGCCTAAGTAATGACTCGCCGACTAAATAAACCTTTGTTTGACTGAAATTATGGTCCGGTTTATGTCGCCATGATCCGGTTCTTAGTTTTGAATGTTTATGGCGACTTTTACCCAATTTGACCCATTTAGACATTTAACTTATCCAAACACCATTTGACCATGTGCAATGCATCTAGTTCATGTTGTCAAGTCATTATACACTTGATCAACTAAAGTGTTTGTCCGATTTGTTCGTTATGATTCCGATTATTAGATTTATCCTTTAGTAAATCTTTATAATTTCCCAAAATGCCCCTCCTAGCCAAATCTTTCGATTTAGCCATTCGTGGCGACACTTCTTGATTGAAACCCATTGTTTTGGACTCAATGACTTGTTTAAAAACTTCTAAGCCCATACGGACTTAGATTTTCAACATTTCTCAAGATTGTTCTAATGTGGTCGATTCTAAGCGCCTTAGCGCGCATTAGACATAGTTATGGAAATAACTTACTTGATTTGCACCCACACTTCATGTGGGTACTTTATCACCTATGTTGCTTCGCCGAAAGCGTTTACTTGACTACGAACTTACCGGGTGGCCTTGACCCATATCCATACCTTGTGTTTATCCTCCATGATTCTTAACATCAAGAATGCACGCGCAATTGCATCTACCTGTATGCTTTCTAAATAGACAACGTTAATTTCTCGGAACTCAAATGGCAATAACTTGCCATTTGACCCGTTTAACTTTATGAATCTTAATGCTTGGAATACAAGCATCAAGTGTTGGATTCACATGGTGAGGACATCACCATTTGACCCGTTTAGACTCCTAGTTCATAATGCTATGTTACCCAAGTTTTTATCTATGGTTCAAGTGAAACAAACTTGACCCATTTAACATCATGCTTAACGACTCCATTCAATTGGTTTAATTTGGATTAAAACATCATTTCTCACATATCTTTATTAGTTGACCCGTTTGATGGATTTCTCCATTTGGTCATAACTCATTATCTCGATTAAGGTCATAAACCACATTTGTATTGAGTGCACATAAGGCAACTCACTTAATAGATTCTACCCCTTGGGGTTTATCTTTACCTCACACTCAAGATTTGAAACTAATATTTATAACAATTTAAGCTATGTTATTGTATATTGGTGTAAGTAAAACTTACCTCATATACGTTCTTGCTTCCATACGCATTGCTTGCATCCGTTTGACCCGTTTGCATCCCTAGTTCTTGTACCTACTTAGGGATATGTCAAACTTGATTATTAGAATACATAACATGGATTTAATTCACTATCCATAAATCATGTATTCATTACCCATTTATAGCTAAATCCATAGCCATTTTCTTATATAGAATATCCGATTAACTTGGCTTATTACAAACCAATATCACATACGATTGATAGCTCTTACATGATTCTAACTTCATAGTTTCACTAGTGTTCACCAATTTGGCATTTAATCGAACACTTGGTGTGCACCCATCAATTTGTTTAGTTTTAAAGCTCAAGATTAGCCAAAACATAACCATTTGTCTAATCATCATCATAATACATTATTTAGACCATTTTGCCTAAATTTCTCATATTAACAACTCCTAAGAGTCACAAAGATTACTAGATATAAGTTGATTCAACCTAGAGGTTAAACCCCAAAATTCTACACATATACATAAGCATATGATCAAAATCAAATACACATATTAAGTGTGATTTGTAACCGGATTATACATGTTTAAGGCTCCCCAAGACTAGGGTAACCTATATTAACCATCAATTCCACGTTTTTATCAAAACCCTAAATTTTCATAAGAATCAAAAACGAATATAACATCAATTTCTACCAAATAAAAGGTACCTTGATGTTCTATAGGCCTTAGATAACCCGTATCTTGCTAATGCACTGAAAAGCCCCTTGATTTGGCTTGGATTCAAGCATGTTCTTGTGTTTAGGGTTTGAGTCTTGAAGGAGATGATGATCTCCTGATCATAACTCACGACACACACACATCAAGTGTGTGTTTTTATTGTTTTATTATTATTAATAAAACTCACTTTGTCATTTGGCAACAATGGTCCCTCAAGTTATCCCACTGTCATTTTTGTATAAAAACTAACTCATAAGCTAGTTTCAAACACCTTTTATTAATTTACAAACATAATATTATTAACTAGGTTATTTCCATGTTAGAATATAACCCATATTATTATCCGCTAAGTCTCGTGTTATTATATTGTTAATCACGCCTAATGGCGTAGTTAGGCGAACGAATGGTTTTGGGGTGTTACAAGTCTACCCCCTTAAAGAGGTTTCGTCCTCGAAACCTTTCTTGTGTTGTTGCTTTGGTCGCAGCCAAGAACCTTAGTGTCTCTAATCAATTTTGTGCACCACT
This sequence comes from Ambrosia x helenae, assembly GCA_030844895.1. Lineage (NCBI taxonomy): Eukaryota > Viridiplantae > Streptophyta > Magnoliopsida > Asterales > Asteraceae > Ambrosia > Ambrosia x helenae. Next base: position 9,128,714 of record CM061223.1, read on the forward strand.
CAATCCCTTGACATTCTATAGTCTAACGAGTAGTACTATATACTTATTGTTTGTATCCCTTTACTCGGCTTTCTAACTTTTATTATATGGAAGCCTTAGCTTTCATAATATGACTTGAGACATTCTATTATTTCGGTTAACTAGGGGCAATATCTACATACTTACCCCCTACCCGACATTTTAGCTACTTATGTTCTTCATAGGTCTTCCTTAGATCTGTCGACTATCCCCGTCTACCATTATCCCGAATGATGTAATGGTTTAAGGGGTCATTCTATCATGCACCTTAGGGCATCTACTGTAATACTCGATTGTAGCATGCATATGCATACATGTCTATGCTTCTATTACTAACAAGTAATTTGTCTTGGTTTCCAAGACTAGCCCGGCTTTTTAACATAACCGTTTTCTAGCTTTTTGGATTCATCCCCGAATCCAACCCTCGTTTCTTCTTGGTTTGCTCTAATGTTATAAACAAACCTTGCTTTACACTAACATTTTCCTTTCTTTGGCTAATCCTTATTTTAAGAATTTGCCATTTATTTGTTTTGCCCAAGTTCCCGTTTTGCTAACTCGATTGGTGGTCATTGCCCCAACCGACCCGTTTAAAGACTTTTGAGTTTTAGATTTCAAATCGTTTATATATATTTAGAACGCTTAGTTTCTAAAAGTCCTCTTTCTGATTACCAATCTCAATATAAATTGAGGTCGGTTTCCTTTTTATAAAACCTGGTGTTGATTCGTCATTACAACGTATTTGTATCGACTAATCTCTTATTATCACGGTGTGCATCAGATTGTAATAACTACACAATCCGACTGTTATCATAATTTGCTTTAAATTGTACCAACGATACAATCTGATGTTATTGTAGTTTACACCCTTTTTCATCCTTAACCCGAGGGTTGAAAGAATTACTGATTTATCACGGCCCAATCCCGCTGTTTATGTTATAATCCGGAGATTCACGACTTACCCAAATGTGATTATGACTCAACCCTTGATTAAGGTTCAAGTCCCTCTTTACGAATTTAACCTTCTATAAAAGTCCGAGTTTAATTATGACTTAACCTTGATTAAGGTTCAAGTCTGTTTTCAAGCTAAATCTATTTATGACTCAACCCTGATTAAGGTTCAAGTCCCTCTTTACGAATTTAACCTTCTATAAAAGTCCGAGCTTAATTATGACTTAACCTTGATTAAGGTTCAAGTCTGTTTTCAAGCTAAATCTGTTTATGACTCAACCCTGATTAAGGTTCAAGTCTATTTCCAAACTGAATCTCTTTATGACTAAACCTTGATTAAGGTTCAAGTCAATTCTTGTATTAACCCAGGATAACTTGTATCGTATATTGCCTGTTTTGCTAGCCCAGCGTATAAGCTGGTGCCTCGCTCAAGGTCTTGCATGGTTCGCATCCCTGCCATGTTAGACAGTGGACTACGTCCAAACGCTCCAGTTTGTTGTCCTCTTTGCTAGCCCAGCGTATTAGCTGGTGCCTCGCTCAAGGTCTTGCATGGTTCGCATCCCTGCCGTGTTAGACAGTGGACTACGTCCAAAATCCCCCGGCACCTGACACTTACTAAGCCTTTGTCACATAGGTTGTATATGTATTAATCATAAGAAACCCATGGTATCATATGTTTAACACTTACCTGGCCAGGGTAAGTAATTCGCATATGGTACGCACAGACTTATTATAATTAAGGCATCACACCCTATGCAAGCAAATTTTCAGCTCATGCTTGTGCCCCCTATTTTATTTGGTAAAACCCTTCCTTGATAAATTATTCAACGTTAGGGTTTTACCTTTATTCATTAAGAAAAGCGATGTGTTTTCAATTTAATAAGCTTTGTGTGATCACACTCATTGGTATGATCACAACGCCTTTCTAAACATTAGTTTGGGATGATTACCCCCAACCCGGTCTCGATGTTCAAGTTAAGCTTGTGCATTGATCGTTCATTATCGTGAACTATGCACCTTTCACATTTTTCCTATTGCTTGCATATGCAATTACCACTCTTCATGTGATAATTGCATACTAATGCACCTACTATGGTTTCAAGCATGTACCTGTTTGATACTTGCTCCCGTGTTCCCTTTCGTTACTGATCCATTAGCCCGAGTCGTTACTTGACTTGGTCCTTGGTGAGCATGCTATCAGCCGTGCTCCCGAAAACTCTACAACCTCGTTTGGTGAATCATTTGATCCTCCCTCGATCAAATAAGATGTTATCATCCCTGTCACATTTATAATTTCAATTAATTAGTAACATGACATTTCAGTATTAGTATGCATCACTGCAATAGTGATGTTAGAATTCTTGTTATACGAGATTTTCGTTGCCCGAATCAATCTTTTGGATAGGCCCCATGAGTACCTAACCATTTCCTTATCAAGCTTTTGAGATAGCGTGTATCTACACGATATCACTATTGATTACCTATAACAATTTCCGATCAAAACGGATGTTCATTATAGGTATTACTTACCGGATTCCTCGATCAAGTCTCGAACCGAACACCCTTCAACACTTTGAGCGCACGGTTTGAGTCCAAGTATCCTTCCCGACACTCGGATCCCTCAAACCTATGGCTCTGATACCACTTGTAAGACCCTAACCCGTAATCACGCAATCAACGCCCAAATCATACGGGTTTGGACCTTACTTAAACCACTCCCGATTAAAACTTTGAAATTTATAATAAGTCGACCCATTAAGATCAAATACATGTTTGATTCACACAAATTTTTACATTTTAATAGTTAAAACATACTCTAAGATGTTGCGTTTTAACGGGAGTTTCTTAGATTCTAATGCGGAAGCTTGATGAGTGATCGGGTGTGTTCGGTTCTTCTCGCGACTTGATCCTTGCTCCGGGACTTCCTTCACTTGTTTACCTAGCACCATTTCACAAAAATGGTTAGTGGGTTGTCAATGATACATTTAAACTAGTACGGTATTCGTTACACGTTGATACGGAACGAACCAGGCCAAACGGCCCTTTATCAGGAGAACAAACTGCTGCAACTTATGCGCAGCAGCTGTTCGGATCGCTTTTACCCCTTCTAAAACCCAAAATCTGACTTCGACTTTCAAATGAGAATTGTTCTACGCTCCGAGAGCTTTCCAGGCATATAAAGAACACCTCCTAACGATTTTTCTACGATTTTATACGCAATTTTAAAGTTCGTGCTGACGTGCAGGTCAAAGCGCGCGGCCGCTCGGCCTCTGTGAGCGGCCGCTCGAAGCTTCTGATGTGAATTTGGTGATTTTTAAGCATGGGAATCATGTCGCAACCGCATTTGATGATTCCCGAAGCCTAAGTAATGACTCGCCGACTAAATAAACCTTTGTTTGACTGAAATTATGGTCCGGTTTTTGTCGCCATGATCCGGTTCTTAGTTTTGAATGTTTATGGCGACTTTTACCCAATTTGACCCATTTAGACATTTAACTTATCCAAACACCATTTGACCATGTGCAATGCATCTAGTTCATGTTGTCAAGTCATTATACACTTGATCAACTAAAGTGTTTGTCCGATTTGTTCGTTATGATTCCGATTATTAGATTTATCCTTTAGTAAATCTTTATAATTTCCCAAAATGCCCCTCCTAGCCAAATCTTTCGATTTAGCCATTCGTGGCGACACTTCTTGATTGAAACCCATTGTTTTGGACTCAATGACTTGTTTAAAAACTTCTAAGCCCATACGGACTTAGATTTTCAACATTTCTCAAGATTGTTCTAATGTGGTCGATTCTAAGCGCCTTAGCGCGCATTAGACATAGTTATGGAAATAACTTACTTGATTTGCACCCACACTTCATGTGGGTACTTTATCACCTATGTTGCTTCGCCGAAAGCGTTTATTTGACTACGAACTTACCGGGTGGCCTTGACCCATATCCATACCTTGTGTTTATCCTCCATGATTCTTAACATCAAGAATGCACGCGCAATTGCATCTACCTGTATGCTTTCTAAATAGACAACGTTAATTTCTCGGAACTCAAATGGCAATAACTTGCCATTTGACCCGTTTAACTTTATGAATCTTAATGCTTGGAATACAAGCATCAAGTGTTGGATTCACATGGTGAGGACATCACCATTTGACCCGTTTAGACTCCTAGTTCATAATGCTATGTTACCCAAGTTTTTATCTATGGTTCAAGTGAAACAAACTTGACCCATTTAACATCATGCTTAACGACTCCATTCAATTGGTTTAATTTGGATTAAAACATCATTTCTCACATATCTTTATTAGTTGACCCGTTTGATGGATTTCTCCATTTGGTCATAACTCATTATCTCGATTAAGGTCATAAACCACATTTGTATTGAGTGCACATAAGGCAACTCACTTAATAGATTCTACCCCTTGGGGTTTATCTTTACCTCACACTCAAGATTTGAAACTAATATTTATAACAATTTAAGCTATGTTATTGTATATTGGTGTAAGTAAAACTTACCTCATATACGTTCTTGCTTCCATACGCATTGCTTGCATCCGTTTGACCCGTTTGCATCCCTAGTTCTTGTACCTACTTAGGGATATGTCAAACTTGATTATTAGAATACATAACATGGATTTAATTCACTATCCATAAATCATGTATTCATTACCCATTTATAGCTAAATCCATAGCCATTTTCTTATATAGAATATCCGATTAACTTGGCTTATTACAAACCAATATCACATACGATTGATAGCTCTTACATGATTCTAACTTCATAGTTTCACTAGTGTTCACCAATTT